>SNRZ01000065.1:0-409061 GCA_008729115.1 Dirofilaria repens
GAAATAAAAAAGTAGTGGTGAACATCTGCACTTATAATTATTTTCAAAGGATTTCAATAGATGATATTTAAAAGATGAGAATATATATTATCGATTTAACTTTGCTTTTATTAGCTTAATTTCCCCAAATTATCGATTTAATGTTATGTTCAGTGACAACGGCAAATGTTATCCATATATGTGATCTGCTAAAGAATAATAATTATTTAAGTTTTAAAATCAACGAAAACTCATTTTAGATATAATACAATTTATGAAATGTTAGGCATAGTTTATTTTTCAGAAATGAATACAGTGATAAATAAAAAACAATTCAAGCTTACAATTACAAGTAAAATTACAAAATGGCCAAAAATGATAATGAAAAAAAATTTATAAATGAAAAATAAAAAAAGCGAATTGGAAATCCCAAATAATTTCATATCGCTTGGCTAGTTATACATTATTCTTAAATTTTACAATATATTTTAATTATATGAAGCAAGATTATTTATATCAGTTTTTAAATAATTAATTATCTTTCAGTAATTATAATGTAAAATTTATATAATACAAAAATTTATATGAATTCGCACATTCATCAAATTTATTCATTGCACGAATAATTTAGAGCCATTTTGATTGAGAGGCCAAACAAAAAAAGTTGAACAACGTGCCAATTTTACGATACGATCTCGGCTATGCTAGATACATTATGTGTTCCCGTCGTAGAATACAAAAGCCCGATACCAAATAAGTAAAACGTTGTATCTATTGTTCTAGTAATCGGATATTCAAATGCTAAAAGCAAAGCTCTTTTATCTCTTCCCATTGAAAATAGTATGTAAGAAGTAGAAGTCAAAATTTCCAAAAAAACCTAAAATCTTAAGTAGCCCGCTTAAGCAAAATAGAAACAAAGAATAAAAACCAGCAATTCTGTTTTTACTGATCTCTTTTTCGTTAACACGAAAGCTATAAAGCACTTAACTCTGTTTCACATGGGAAAGTCCAGTCTCCAAAGTAATAAATTATAACTTCACTATTACATGTATTTATGAGAAGTATCGATGAAACAAAAAAAAAAAAATGGCCGCCGCTGCAGCAGAAGAAATAAACCAGGATACTTTGTGTTTCTTAGTTAAGAAAACAAAACATCGATGCAATTATTGGCAAGATAATAAATAAATTTGGTAATTGCATTAAACTGTTCTTAATGGACTGTTAAAGTATTAGTAGATATAATATTTTTTGTCTTAACACTTTTTGTTTTAATACTCTTATGCTATCTAAAATTCTTTAATGCGATAAAATATCTATTACAAGGAAAAGATAAATTAGTAGCAAAAGACGGAAATGGGGAAACTCATATTACGAATCAAATCAAGGAAAAACGTTGTTCATGTGTAGCAGTATCTCTGAATCTTCAACAATACCTATAAAGTGGCATATATAGTTTCACTATATTGATGACACAAGTTAATAATAAAAAGAGAAAATAAAACAAACTCTTAATTTGACGGGTACAAAGAATGCTTACTATCCAAGCCAAAAAGTAAAAAATTACTATAAGAGCTGGAATCCTGATAACTAAAAATGCGAATATCAAATCTACTTGAATTAACTGCTGGGTTATTTGTGTTTTCCTGATTACTGTTTTCCTGATTTATTTTGCTATTGATAAGCTATCTGACATAAAAAACGGCATGTAATTGGTGTTAGTATCAAGGTTTCCGGACATAAAATTGCGAGTTCATAGTTCAGCTCTAATAACTAGCAGTGGAGTTGTCGATAGTAAATTTGTTGCAGTTTACCCGGATCAGGCACTAAACTAATTTCGAAAGGTGGTAGAATAGAGTATATCTAAACTGAAGCAAATGCTCATGGAATGGAAGTTATGGCTGTTACCTAAGGAAAGAATGACATTACTTCTTTTTGATTCATGCTTGCGCTCTAGAAAAAACTGCCATTTTCTCGAAGTCAAAATTTTAGTATCGCCAAAATCTTAGTCATTATTCATTATTTCGCTTATACACTGCAAATAACATTTATTCTTCTACTCTCACAATGCTTATTCTTCGCTGCAACTAGAATTTTTTCTTTCTCAATATGTAAATTAGCAACTGTTTAAATGCTTAATGTAAACCACTCATACTTCCTAATACATAGAAACCAGATTGTACGGAAGGACGAGCACTGTTGCCAAAACGCCTTTTGTTACAGCTATTGCCAACACGAGTTTCTTCTTCCATCATGCAGATAAGCTTGCTATTCCTCTAATAAATATCGCCTATACTTGTATCTGTATTGATATTTCATTCGGTGACAATTTACCGGATTCTAATAAGCCTTCAACGGTCTGTGCATTCACAATACGATTCAATACCCTTCAGAAATATACGTAAGTCAATCGATTAAAATTTTTAACCCAATATTTTTTTTTTGATCTACAAATAATTAATACAGCTCCATAAAGGAAAGGAGAAAAATCTCGACACCAAGTACATTGAGTTTTTTGTTTAGAAATGAAAATGGGAAAAATGAATCATTCTTAATTCTTTTTTAAATAAAAAAAGTACCTTTTTTATTTAGAAAAGAAAAGTACGATGGAAACCGCAAATTCTATAATTGCCATACTTTCGAAGTATTCATTCTTGAATTTTTGGTTACATTGCAATATAATTCATTTAGCCAAACATATTTAATAATTTCATTTATTATTAAGAAATAAATGAAACATTAGCCAGAAAAACTTATTATAATAATTTTATGGTAGTTTAATTATAAAAGCCTTATTTTTTTTCACATATTACCGATAAGTAAAAAACTCACTGGCGTAAAAAACCACAACTAAGTTTGATTAAAAAATCACTATCATATCATTTTAAATAACAGGGAATCTAAGTTAAATAAAAGAAAATCTGAAAACAAAATAATATTTCAAGCCATGATTCATATTATTTGCTTTCCATTAACAGAAAACTTAAATTTGCTTATTCTTCAGTAATACAATCTTTTGCAATATCATTAATAGTAAATAGTGAAATTTTAGTAATGAAACGAAATTTTAGAAATGTTTAAATTGAATTTCCCGCACGATAATGTTTTTTTTGCCCCGACCTCGAAATTATTCCACTTTCTTCATAAAACGATGAAATGATTATTGTTGGGACGATATTGAAAATAATCTACTCTACCTTATTTATTCAATTATAATATGCATTCGTATCTGATACTCAAATTCTTGTTTCATGAGAACTTACAAAACTCGTAAAAGTTATCAACTTCTGTGATTTTTCTTTCAACACTATGATTCCGTGAAGAAGCCCTAGCTGATTACGGCTAACAAAAACGAGTTTAGAAATAATGATGTAGGCAGTATGACGAATTATAATATACATATCAGGAATAATAGTTCATTATTATCATTTCCAAATATTGGTATAAGCCTAAATCTGATTACTTATAGGAATGATTCTAATAGCTTTTATAACATATTCAGAATATTGATAAAAAGTTCTCGGATAGAAATAGGGACTTTGGTTAGATTAGGAAAAAATAATGTCAGTGTTCAGACATGCGGAAAATGCATCTAAACAACAAAGATAAAAACTTTTTGTCTCGCTCTCCCTCTATCCTTATTCTCCACAAAGAATATACTCTTTCAATTTTCATACACTGAGACAGAGTATGAAAGAAATTTCATTTAATGGATAATTAATTGCTTAAATTACAATGAATGCTGGTAAAAATATTTGAAAGCTGAAATTTTTGCCAGTAAATCCATTTAGATTTGAAAATTTAATTTCAGATAATAACTGCATTCAATTCGATCACTAATAATTACACCGAAAGTAAAAAATTAATAAAACTCGATCAATAATATTTACATCGAGAGTAGAAAGTTAATCAAATTCAAGAACTTGAAACTACGTAATACAAAAAAAAAAATTAAAAATTCGAGTTTCTCTTCTATTTTATCTTCTCTATACATTCGTTCTTCAACTGAACGGAAAAAAAATTCATTTAATTACAATTACAATTCCACAGCTAACGAAATTAACAATAATTTGTGAACAATGTACAAACATAAAAAGATCTATCGATAATCACCAACATCTCTTTCAATTATTGCAGAAGTCTGGAATGAAAATCACAGAAATTATATGACTTGAAAAACTGAGCTTCAAAATTTCTGATGATGGACAAAATTTCATTGGTAAATTGAAATTTTATAATAGAATTGTCCTATACAATTGAATTTGCTTACATACTAACACCATCCACATATTTAAAAAAAGAGAACGTAAAAAAGTCATATTAAAAAAATGAGAAATCACAAGTCAAATATATAATATATATTCAACAGCACTACCAATTATGAAAAAAAATAATCAACAATACGAGCCGGACATAAAATTGATCAGACAGGAAAAAATTTCTTAATTAAAGTCACTGCGAATTTATTTACGTAACAACTTGAAGGTTAATATACTCTTCTGATGCAACAAGTACTTGAAATGAAATATATCACAGTATAATAAAATAAGGATAAACTATCACATATAATGATTGTATTCTTAGTATCAAAACAAAATATCATTATTATTAAAGTGAAAGTGAATAAAGGGAGACTGAATCAAGATGAAGGAATTATCCTTCTTTCTTCACAGATGCAATTCGCAATTTTATACAGTTATTTATTGCATATTGTATATTTATTTCTTGCTTTCAAAACACCTAAATAGGAATTAGAAAGAGAGAGTTAAAATTAAAAGCAAATTTGTACGAGCGAGTGTCACTAAATCACATTCTATTAGTCATCCACGGCTGAACTTTGCTGCTCAGTTGCTGCCAAAGACCATTCCGAATAACACCGATGCCTTTCACTTAAAATTTAGTGCAAAAAAATGCCACTGCGTGCGAAATACTATGTTTTGTAAAGAAAAAAATTTGCAAAAATCTCGAGAACTTATAATTTGTAAAATAAATAAAGTTTTAAGTATTACAATTATGGCAACAATAACTTATAAAAAATGAAAAAATAACTACAATGTCAACTCTAAGTAAACTTTTCAAAATATCATCAAAATTTGCTGTATTTGTGATAATTTATGCAATCACAAAAAAAAAAAAAAACCGTTTGGCCAATTGACATTCGCTAATATTCTTAACTGTATCAGTTTACAGATTTTGCTGAAAAACAAACTTACAGATTTTGCTGAATTCGTGAACATTTAGGACAAGGTTTGCCGTCTTTCCATCGTTTGGTAGCACATTTCTGGTGACTTAATGAACCGCACTCTTCGCATCGATCAATATATTCAACTTGAAATGGAAATAGTAAATCATCTTTTTGATCACAAAGTTCACAAACGAACGCTTGAGCACGACAATGCTAAAATTATTAGACAATTTTTTAATAAAAATCAAATGATACCAAGAAGAACAATAAATATATGGATAATGAGGCTAACCTCGCATCCTTCAACGTGACATTGCCCGTATTTTATGAGAGGAGCAATAATTCGAAAGAGCTCTCCTTTTCGTACATTTTCTAAATCTTCCATCGAGTAAACATCTGCATCTGACAACATATAATTTGGTACTGTCGAAAATATAGCATATAAACTAAAATAGATAGGTATAGATTTGTCATTTTTAGTAATTGCAAAAACAATTACTAAAAATATTAAATGCTAGAATAATTTTACAGCTCTGAGCTATGTAGAGATAGCTTCATTCGACAGTTACAGTATAGAGTCTAATAAAAAATAAATTATTGTTATATTAGAGTAATTTGGAAATTGACATATTTAATATTAAAATTGAGTTACAAATTGGTTTACTGAGAGAATATCGAATATTTCGAAAACAATCTTGAAATTCATAAAGCATTAAGAAGACAAAAAATATTAATCCTTACTTCCCATATTTTGTAATTGTTTCTTTAGCAATTTTACAAAGCCGTATATAAGACCAAATATGCACAAGTTTTATCCGCACTTCTCTAATTTTTTTCAGCCGTCGAATTCTATTATAAAAACGAGAATCAATCGCTGATACGTTGATCACTGGTTGCTGATGATTATCTAATAAGAAACGATACGCAATATCGGAGACAGGATATTCTCTGCAAAATGTATCTACTATTAATAAAAAACATATTAGCAAAATTTATCTATTATTCATAAAAACATATTTTTATACTAAGAATTATTTAAATGAAGTTTATATTCAGCATTTAAGCCTGTCAATTCTCTTAATGATTTTCAAATGATAAATAAACAAATATACTTAAAATTCCATTGATATATAATGCGTGCTGGAATACGACTTCTAGCACCTTGATGGCATCGCTGACAAAACACTCTGCCATAATAATCGCAATAACGCATCCGACGACAATACGCTTTAGCAACTTTAATGCCACATCCACCACAACGATACTGTTGCTGTTCAAAAAGCTTTCGCACACTAAAAGTTGCTGACAGTGATCATAAAATCATAACAATGAATAAGAAATTTTCATTCAACTTTGAAGAAAGTGTATATTCCTTTCGAATTCAACAAATTTAAAAGTAGTTGTTGTTAAATAAAAGTAGTTGTCTACACTAAACTTCTAAAAAAAAAAAACAAACTAAACGATAAGATAAAAAAAAACTAATATTTATTACTAGTAATTTTATAAAAATGACTTCCCAATCTATTAAAAAATGCTCAGTTACAGGAATGAATATATTAACTGATACGAATACCAATAAAAAATTATAGTTAATAATTATTAATATGAAACCTTTGCAGTTCTGGATGAAGCCGGAAAACCCATTGTTTTCTTGGAGGCGCCCAATTCTCCGAACCGCGAAAAAAAATCGGTCGACCATCGTTACCTATTTCATCGAAAAATATTGCAATATCATTTGGCATTGGGAGAAGCTGCAAACGAGCTAGCTTGCAATTATGAATGCATACATGCAAAATACTATAGAATAGAAAAAAAAAAGAAAACAGTACTCTCTGAGGTGCTTGTGCATACGAAACAAGCCACTGTATGTCTGCAGCTGAGCGTGGTTTATAAGCGGCCGAAAATTGCTTAAACAATGAAGATGCAATTGCTTCAGCCGAATTTTCGCAAATACTGTCATCGTCAGCTTCACTACTTCTACTGTACCTATTATATTATATAATATTTCATGAAACAATCGTTCAACAATAGCGAAATTCAACTTCTTTATTATGAAAAGCTAACAAATTTTCATCAAGGCATGAAACAGCTATGAAAAACATTTCATTGCATTTCAGCAAAAGAAATTCGCGGAATGAATACTGCTACGTTTCTCACTTACATTTTCTTATCCTCATTAAACTGTAAATCTTCAGCAGAAGCACAGAACACAGATGGACCAACATTATATTTTTCTGCAATTTGTTCAGAAGAACCGTCACATTCCGAACACATTGCCAATGTTGGACAGGAAGTTGTCTGAAAATCATAACATTTTCTGATCTAATTCTATCTTTACTTTCAAAGATAACTGACGCAGAAATAAATTGATAAATCATTTCATAACAATCAAACAACCATATCATCAAACAATTTTCAGTCTTAGCAAATTATACTTTTCAAAAAACAAGTAACGTACCGTTAACTTGATAATATGTTTCCAACTGCAGTATATAAAAAAGTAACGTACCGTTAACTTGATATAAAACGTATTAGATATGAATAGCTGAAGATCTGCTTCATCTAATATCCACAAACACTAGCCTGTGCAATAGAGTTTTGCTGGATTTCAGTCACTGATCGCCATTGCATTTGTTCCATTGCAGCAATAAGCATTTCACTTAGATATAAGTGCATATTTTCCTGAAAAAAAGAATTTACATTCTATCCATTTCAAAATTTAAAAAGAATTGAAGGGACAAAAATCCACAAAACTTTTCTTTCTCGAAATCAATTATACCATTATTCATTATACAGGAATCTATTATTCACATGTAGCTGACGATAAATAAAAATCGAAAATTATTAAACGAATTCGATAAAAGTCATTTATGCACAAAAGATTCAATCATAAATATAGAACCGAAATATCCTAATGTTTGGAAAATCCTTTCACTTCAGTATATTAAATAACTGAGGTATTTCATTTTTTATTTTGAAAGATGATGCCATAGCACGATAAAAACTACAGATAATGCGATATAATAATTTATGTAAAAACTCACGCGTTCCACATCCCTCGAAATTTCTAGGTCTTGTTTTCGTGATTCAATAAAAAAACGCTTTGCGTCATCCCAACTTCCTCCGATTCGATCATCCTCTACTAAATTGTCATGCGAATGCAATTCCAGTGCCTCTTCTGAATCCTGCATCACTAATATAGCTATAAAAAATCTAACTCGAAAAAGTATCTTTTAGTAATACTAAAATCTGAGGATACAAATCATTCCAGGATGCGGTCATTCAAATGCTAGCATTAAAAAACCAATCAAGATTTGATTCATCGAAAAACACGACTTACCTGAAATACTTTACGCATAATTTTATAATATAAAGATATAATTAGTTCATAATATCAAAAATACTAATTCTTAACAGAATTACGAAAAACAATAACGCTCACAAAATGATATAAAATAAGAAAAAAAAAACAAAATCGAAATTCACAAACCGGCAGAAATTGTGAAAGAATGCCAGAACAATAAATAGGTTCGGAATGGTGTCGCCGATGGCTGACAGTATTGCTGCCTTTCAAGTTTGAAATTTCTTTAACAATCATACCAGACATCGTACATTCCGAACATTTACGATAAGTCACATCCATTGTATTATGTCGCTTAAGTATACCCATTTTTGATTCTGAAATATTTTTAGCAAAAGCTTCAAAATTTATTTAATTTAAGTGATTAAATATAATATATGGGTTAAAACATCGTATACTTATTAAAACGTATACTACCTTTTACGTGTATGTGTTAAACACGCAGTATACGTGTTAAGCATTTAAATATAGCTTTTCATAATTAAGCGTCTAAGTAACTTTCCATCTTCAATGGCATGCGTTTAAATGCAGCGTTTCTTTTTAAGCGTAAGGAATACCCACCTGTTTAGACTCATATCAGTAATGAATTTCATATCCATCGATATACCTATTATGTTATTCGGTGGTGCTGATTTATAATCTTTATGGTTTTTTCGCCATTCTTTCTTTTTTCTTTTTTAATTAAAATTCTTATATTGTCTAGTTTTTATCAACAGCTTTCTTTATCAAAAAACTTTAATGAGAAATATTAAGTGGTGGAGAAATCAGCAAACAGCTCGGCAAAATAAGATTTACAAACTATTTCATTTTAAGATCTATTAGTTTTTATAGATTCTAAGTTTTTATTTTTCTGTCGTGCAAAAGTTTGCATAACAATTCAGCCATACAATAAAATATAAAAAATTATTTTCGAATTTTTTCTTCTGATATAATTGTGATACTGCATAAAGATTTGCGATATATTATAATGCTTAATGTTCAGATAATTATGTCATCATCAGTGAAGCAGTTTATCGATTCGCTAGAAGGACATGTACCTGAGCTTCCGGATATTGAATTAGCCGATTTAGCTGATGGTATAGCATTTACTTTTTCTTTGTAGTTGATCGTAAAATTTTATTCTAAGAATATTCCTAATGTTTTTGCTTTTTTATTTTTATTTAGATTCAAAAGCTATTTGGATGCAGAAGAAAGCAACAGAAGATGAAGAAGTGGATCAGGTAATTTTCGATTACTTAATCCAGAAAAATTTTCCTCTTTTAGCGGAAAGAAACAAAGTTTATAAAGTTTGTCTTGTTAACTGAATAATCTTTCGAAAGCTCTACAGAGTCTATTTCATTAGTAATTTTCCCTCTATTAAATTCTCTGTTTTGTTTATATTGACACGAAAAATATATACTGTACAAATTGAAATGCAAAACTTTCCACCAATTTAGTTGCGCTAAACAGTAATTAAATTATTCAATATAGAAAAAATGTTTTTAATGAGAATAACATACCGGGGTTTTTATTGAAAATTATATATCAGGTTTAAAATTGTAACATGCATCGAATTTTGATATCTTCTCTAAGCCATCAAGGATTAGAGGGATGATAAATTAATATAAATATCGCTATTATTATCAAGAAATAGTTGTCATCCCAATACTATCGTCTTTTTGTTGAGAATTGCATTTATGAAGTAATTCAAAACGAGCAGGTTTATTTAATTATTTGCTTAATTTTAGCATATAAAAAGATCATAGTGATATTTCAAAATTTCGAAATTTCTATGCATGCAGTGATTAATTAATAACCAATCTTTAGATCGAATTTTTGAAGCGACGAATAACTTTAGTTCAAGAATTAGGAGATGAACGTTACAAAGGTCGGAAAGTATCATCAAAAAACATTTTTACCGGTGATAATATATCCGGTCTAGCACATATAAAATTTGATGGAAATACTAAGACTGATGAAGCTTATGGTTAGTTATTTTTTTTCTCCCATCATCCTTTTCAGTAATCAAAAACAATATTTCTTTTCAGTTTTATCGCTACAAATTATTTATTTCACTCACGCAGATGGGTATTTTTGGCAGATTTTATAATATAAAAATGTTCTAGTGTTTCATAAGTAATTAGTTTCGAAGTTCATTGCTTGTTCCAGCATTTGAACTATCATCAGATCATCACTTTCTTAAAATTAACCTGTTTCTAATCATTTGAATATTTTTGTTTTTTGAATGGGCAAGAAAATTTATATTAGATAGATCACAATATTGTTAATTTGATTATTTCATCATAAAATATTTGTGTTTTATAAATGATTTTTATGCAGTGATGAACGAGGTAGACAGTGATGAAAATGATAGTGTTGCCAACAGTTCGGGTCAGGAAGCATTTTCTACTGACGATGATGTTGAAAATGAAGGTATACTAATATCATAAGAT
Source organism: Dirofilaria repens (assembly GCA_008729115.1). Classification (NCBI taxonomy): domain Eukaryota; kingdom Metazoa; phylum Nematoda; class Chromadorea; order Rhabditida; family Onchocercidae; genus Dirofilaria; species Dirofilaria repens. The sequence goes on from SNRZ01000065.1 coordinate 10,955, forward strand.
TTTAATTCTTTATGAAACCGCTTGAGAATTAAGATTGACTTCATGCAAGATAATGTGTCATCTCTTAAATCAGAATGATCATCAGAATGGACATTGTTCACGATTACTAAAATAATTGTTAGTGATCAAAAAAAGAGAACAATAATATGAAAATTCAATCATAATTTTGTAGAGGCAGATTCTGAGCAATTCCAGTCGAAAAAAGAGACTGGTGATGTTATTAAAGGTGTTATGACGATCTCAAGTGATACGCAATGTGCGAAAGGTATTATTTTTTATTGGCTTTGTTTAGATAGAAAGACTCAAGTATGATATTGCAGAGCATTACTAATAAATTATACCAGGTCAACATTATTTAACAATATAATTAATTTTTATGACTTATACAATCCTGCAATGTTCTTACTCAGAATATAATAAATCCATCTATAAAAGCAGTGCAAATTGTCTAACTAAATTCACTCTATGAAGTTAAGATCGACTTAAAGTTGACCTTTTTTCTTGATTTTTTAACTAATTTTGGAGAAGGAGAAATTTCGGAGAATTTAAAAATTATATTATGGTTCATATGAACAGTGCAGAACAACGACTAATATTGATGCTTCTAGATAAAAATCTGTGAAGCATAGAAATGCTGAAATTCTTCCTCGCATTTCGTATTCATTACTAGAATCGTTTCCTTAATTATAGCTGAAAGTGTTCGAAAGCAATTGATGATGTGGGACCGACTTATGCAATTGCATATTCTTTCACATGCAGCGCTGAGAGCATTCAATCAGCTTCCAAGAGAGGAACTTGCCAAGAAGTTGTATCAGTCAGCAGATAATGACACCATAAAAAATTGCAGAATTGGTATCATTTAATTCTTTTGTTGTAAAATTTGCAGCACGATTTTTGATACAGATTTTTTTGTGAATTATTCATTGACATTAGCATATTAAGTTTTTATCATTCAATTATCATTTCTAAAGGAAAAAAAAACTTTCAATTTCTTCATCTTCGAAATTATCATTTCAGATATTGTATCAAGAAATTGTTTTCCGTTTGATGTGTTTTCTAGAACTACAAGATTCAGAAGATGAAGAAATTGAAAGTTTCTGGTGGAAATATTTTTTTTATTGCTTAATCTTTTGTGACTTTTTGTGACTTAGTTTGGTTCCTTCTTAAAAAAATTATTTGCAGCACGAAAGAACTTAGAGCGGCTGAATGAGATATTTATAACAATGGAAGACAGAATGTTAAAATCATCGAAGCAGACGAAGAGTTTGGTATTTGACAATAATGATAGGAAAAGTATGTTCTTCGAAATTATCGTTTCAGATATTTATATCAACAAATTGTTTTCAATTTGATGAATTAGCATATGAATAATCTGTTTTTTAGAACCAGAAGATTCGGAAGATGAAGAAATTGAAAGTTCGGTCGATGATGGTGCTGAAGATGATGATGCAATAAAATCTGATGCTGAGGTGAACGGAGAAGAATCTGATGTCTGCTCATCACATGATAAGCAAGTTTTATTTACGGTTTCAATACTTGTCATCTGCTTTTTCTCTTGACAAATTTATATGCTTTTTGTTTATCGAAAGAATAATATGAACTGTGAATAACCAATATTATGAAAATAACTGGGCTAGTATTTTTATAGCGTTGCGAACAACAGCGAAATTATGAATCAAAACCAACAAATCTTAGGCAAGAGAAAAAAGCTAATGCCTTTATTAATGAAAGAATATGAAAAACGCCATGAACACTTTGCAGCATTTCGGTGAGACTGATTTATTTCAACTATTCTTAGTTGTTAGAAAGTTTTTCATTAATTTGTAGTTATTTTTAACATTCACTATTCAGATCATCTACGTTATCGAAATGGACGAAAGAACAACATTGATTAATGTTGGTATAGTGAAAAACAAGAAAAAGGATTTCAGTGGTTTTGAATCTGCTGTACTGAAGCAGATTGAACAGGTTTTTTTTTGGAATTGGATCTCTTTTTTACATTGATTGCTAATTCAAAGCTGGTCTTTAGCAATTAATACGTTTTAAACAATATGCATCATATTTCTGCTATTGATTTGTTGTTCTGATCAGCGCTGTTTCCAGTTGAAGCCAATTTTACAATTTTTTTTAGATAATGAGTGAAAAACATCGACTGTTACGTAGAACTCAAATGAAGCGATATGATATCGATAGAATTGGAAGCGATGAAAGTGTGAGTGGATTAAATTATTGTTTCTTTAGATCAAATAAATATGAAAGATTTTGTTGCATACGAATAATTTTTTTCAAAATATATTTTCAAACTCTTAACTTACTGATTGATTTTAGAACAATTACGACACAGAAATATTTGACGACGATGATTTTTACCAACAACTATTGAAGGAACTTATAGAAAAAAAATCAGTTAATGTGGTTGATCCTGTCGAAATGAGCAGGTAAAGGTTCTTGGGAAATTTGAAAAACAGTTTAAGTTTTAACATAATGGTGTCACAGAAGGTCTTTGAAGACATGCTTATTTAAATATACTTATTTTTATTTTTGGTTAGAAAAAGTAGTACATTTTGCTGCTTTATTTGTTTCTGTATTGTCTTTATTACATTTGTGCTTTTTCGTATATTTATTAGGTTTCTTTATCTTTTAATTCTTTATGTGTTATCTATCTATCGCTTTAAATTAATCGAATAGAGAAATTGCAATTGACACTTTTGAATATAGAAATATATGATTTCAATAACATGAATTTTATCATTTTTCATTAATTATAACTAACACAACTTTTAATATATGTCATTTAAGACAATGGTTAGAAATACAGAAATTGCGGCAGAAGCGATCGAAAAGAAAAAAGGTTGATACAAAAGCATCAAAGGGTCGTAAGATACGATATGTGGTGATTCCAAAACTAGTAAATTTCTTTCCATCGATGGCTGAAAATGCAGCATGGAGTCATGAAAAAAGAAATCAGTTATTCAAGTCTTTATTTTCCTCATGATAATGATATCTATTTTGATGTTATTTTTAGTGATTACAAATTTCAAAAGATTCTAATTTACTTCAGATTTATCAATCTTTTTTATCAAATTTATCAATTTATCAATTATCAATCACCAGTTATGTGTTATTTTGTAAAAACGCAAAGATGAATATATTTTTACTTGAAAAGATTTGAACAAAATCTAATATGATCAAAATTTAAAGTTTATGCTTCAATACATAAGAACTCAAGACAGTCTACAGAAACGGAATTATTTGGTTGCCATAAGAGTATAACGTTTTTGTTCTTAGCTCATTAATTTTAATCTCTAGCTTTCTATGTTCAAAAAAATATTTTGCTGTTGCTTGATGAAAAATCATACGAAGTTCAAAAGTTACTTGGCTCATGCATGAAATTCAACCTTGTCATCTTATTATAATGCGAAAGTACATCAGCTGGGCTGGACATATATTTCTTAAATTCTTATCAGTAAAAAATTAATTGAAATAAATTGCCAATTTGAACGTTTTTTGAAATGTAACATATAATCATGTTCCATATATATTGAACAATATAAAAAAGGACCAAGTGATTCATGCATAAGTGATCAAAAAATTCCTCATTTTTTTTGAATCGTCCCTCACAAATGATGCATATAATATTGAAACGGTCACATAAAATCAATTTTTTTTCTTCCTTGTTTTAATTAATTTATTTTTTTTCGACAAAGAGTCTTCTAATTTTTTAGCGACATCAATAAATTCATAAGACATAATAATGATCTCGTAGTAATGCTTCATGAATATTCAGAATATAAAGTTACAATTATAGTTCTTATCATTGGGAAAGTGTTTAATTTTAAAATAATAGAATGAAAGTAAAAAGAAAGATAGGGAGAAAAGCGTTACTAAAAGACGGAAGATAACTCAAATATAATTCAGATACATTTGTAAATGTATCTCATTGCCAACAGTGGTTAGATTACTTCGTGAAATCAGAATTTTCAAACACCGTAAATTAGTAAATATTTTTGAAAATTTTTAGATTTCGTTTTTGTTAATAATATTACAATGAATTTACCATCAAACAGTGAGTAAATATAAAACAATTAATGAAATTATCATAAAACATGGAAAAGTATTGATTTGGGGAGTACCCATTGAGTTCTCTCTTCCATGCGTATTATCTAAAATATAAGTTTAGAATTTGGAATATCACTTTGTCTAGATTATCATGCAACATTTGTCTGAACTGAATAGTATTATTTCAAAAGTTTCTTTTTTTCAGTGCTTCAATTTATAGCACATATATATTTGACTGTTCAAGAATTCAGAACTTTGTGAGCATAAATAACCTTGTTTTATTCTTTCTTTATTGTTGTCTTGGACAGATTCACGAAGTTTCATGAATATTGACGTTAAAGCTGTCGTAAATTTATTTTCATTTAAAAGTTGCTGGTATTCCTTAACTACTGTTTCGAAACTATTTACAGCTAAAAATTAAGTTAAATTTAAATAGAAGAATTGATAAATAATGTATTTAAAATATGCATAAAATTATTTTCTTGACACATATAAAAATTATTTTTTTTTCTTGACATATATAATTTATAATTTTTCTTTTTACTTGAAAAGATTTTAATATTATTAAATACGAATTTTAAATGCGCATTTCATTTTAAGCAATTCATCGCTTAACATATCCTTACTCATATTGAAACATGAAATAAGACGTGAAACCATACCTTTAAATATGGTATCTCATCTTTGAACTGCATTATCTCTCATTAAATAATTATAATTACCGGTAACACTTATAAGAATCACAACAGTATATCAAAAAATGATTAATTTTGGATAACAATGAAATTAATTAATGGAATGAAATAATCCGAGTCATCAGCAATCTGATCAATTAGATGAATTTAAAAAAGCTGAAAATTTTTGTTCAAGAAAAGAAATAAACTTAGCTAAACAACTAATGATTTTTTATACTGATAAATTATGACCATGTAGTCTTTCATTTATTGATAATACTTTATACAGATCTTTATCACAAATATTTGAATATGAGAAGTTATAAAGAACATCATTGAATTGTTCTTTTTAATTCTTTTAAATGACTAAACTGTAGATAACTAGGATCAATTGATCATTACCAATTAATCCAATCCAGTAAATTTATGTAATTAATGAGATATTGAAGGCAAAAAAAATCCCCCATCATTTTGATGCTGTCTAATTATAGCTGGAAAAGATGATTAAAAAATTTTATAGAAATAAATAAACAAACATATAGGAGCACGCTCATCGGCCGAATAATATAGCCGATGGTCATTGGTCGAGAGGACGAAAACAAGAGATTTTTTACATTGTCCATCGATAGCCCAAACAGTATTCAGCTGATGCGCTAATTGCTCATTACCCTGAATATATTTAATCCATTTTTATCATCCCATGACTTTTTTGGCATTTTTAATAATTTTAAATCAAATTTTAATTTTAATAAAATTTCAAATTTTAGCATTTAAAAGACTTTTACCGTACAGGTTAAATAAATTCTTCATAATTTCGGCATTACTGAAGAAAAAATTTTAATAAAGTTTTAAATTATATAATTTTTTTTATCGAGGTTGATAGAAACGCACTAAAAAAATGTTAGTTAAAATTGTTGAAATTCGCTTTCGTTACGATGACTTTTCTAACCTTTTTAATGTTTCCAAATTAAATTAAAATTTCAACAAAGTTCGAAATTTTACCATTCAAGAAATTTTTAATATATAAGCTACATAAATTTATCATGAAAAAATTTGAGATTGATAACACTGATATAGATAAAACTATCGGGATTTGAAATTATGCAAATAATATTAAACTTTTAATATTGTAAATCGGACATGATCATTAAATCTTCGATGAATATTCGTCGAAATATTGTACTATTTCCAATATGTAGCACAGAAGGAATAAAACAAGGTAAAAAAGTGAAAGAAATAAAAACAATTAAAAATTTGAAAATTGTAAAAAGAAAAATGGAACAAATTTTATTTTTTAATGAAATTTTTTCCACACAAGCATTTTTATAAATGCAAAATATTTTGATTACCTCTTTTGTGATAAATAACGTAGCATCAACACCTTTTGTAGTGCAAAAGTCTGCATTTTGACCACCTGATGTTCGTCGTGATAATTGAAGCAAATCATTATTTAATCGATATCTTTCTTGTTCAGTAAGTTGCTAGAATAATTTTTTTAATTTATTTTCAATAATGAAATATTTTGAAGTTATAAATAGTAATGAGAAGTATCTTAAACTATAAATTATTACCAAAGACTCGAAGAAAAAAGTGTCGTGAATTCCATCATTTACCATTCTTCAATCATTTATTATTTCTTCAAATTTCAAAGATTTATTTTTTTGTTGTTAATTCCTATTTTTTGAATATTCTTACAGCTATGAAAATTAAAATATTGAATATATGATAGTTTGCCAAATTTAAGCAAGTATTTTGTATCAACAAAATTTTCGTATTGGTTTTAAAAGTTTTTGTAGAAAATGAATAATTGATAGGTATGATGAAAAATTGCAAAAAAAAGTAACTTTATCTGGATCACACACATATCCTTTCGATTTTAGTCCGCATTTATTATAACCATTGGTACGAGGATTCGGAAAATTATCGTTTTTTTGTTGTTGAGCAGAATAAAATTGAATAATAAATAATATTACTAATAATTTATAATCCCACATTCTGAAATTAGTTACCAGTTATAACTAATAATTCAATTTATGAAAGTACACTAAAATATCGCAAGCAAGATATGCTAATTAATATGTTCTGCTAATTGCATTAATTTAAACGGGGAAATTTGGTGAAATATTTGCAATGCAATGAAAAAAAAGGTAAGAGAGGGCATCAATCATAGGACCTAAAAAAACAAAATAAGTAAAATTTTTCACTTTCTTCCCAAATAAAAGATGAAAAACAGTAAAGAAAATATGATTATAGGAACGTCATACTTTTGACAATATTCAATAGACGGAAGGAGTAATTTAAAAAATTTATGCGAGATGATTAATTACTTCCGAAAATAGCGTCTAATAAAAATAAAAATTAAAAGAAAATAAGTGAATAAAAATTCAAATTCATTATTATCATTGTACTGATTAGACAAAAAACTTGGAATGAAAAAAATTGAAATATCTCAGAAACAAATATGTAAATATCGAAAGTTTTATCAGAAATAAAACAAAATTCGGATGAACCCAATTTTTTATCTTAAATTGACCATCTGTAAAATGTAGTATTGAATGATGTCATATATATATATATATCGATCGAAATTTATTGGTGAATCAATGCAAAATATTTAAGTTATTTCTCGGGAATGTTAGGACATAATTGATAAATATTTCTCACCAATACAAATTTGCACTTATCCGTTCATTTCTCACCACAATATCATCAGTTTTTGTTTGTTTTTTTTGTTTTTTTATTTATAATTAAAGGCAATCTTTACCATTTATTTTTGCATTATGGGAATATTATTGATATTGTGAACTGTTAAAAACAAGTTCGGAAATATTTTTTAAATTTCAATTCGTTTTTTATATGTTCATATAGCTGGCTAAAATTATAATCATATTAAATGTGCTGAAGTGATTTTTCAAAAAATTGGAATAATAATACAAAGAAAAATCTGTGATTTTCAATAAGTTTGCTATGCATTTATATTTCGGTTAAAACATGGTCGATTTTACAAAAAAATAGTGAGAGGGATTTGATTGACAATTAAAAATAGCTGATAATAAAATAGCTGCGTTGATAAGATGAACAGCAAATTTCTTTGGGAAGAAAAAATATATTTAAAATTAATAAATCATTTAAAAGATAAAAATATATCACTTATAGAATAATCAAATTTGATTTAATAAATCATTTTCATTAATGATAGATTTGATTTAATCTGCATTCAATCCATGAATTGAACAGATTTTTTATTTTTTTATTTTTTTATTTCTATTAAAATTTGGTCTTGTATAAAATTATCCTTCCTATCACTTTGCTTAATGAGATGACATGAACTTATGCTTGTTAATGCTCTATGAAGATAATAAATTCCAGTAAGATTTTTCCAAAAGAAATCAAGCACTTATTACATCATTCTATTTCCTAAATCTGTTCAAAGTAAGATTCGATTGAAGGTTCAAATAAAAGAAAAAGAAATAGCATAGCTAATTATTAATTATCTGAATACAAGATTTATGATCAATTTGGATTGAAATAACTATTTGTCATAAGTAATTTTATAAGTACTTATTTCAATTCGTCTTATTATAAGTACTTAATTCAAGAAAATAATTGATCTTGATCATATATTTAGGCGAGTAATACTTAGTCGCAGTAATTTTTCCGTCATGCTATTTCGGATTTATAAAAATCTTTTAAAAATAGAAAAAGAAATTCATCGAAACACAATATGAATTTTATAGATTTAACTTATGCAAACTGAAAAAAATAATCGAAAGGACATTAATAATATTATATCTATTATCAAAACATTATGCCGAGCTTTTATATGATAAAAGACAATCAATGAAATTAATTAATTATAAACTTAATATTTCATTTAAAACGAGTAATATTTCTTATTAATTCTTCTAATAATTATTTCTTGCACTATGATTCGACGTAATAAATAAACAAAACAAGAAAACTATATCAATATATTATCATTAGTTTTAAAGTGTTAATTGTAACTCCAAAAATTTTTTTAGGAACTCTATACTCTTTTTTTTAATTATAACTTTTTTGAGACATATAAAGTAGACAACAGTAATATCAATAAAAATTTCATTATGTATTAATACTATTATTTTGCAACTTGTTATATTCAACATAGAAATGTGCTAAATATACCTACTAACGATTTTAATTAGAATTTAGTTCATGATTAGATATCTTATTTTTGAAGAATAAAATAGGAGAAAAAAGCAGTAAGTCATTCTAACATTTGTTGAATAGAGAAAGCCTAACGGTTAGCATTAGCGGATTAACTTGTACGATCAAAGACTATGATGAAGCTACAAAAGTAAAATGAACTTTGCATTAAAATTTCTTCGCAACTAAACGATGAACAGAATTTCTGATTCTCATCACATTTTTCATTTCGACACTCTCAAAATGACATAGTCGTCCGAATGTTTGGGTACGAAGCTGTATTAGCGAAATGTTGTTTCAAAGTGATATTTTGTTCGCTGTACTAGGTCCCTAAAGGTTCAGGGAGCAGTGTAGATTCTGATTTCAGTTGATGGGTAATAATCGCTTACTGGTGAGAAGGTTTCGGTTGTATGTGGGCGGCGGTGTACGCGTATACGATTAAGATTTTGGAGTTTTGTAGTAAGATGAATTATTATAACGGTCTCTATAGGTATGCGGAAAAGCCAAGTTTTATGATTCATAATGATTAATAGTTATACATTTCCTTGGTATCGAATATTTAATTTCAAAGCAGAACTAAAGTAAGAAATTCAGGAAGGCTAACTAAATAAGGGAAAGCCTTCCTATGAAAAAAGTGTTGTTTAAGAAAAAATTATTAAAAAAATTTTCTCGTTCTACTCTATCATTAAAGAAATTGATAATGAGTGTGTTTTAAATAGAAGGCAAAGATTCTAGTAAGTGGGTTGTGAATCAGCTTCTGAAACATTGAATTCCATATAACGAATTAATTTAAAAAGGAAATGATATTTTTAATGGCAAAGAAACATTTCGTAAATTTTTTACTCGTTTTGACATTGAAATTTTTTAATTTTTGAAATATTTTTATTCCATAACGATACATGAAAGCAAAACAGGGGGTCCTATCTTTTATCGATGATTTTGGGCAACTGATTGTTATATTTTCGAATATTAGATGAGTTTTATTTGCTGTGTTATGGTGTATATTCTACTTATAAATAGTAGAATTGTATACATATAGAAATATTTCCGTATTCTTTATCTGTGTTAATTACTTAAAGGTAAACTCTAAAAGACAAAGTGCTTAAAGGTGAAAAACAGTTAAGAAAATGAATCAATTTTTAGTTAATTGGAGATGTCTCATCGTAAATTTTCTGCTCCACGACATGGATCGATGGGTTTTACACCGAAAAAGCGCTCGAAGCGCCATCGTGGAAAGGTCAAGGCTTTTCCAAAAGATGATGAAAAATTCATCTGACCGCATTTATAGGCTTTAAGGCTGGCATGACTCATATTGTTCGTGAGGTATCATTTCCTGCGTTTGTTTTTTGTGTTGAATGGACGATGCACAATGATGAATACATTGACTATTATATGAGTAATATAGTGATGAGCTATAAAATGTTCCCTATTGGACTGAGTGCTTCTTATTGCGTCAGGCCTATTCATCTTATGTTTTGTATTATTAATGATGCAGCACTTTACAGGTCGACAAGCCAGGATCAAAAGTCAATAAAAAGGAAGTTGTCGAGGCAGTAACAGTTTTGGAAACTCCTCCGATGATTATCGTTGGTGTGGTGGGATACATCGATACCCCACGTGGTCCGCGACAGTTTAAAACAGTATGGGCTGAACATCTATCAGAAGATTGTCGACGACGATTTTATAAAAATTGGTACCTTAAATAATTCCAATAATTTTCTCTGTGACAGTTAAAAGATGAGTGAATATTTGAAGTTTGGAGAAGCATCCGTTTTTACACACGAATTCCATTATTTGAGTGTAGTTAGAGGACTTGACTGGAACTATGAAATAACCTTGATTAAATTCACGTAGAGGAGTGTTATATGGTGTCGTGGTAAAATGATTTACAAATGAAACTGTCGAGTTCGATTCTAAGATGCTCCATATAGCCAAAAAAGAAATGTTCTGAAAGCTGTGATGAGAGACTGAAAGACTTACTGATTGTGAAGATACCGACAGTCCATCATATGCTGCCTTCCTTCTGAGCTTTCATTTCTTAATATGATGATTAAGCTGCATCGTTGTTATTTAATGACAATTTAAGTGACATTGGTTACTTCACTGCATGTTGTTTGAAAATATTATTGCCGCTCTCCTCTGCTTTTGCATGAGCATTTACTTCCGAACTTAGAACCGACCTTCCGCTGTTACGTATAGGCGTAACATGAGGGCCATAAAAATGGCGTAAGAAGCGTGGAGCTTTTGTTCTTTGCTTTTACACTGTTAGAGTTCTCATATTCCTCAGGAATTCGTCCAAAAAGAAGGCATTTCAAAAGCATGCGAAAAAGTGGCAGGATGAAGATGGCATTAAATCAATACAATTCTGATTTGGCCAAGATGAAGAAATATTGTTCTATAATTCGCGTCATCGCGCACACACAGGTTTGTCTTTGGAAAGTGAGGGAAGGGAATTTTTTTATTGATCACAGTTTGTTCATTTGTTTCCTATGTGCTTCAAATAAAATACTTTGTTTATTGGCGAATTTGCAGATGAAAATTATGAAACATCGAGAGAAAAAAGCGCACATTATGGAAATACAAGTAAATGGCGGTACAATTCCTGAAAAAGTTGATTGGGCTTATGAACATTTCGAAAAACAGGTTGATTACTTTTGAAATTATCAACATGCCAAATATTTTTTATCTTTATCAAAGAAAGCAGAATTAATTTTCATACTCAGGTACCAGTGGATTCGGTATTCGCCCAAGATGAAATGATCGATGTTATCGGTGTTACCAAGGGAAAAGGTTTCAAAGGTGTCACAAGTCGTTGGCATACGAAAAAACTTCCACGGAAGACACATAAAGGCCTTCGAAAGGTGGAGTTGTTTTTTTATATAATTTGTTGGCAATGATGAACTAAACGAAAATTTGAAAGTAGTGGACTGAATATCTTATGTTGATATACTGAAACTGAGCCACTTTATTCACTTTTTGAGAAAAATTGTTTTCCTGCTTGTTAGTGACATTTATAATTATTTCAATTTAGGTCGCTTGTATCGGAGCTTGGCATCCATCTCGTGTACAGTTTACAGTAGCTCGCGCAGGTCAGAAAGGTTATCATCATCGTACGGAAGTCAATAAGAAGATTTATCGGATAGGAAAGTCTTGTCTTATCGAGGAGGGCAAAAGAAATGGTGGTACAGAATATGATATAACAGAGAAGAGCATTAATCCTATGGTGAGTGAAAGTATCAGAGTCGTATATTTCGTTGGTATGGGGTCTATTCGCATAATGATGATATTAGTCTGCAATTCAGATTTTTAATGTGCTGAGAGCCGTGAAACTGAATGCTATTAACCCAATTTGCTTGATTTTTGATATAATTTTATTTTCTTTTTTTACTCCCGTTATTACAAAATTCTAGGGAGGATTCCCGCACTACGGATTGGTGAACCAGGATTTCGTTCTTATTCGAGGTTGCTGTATGGGTTCAAAGAAAAGGCCTATCACATTGAGAAAATCTCTAATTGCGCAGACAAAACGTTTTGCCTATGAGAAAATTAATTTGAAATGGATCGACACAAGCTCCAAGTTTGGTCATGGCCGGTTCCAAACACATGCAGAAAAAAAAAGCATTCATGGGCAAATTAAAAAAAGATTTCATTACTGCTTAGTCATCTCTTTCCAGTCCTAATAGTATAATTTTTGTTGCAAAATAAACTTGTTTTTTACAGGCTCATTATTTCACATTCCAACGTTTCCTAACAACTGTAGAGTAATAAATTAGTAAAAAACGATATTTCTGTTCATTTTGGTGTCCCGTCATAATGATGATAAACAACTGATATGAAAGCAAAATTTTGAAAAGTTGCGGTATTCGAGAGAAACTAGTAATAGCAGAGAAGCTATTGCACTAATCTCGTGATTTTTAAACCTTCGCTACTATCATTTATGTGTATGTATGTGTACGCATATACGGATACATTTGTTTGAAACAAAAATATTGGATACATTAAATTTACGAGTGCACAATATGTATAAAGTTACTTCGAACACATTAATAGGATGGAAGGATGGCTATACAACGAACAATGACTAGTTCGAAACCAGTCTTTCCGATCAGGTTTGTAATTTCAGATTATTTTCAAAATAATTCATTAAATATTAAATAAAATATTAATGGGAACAGAAGCGACATAAACTCCAAGAAAAGTTTAGGGAAATTGACACTGCAAAAATCAACCAATCATACGAATATATACGGTAACAGAAAGAAGGATTAAATTCAGAGATCACTAATACCAGACTGCTGCTGTAAAAAGGAACGGATACAGTGCATTAGTTCACGCTTTACTTCATCCGGTACTGCTCGTCTAGCTCGCACTCGTACATCGCTTAGTACATCCTCAAGTGTTACCTGCTCGATACCCTGCAATGAAATCGAATAGTTCTGAAAATATTGGTTTATATCTATGCCATAAAAGTAGTTCATCCTGGGAAATTAGAGGATTATGTAATAAAAATGAATTTTCTCGAAAAATCCAGCTCCATTCATTGAACTTATTAAAGATACTAAAATGAACAAAAGAAGAAAATGCATAGCTTGTATTATCAAATTATTTATCCTCGTATAATCCTCATATAATTTTCTCGAAGCTTATAAAAGTCAGTTAACTCTCCCAAAAAATAATATGAAGTAAAAACTACTTCTATATATTCCAGTCTTTAATCAAAACTTTTGATAATACTATAACAGTAATTCCTTTGTACGAGCAGATGTGTTTGGCGTATAAGGAATGATTTTAGAGAATTTTATGCGACAGGAAAGTATTTAGTGATTAGTGTGTAGAATATATCACTATAATTATTCTAGGTACAGAATGAAAAATCTAATTGCTAATAAATGCAATTTGATAATAGAAAGTCTCATCCCAACCTTATTTTGTATACAATTCCGACACATGTTCTCCACTTCTTCGACCCAACCACTTTCTCGCAATCTTTGTAATAACAATTCTTTCATCCGGTCGCGTTCACCACATTCAATGAACTTACGTTCCAAAGCAGCTTTACTTACTAATGGCGCATTCATTTTTACTGATAATACTGGTAGATTATTACCAAAAACCTAAATCAATCAACAGTTATACAGTCAACTCAAGAAATAAATGAAAAGTTAGACGACGAAAGATTAAATAAAGAAGCTATTCAATATCTTACCAATAATTTAAATCAATCAACAGCTGGATAATCAATGCAAGAAATAAATGAAAAATTAGACAACGAAGAATAAATAAACGAAGTTATTCATTGTCGTGAAAGGTTTATCTCAATGATGTTGAGGAATTGGCAATGGAGAGATTTGCTGTGTAAAGTAAGTTCTATTTTGATGGATTTTATTAGTCGCAACTACGACACACAAATTTAGTAAAATTATAGCGAACACATAAACTTTTACGATAAAGAAAATCGTCCAATGACATTGATATTGAGAGAAAAAAAACCACTCGTTGAATAATCGGTCGTAATCAGAATGAGTAATAATGAACTAGTAAATAATCAGAAGTAACGATTCTCCAACAGGACAATGTTGTGAAGATGTAATTAGCTTGCTAAGCCTAAGCCTAATGAATGGCATGTCCAAATCTGACTGGTTGGAACGCGTGAACAGTGACAGGTCAAAATTTGATTGGTTATGACATCATGCGACGCTCTTCAATAATTATAAGATTAATTTTTAAGCAATGAATTTTTGTTAGAGTACATGAAAACGATTTATCACAAAAACCCTGGATTGTGCCGGGATATTTAATAATAAAAATATCTTGATTATTTTCAACATATTTATATTATAAATATCTCGGCAATCCCGACTCTTCAAATATAAATCAATACGATATTCTGTTTTAACAAGATATATGTTTCACATTTCACAAAATCGTAGAGGAAGAACCCCTTGTAACGATTACTCTTACTCCTTTTCACAAAATCTTAGAGGAAAAACTCTTCATTACGATAACATGAAAGATGCAAACCACTGTCTTTTTTCTTATTTTTATCTCTCAATGCATTCCGTACGCTCAAATTCAAGAATTATAACAAGGAAACAGTGTCTGTATTCTAATATTCTTCAAATTTAATTTTACCTAACGAATAACACTATGCATAACAAAATATTTGGATTTGATTTATTTTCAGATTGTACTGCTCTAATCAAAATTGCACATATGTGATACTGTCGGGAAATCCGAAGCAAGTTTCAATCAATATTTGAATGAAGAATAATTCATATCGTAACATTGCTTGAACACTTCTTTCTCCACGAAACAAACCTCATAATACGATTATGAAAAAAGGAAGCGATTATGTCTACGCCTCATTCATCCATGACTGCACTCCTTGTTTTGATTTTTCATATTTTAATTCCTCTCTCTAACCGGCATATATAAGGATGCCCGCACTCCCGAGACACTGATTAGCATTTTAGTGACCTCCGCGATCGATCTACCGACATCATCCTGCTCTCGCGGAGAATCCCCATCTTCTTCTTACGCTATATTTGATAGAATTGTGTTACTCTACAATATTTGTTCTACGTTGTGCTATTTTACTGTTCCAAATAAGCAGTTCTATCAAAAATTGCTCACCAACAATTTTTGCAACAGGTAATTCTTTCTAAAAAAGACAAGGAAAAAATTTCTTACCCTTTCAAGTGAAATATGATATAGTTATAATAATATCAACATCAGATAAAATCTTCGAACGAAAACTGTCTTTTTTCAAATCTTTATTTCAAGATGCACTTATTCAAAAAAAAAAAAAAAAAACAGTCATCTGAAAAATACTGCCAAATAACTGTTTTAAGAAAATATAAAAAAAGAAATGTTTAAACATAATATAAATATCGAATCGAAAACGTTCCTCAAATGAGAGAACATAAATATAGGAGTAAGAAGTTAAATTTGAAATATTTCGATCTATAAGAAGACGTACGACATGTTTACCCTGACATGTACATACGTTACTACAGTCTGGAATTCAGTTTTAAATGAAATGATAAACAACAAAACGTATGATATTGAATATACATAACAGCTTTTCGTTTCAAATGGTTTACCCGCATAAATTTTACATAAAAAGGCCATTCGTGGCAACCAAATATACAATAATATTCTTAGCACATTTGCAAATGGAATTCGGTTACTTCTGAATCAAATAAAGACGGAAAAAGCAAAAATTTGAAAAAACAAATTCAATTAAATTATAAATTTAAATGTTTGTGTTAAGAAGTCATCGATGACATGAGAAAAAAGGCGAATTTCTTTTTTTTAGAAAAACATTAAATAATACATAAATACATACTGGACAATATATCAAACTGTACAGAACCTCATATAGAGTGATTAACACTAATTTAACAAAGATAAAGAAAAAGGCAATGGCAATTTTAATTTGCACTAGCATTTAGAAGTGAAACAGAGCACTGCGCTTCACAAAGGATTTAGAAACATTTCAGGAAAAAAAAAATCACTTTTCTTAATTTACATCCAAAAATAATTTAAGAAAACATTTTCACAATCATTTGCAGGTCGTAAAACAAACGAAGAATCTAAAAAAATTTTTCGGAATTCGTCAATTTCTTTCCATCGCATCAATCTTTTTTTTTTCACCCACAGAAGCTTTCTGAGTCATTCAAAAGAAGCCTTAATTAGTTTTAACTCATTAAGAGTAGAGTGAAAATATTATTTTCTACAACTGCTGCATTTTACATAATATAAATATTAAAATCAGCAAGGAACATCGAGATTTGAAACAACAAAAGAATTGTTATGTTCGAAAGCACCGATAAACTAGCTTTAAACAATTTCAAAAACAACTTCGTTATTCAAAATAACATTCAATAAAATATTCGAAATATTATATATAATAACATTAAAGCATCGGAAGTAATAAATAGATATGAAATTCTTTTATTAAATCTTGAGGAATATTAGCATACTGCTTATATCTATTTCAAATATGAAGATATTTAAGAACGTAATAGATGCAAGTTGACAATAAATCAAACTATATATTATTAATCTTGCCAAATCTATATGCAAAATACACCAAGAGCAAAACGACAAAAAGATCGTAAAATCAACAGAAGAAACAAAAGAAACAGTTTTTCTGTCCGCTTTTCTGTTCTTTTTAATAAAAATTCCCATAAAGATTCTCATACAAGAAGTTCAAGTCAAATATAACTTTATTTTAATAGCTCTGAACATACTAACTGATTTAGATATCTCAAAAGGAAAGTAAACTGAATCCTTAATCACCATAAATATATGAATCCTTAATCACCATAAATATATATTTAAATCATGATTCAGTTGCAAAATTCAAAGCATCAAAAAAAAAATGGAAAAAATCACGAAATAAAATTTGTACCCATAATCTGCTGAGCAAAAATCTATCAGCAAAGCTGATCTGCTTAACGGATATACAGAAACCTGAATGTCATTACGTCTCTTCAGCGGGTGCAACATAAGCAAGTGGGAAATAACCTGTCTGAAACGGTTGTTATCGAATTTCCAAAAACAGTAATTAATGTTATGGAACATTAATTAATGACAAAATAAAATTCAAAAACTACTAATACTGCACTCCGAAATTAGTTTTTCTACTACCAGTAATGAGGCATCGAAAAATCTCTTACGATAAATCGAAAAGTTAAATTTTTTTTATTTTCTTTCTTAAATCCGATCGTTATTTTAATGCTATTTTAACTTCATTAATTCCAGAACATCCCCATTAACAGAAACAGCAACCACTGGCTTGATTTCGGAAACACAAAACACCGAGAAATGTTTTAGAGAACAATAATAAATGTGATTTTAAACTGCTAATATAATAAGAACTAATTCAAATAATGACTTACTCGATTACCGCTGCGACCTTTCCACCAGCCCCGATCTTCGCCAGTCCTACTGACCACATAAACTCTTTGACCAACCACTAAAGTCAGAAAATTTGGCTCTGATGCTTCAAAATTATGCAAAGCAATATATGATTGCTTATCAGCATACGAATGTCGTAAAGTGGTATTTAAAGTTTCAAATGATTCTCGTAAATTATTTTCCTTATAATAATTGATCAATTCCTGAAATTCAGGATTAAAATTTAGTCAATTACCCAACTGCAATTGCATTTAGTGTTTATTCTATCACTATCAGTATCAGCACTGCTCTTGCTATTATTACCAACGTTAATTTGCTTATTCATCAATGATTTGAAGACATATTGTTCAATAGTGATAATCAATTGAATAACAGCTTCAGGAAAACTGCTAATGTCCTAACCACAATGCTTGCAAACATTGTGCTTTCGTCCAGATAGTAACGTCCTTCTGGAGATTGTTCCACCTTCGTATGCTTCACGTCACCATTGAAACTAAACTTTATTTCTAAAGAACAACGAGATCAAACTTGGATATAATATATTTAATTCTCAACAAGCTTACATATATAACCAAACAAATTTCATTTTTCGAAAACAAAAAAAATTCTTGAATTTTTAATTTTATACCTTATAATACACAAATGAAAACTTGAAGAATCCCACTGGAAAAGCGAAAAAATGTAATTGGTTATATACAGAGAGAAATGTTAAAATGGTCAAATCGCAGTAAACATAATATCCAAGGAACATTAAAATTTAAACAGGCTCAACCAATAATAAATAAATAAAAAGTTTCGTTCTTTCAATTCTAAGGAGAAGAGAAAGAAATACTAAATAATTTTTTCTCAACAACTCCATCATCTATATAGGTATCATAAACAAAATACAGATGATGAACTCGAAAAAAAAAATGATGCTTCTACTCCAGTTTCAAAACACAAATTAAACCTAAATCTGCATTAGTGGATTGGACAAAGATTTCGATTCCTAAATTGTATAACTTATTATAAGAAATTATGTGGCCTCAAAATTTCCTTTTAATTCAATTTTAGGCAGAATGAAGTATAATATTATGAGGTAGAGACTTGAATGTATTTATTCCTTAATTTCAGATATTTAAATGAAAATAACATGCAAAAAAGTCACAGCAGATAGAAAGATCTAAGACATGGAATACTGCTTTACTTGACAGAAGTTTTTATATTTTTAGCTTGTGAAAACAACCTATTTCGATTAAACTTAGCTAAAATAGAAAGCAGCTTAAAAAATACCTTATGCTGATAACATATTTTTGTTGTGTGGCACTGAATCGTACTAAAAAAGTACCATCTGGTGTGCCACGTAAAAGCTCTTCCGCATCCCATCGTTTCATAGGTCCTCGATACCATTGTTGAGCCATTATTTCAGTATTTACATAGTCCTGGCTTTGCGATTTCCGAGGCAAAAACCTATCAAAAAATAAATCACTTATACATATGTATTTACATATTATTTAAATTACTAATAGAATGAGAACTGATTGAAGATTTTGATAAGTAGAAATAATACAAAAAAAGTCGAACTAATAAAAAATTTAAATATCTCACTATGAAAATTATTCTACTCGTTTTCACGATCTAATTAGTAAGATCAAAGAAATAAATACACTCGATGTGAGATACTTTTTAAAAGCAGACTTGAAGAAATCGAAATAAACCATCAAAAGAAAAAGAGTGGAATTCAATACAGTGATCGCAAAGAGAACAAAATATGATGTCAAAGAATTTAATGGAATACCAGAGATATTTCGCAGAATATATTTCCTGCTGATCCTTAAACTAAGAAGTATTATATCTCTATTTAAGAAGTAACACTCATCATGTGAAGAGAAAACAAAAAATTCATTCCTCTAAAGTATCTTAAACTCTCTTGAAAAACTATTTGGATGGAGAAAAAAGATATAATTTACATATTTTCGAACGAGGTGGAAGATCTGCGATCTCCGTTTGTGAGAGGCAGCGGTAACTGCGGTGAACTAATCCACGAATCGTGATGTTCACCGGTGACGACAATGTAATGCTACTTAATGAAGTACATGTCGATGAACCCAAATGCAACGACGAAGTGGAAATCTGTAAACAATTAATTAATATTTAGTCCAATTGATTTTCATAAGATGTATAGTTTTGCCAAGATCTGATTGTTTTTCACTTCAATGTAAGGCAACTTTCACGAACTAATAAGATGCAGGGAGTTTCAATGATTAAGCAGCAATCTTAAATTTAATTTGCATATTTGACATTACATACCCGAAAACGACGGACAAATTCCGGCTGAACAAGTCCAGCTCTATTAGGATGTGCAACAATTCGTCCCTGGAATAACTTCGTGGAAAAGAAAAATGAAAAATCATTTCGAATTGACTAAATAAAACTCTTTCAAAACAATTACTTTTCTAAAAACTAAGTGATAAAGAAAAAAAATGACATTACAACAAAAATCTGCCCATTTAACGCTAAATTACTATTCAAATCCACACAATGACAAAATTGCAAAAAATAATAGAAAAATTTTTAGTATTTCAAAAGTATTGATACTTCGAATTTTCTCCATTAATTCTGTAAAAGTGACAATTATATAAGATCAAATAATTCAAATTCAATTAGAAAAGCGACTGATATAATTAAGCAGAACAAGAACAAATCTTTAATTCTTAATATTATCTCTTCTTTAATTCTTAATATTATCGCTTATGGGACATATGAAAATTCAAGAATCAGATGTTTGTTCTTGAAATTTTGACCGCTTTGCCTAATTTGTTTTTCTACGACCTATTAAATTGATTAAATCTTCAATCACAAGTAAAACAAATGTAGTATCAAAGAAAGAATTGAAAATAGAAACAATTCTTTCATTTTTCATAAAGTTAAAAGAGAAAAACACAATTACAATGAATCGGAATTTTGTGTGTAATATATATTATAAAATAATATTACATGTAAAATTCTTACCACCAATGTACCATCAACATTTCGTTGAATGATTTCTATCAGATCATTCATTTCGAATGACAAGAACAATGGGTCATTCGAGCGAAATGACTGTACTGCGCGAACACATTCATGCGGTTGCACTAAAAGTTTAGCACAACAATTTATTCTAAATGAAATATTTTGCTAAATTAACAAAAAATACCAGACGTATAATTTTCAATTCCAAAACAAAAAATTAATACTAACAGGAAGAAGTAATATGTTTCCGCCTATTTGGAGTCTGACTTCGTGTTATAAGACCAGCTCCCGGACATTTACTCATCGATAAGCAAGCATGATGAAAATTTCGCTTACAATCTGTAATAATGAAAAAATGATATAATGCGCAATAATAGCAACAATGAAAATTAGACATATAGCGAGGAAAACTTAGTGAGCATAAATGCTATATCCCAATAATCAATTTATCTGCTAACCAGAACAATGGTATCCTTGGTAGAAAAGGCCAACGAGAAGCTTCTCACAGTGGAAACAAATGGTAGCTTTTTCGTAGCTATGATACTGCAAACAATGACCTGATGCTTCTGAATCCTTAGGTCGAATATTGTTCCTATAAACAATCTCCCATAATTCTTAGTATAATTTGGAATTTTAACTTTATAATTTAAAACTCAACTAATTACATACAAAGACTCTTACTGTGCCGCTATTATATTCTGAACCCAGCTGTCTCGTTGAAGCATCGTTTTGCAGCAAATATTAAGGACATTGGTAATATTGTCATCCACTTCTTGCACTAAAGAAAAATAATAACCACCGTTAGCTGTGAGCTTACGAGTTAATGTACCAATTTTATTATTATTATCCGCGTCGACGCCAATGCGATAATCATTTAGTATGTGCGCACTTCGATATGAGTATTGATTTCCCTGAAATCATTTGCAAAATGTAGATGAAATGAAATATTTGTAATCTACCGGAATTAGTCACTAATTTTCGATAAAATATCGCTATATATTTTTATGTTATCTGCTAATATCTATTTATAATTTAAACATTAGACTTTAATCTAAAAGTAAAACCTACTCTTAAACTTTTACAAATAATCATCACTTTATCGAAAACAAAAACATAGCGCGTGTTTTCAATCGATTGCCATCTTTATTTTGATCAGCAATCTTGATTTCACCATCTTTAACCAATCGACCGTAATTGATTAAATGCATGCCCAAAGGCTGAAATCAGTTGCAATCATGTAATACCTTACATAAACAGCCACTTTTTTCAATCCTTTCATTTCGAAACAAATTATAAGAATTTATTATTATGTGCTTTCCCATTTGTCATATATGCAATTCAAAAAAATCCACTGCATGAAAAATCAAATTCATAATCAAAATGATATACCAGCTCCAGATCTGTTATACTGTTTTCAATATCTATAACCAACTGTTGCATCTCATAGTCACGTTTCATTTCGTTGACGTATGAATTAATGTCTTGCATCGCTTCTTTAGCTTCTTCCAAAGATAAACGATCCGGTGAATCCACTGAGGTAAGCTTTATCATCTCCTACAGCAGCAACCAAGAACATTTTCATGTTATATATTATTCTTTAATTCTGCGAATATTTTAAAAGAATAAAAAATTACCGACAACAAAACATGATACTTTAAAACTCTCTGCATAGGTATGCTGAGAAGATCTTGCAAATGGAACTGATTACGATTAGCAGCTATACCACAATCCTGAAAATAGAATTAAAAACAGATAGCAAGATAGCACTTAAAATTTTTAAGAATTTAATGTGACCATATTAATAAAGTAAGAATTTCAAAGTGAAAAAAAATACAATGATTTTCTGTCGCATAACGGGATCTGTCTTTTCTAAATAACAAATACGCGAACGTGAATTTGGTAATTTTGAGCAATATTCCCCATAAGCCACAAATTTCTCTTTCCACCTGAAATTCTATTTTATAAATTTAGAAAACCGTTTAAGAATACTTTCAACAGTTTATGTAAACAAATGCTAAAAAATTCTGATAAAATTAATTACGTAATGAAGACGTCTCCAATTGTCACCGGCTTTTCATCATTCGTGGGTTCTTCCAATCCTACAGTATAAAAGACAGCTTGTCGCAAATGATCACGAAATGAGCGATGAATACAGGCTAATTCCTACAACAACATTTAAAAAATTTTGAAAGAAACTGATTCTGATGATTAGTACTTTAAAAAATATAAAACAAGTATGTAATGTATAACAAACCAAAATATTCATAAATATCATTTTATGGTCATCTTTCGATAACACTTCCTCTAGTGGTGTATAAAAATTATTTATGATCATATCAAGTGCTTTCTCGACATAGTTTGATTCGGTATCATATAATTCTTTAACACAATGCTCACGTCGAGAATCTGGTTTGAAATTTGTCCATTTCTAAAAAATGATTTCATCAAAAGCGTTCACTATCGCCTGGTCAAGATTATAGGATGTTAATACAGCGAAGTTCAATCCCAAATTCTAAAATCAACATTCCAAAAAAGAGTTTTTACAAATCTGCAAATAAAATGGCAAAAGGCTGGTACTAAAAAAGATGATTTTAAACTACAAAAGTATTTAAGTTTTCTTTTACACTACCTTAAAATATAAAAATATTCATGTTTTCTTTTACACTATTCTCATTAAACTCATTAAACTACATATCCAACAAAACGTACTATTTTTCTTTAATAATTTGAAAAAAATAAAAATTCTGAAATTAAAAGAAAACTTTGTTTCATTATTAATTTGCGTCAAAATCACAACTTCAGCCGTCTTTGAAAATATCTGATTTTATCCAGGCAGTAAGACTTCTTAATTACGAAGCAGTGCATGTATTATTAATAAAAACTAACATCATATTCAATAGCTTTTAATTCTCGCTGACTATTAGACCGCTGGCACACGATAGAATCATAAATTCGTCCACTAGTTTTTTCCTCCTCAGCAACACCCATATCATAAGCATTTTCAAGCACTGGTTCATTAACTTCTGCTCCTTGACGAAGATTCTTATAAATAATCTTGTCATTATAATATTCCACGGAATTTAATGAAGATATGCGTAATGGGAATCCTCTGGAATGTTTGAATGTATGCTATTAACACGTGACACCTTATTGAAAGAGATTTGTATTGAGTCGAGAATGCTATCTTTATCAAACCCATAAAGAATATTTATGTAAACTGAGAAAAAACTGGATGCTTTAAATAAATGTAAAATCACATACCATAAGAGTTAAATATAATAAAAGGCAAATTACGAATCTTAATTTTAACTAGAAAACGGACTGAAATAAAAGTTTGCTTTAAAGGAAACATTCATATTCAAAGAAAAAAACGAGGATAAACAAGACATTATTGAAGACGTGAAAGACATATACTGCATAAAAAATTTTGCCCATTTTTCCGAAACATAAAAGACTGAGAAGTTAACCTGATACCACTAAGCTTCGCTACAGCAGACAAGGATAGTTTGGAAAGCGTTCGGAGTACTTTGCCGAAATCATCGAGACGGTAAAGATCCCAAGGATCAAATAAATCTTCCGGCTTCATTTCAAATGTATTTTTACATGCTTTCAGAAATTCGCATATATTTTTACAGCAAAGAAACTGAAATACCGTACAATTGTGCAGTTTTACAAATATCTAAAATAATTTCATGGGCACTGCGATACTCTGGAATTGCAAAAACTGATTTTACTGCCTTTCTTAATTTTACCCACAAATCTTACGATTTAAAGTTCCATGAAAGAAAGTTCAAAAACCTCAGATATTTAAAATAATAACTACATAATTGCTGATATTTGAATATGACGATATGTACCTGAGCCATTTGTGGTCGCTGTTGTAAATCTTTGATGTCAATACAGTTTTCGCATAGTCGATTACAAAGTAAGCAAAGCAATACACCGTCCCGCAGGATGGTTGCGAATTCACCGATTTCAGCACTTGCTTCCGCTACTCGATGTTTGACATCTAGAATTCCGCACTCATTCATCCATCGTACACATTCTCGCCATAATTCTGTGCTTTCTGCCATTCTCTATTAAAATATCGGTTAATTAGAATTCCATTTAAACTAATTTCTTCTTTACTCGTCCCAGAATATTCGTGACAAAAAACACCACAGATAAATCATTTATAACGATATTAACTGAGAATGAATAAAATACACTATTCATTTTTAACATGAATGAATGAATGATAAATATCACTCAATAATGTGAAAGTTAGTCGTAAATATCTGGTAAGAATATCAAAATTCTAAAAATGAATAAAGGACGAAAAACTGGAATAAAACGAAATAATGAATTAATAAAAGACCATCTTCCGTTTAGCAAGAATATATTTACTAATAATGATATCACATAAAGTTTGTGTCAGTTTAAAGCAACCAAATATCTCACACAATTTTTATTCAAACTCTGAGATAAATATGAATTGGACATACCTTTATAAAAGATGACCTTTCTCTAATGTGAATAAGTCATAAATCATTTATTTGACTTAGTCATATGAACAATAAAATCCAGCCATTAATATAATAACATATCAGTAAATATTAACTTCTGCGGAATAATAATATATACAAATACAAAAAAAACGCCATATAAGCCGTCCAAAATATTACAATTAATGCTAGAGAAGGATGAAGGAAGGAATTCTAATTAGGAACATATATACAAACATAAATGACTAGTGAATAACAACAAGGATCTGTTAGGCGAAGTTAATAATAATTTATTCTATCCTACACATGAAACATTTTTTAAATATTATAGATTAGTGAAAATTATCCATAGAAATAAGAAAATTCTTCTGGCTAAATAAACTTGTGGTGCATGCAAGTAAAACATAAATGTATGCAGTATAAGTGAATAAAAAACGCAAGCAACACAAAAATACTAACCAGACAAGTAACAGAGACGTGGGACGCGGCAGATGAAATTTTATGAATGAATATTATATGAAGCAAAACAATACCGTAAGAAAAAAATCGCTGCGAAAGTATCACTTAACTAGTATTAACCTTTTCTCTTCTCACGATTGAAGAAGTTTCAGCTTACTCGTTTATATTCGGAAATGGCTCTTCGTGTTAGTATTGGTATTTGGCGAGCACTTCGCTTCAATTTTCCTTTTAATTCATTCATTACTCTCCAATTACCCATTTTTGCCCATTTGTCACCCGCAGTTACCCACAAATTACCCTGATTTCTTTCTTTCTTTTCACCCCTTTTTTCAAAATTTTCCTTGTCTTTGTTGTCTGTCCTAATTTGATTGATGATCAGTGAAATATCAATTAAATCTTGAAATATGGTAAAGTTTGATTTTGTAGATTAGGTATTTGTAAATATGTCAAATTGCCAGGTTTATAACTATCTGAGAAAGTTTACCATTTTCATTGTTAATATTTTCCATGATTATGAAATGAATAAATGAGATCATATAAATTTCCCATCATATTTAAAAAAGTTGAAAAATTTTCGGAAGTTCTAAGCCAGACATTCATGCTCCATAATTATTTGAACAAATGGTGGATTTTTTCAACGAAAAGTTATACATAATTTTCAATTTTCCCATTTTTAGCTCTCTTATTTAGAATGTAATATATAGTCAAGATAGTCCAAAGCTGATCTAGAAAAGCTTGAGTTATTGAATTGTGAAGAGAAGTGAAACTCCAAATTTAATAAAGAAAATGTCATTTTATTTCTCAAAAATCCTTCTTCTCCTGTTTTGAAATCTTTAGCTAATTTATTGTCTTGCTTAATAACTCGAAATTTATAAATTAAGTCATTTTCCTAACTTTCGTTTTTAAATATCTTTCGGCTTCGTCTATTATAAACAAATAAGAAGTCTTTTGGGACTTTGAGAATAATAATATCCTAGAAAGTTTTGTAGAGTTTTATAACTACTATCTTAAGTGTCAGAACTATTCCCGATGTAGTTCTGTTACTATCTTAGGGTAAGATATGAAAGATTATTTAGGGAAAATGTATGATGATCCAATTTTGAACCACACTGCCAAATTGTACTCTATCAATTTCCTCTCAAAAAGAAATTTAGCGAAAGTTATGTGACTAATTAAATCGATGAAAATTTTTTTCAGAAGGAATTGAGAGAGCACAATTTGGCAGTGTAGCTCAAAATTGAATCATGAATAAATTTCAGAGCAGAAAGTTTTATCATTATTACTCGAAAATTTAATGCGGAAAAAAAATTGACTATATTTTGCGTCAGTGATTGTTCATGTTAGTCAGTATGAAATCCTCCTATATCTTATCAATCAAATAGTTGGAAGGAGCGATAACAATTGTGTTTGTTATAAATAAAATCAAAAATTTATTCTATTTTATGATTAAATACTGTAACTAAATCTTAAGGATTTCTACCACTGTTAAGAATAATGCTTACGAAAATCATCAAGAGAAATTACACAATTGAGTTTAAAGATTATAATTGTTTGCAAAATCATAATGTTCTGTGCTTAATGATTCAATAACTTTCAGTCTAAAGTTTGCTCAACTATTCCCGATGTAGATTTTTGTACTAATATCTTAGATACAAGGTATCGAACATTATTAGGGAAGAAGTATTTAGGAATTAATCGGGAGTGAAATATGAACTATTAAAATTATTAGAAATATGAACCGTTAATTTCTAGCTTATTTCTATGCATGATTATTCTGAAGTTTAGTGTTGGGAAGAATTAAAAATATAATAATTAAGAAATTCTAAAACAAAGAAGCATATGTAGAAAATCTATAGATTATCTATATGCATACACTTTATGCTTTAAAAGGCTTTAAAAACATAAAATAATAGAATTTTCATGTCGGAAATACGCAAACAATTGTCGTATGTGAATTCATTTCATTGAAGACAAAAAAGACGGAAAAAACTGCTTGGAAGAAACAATTAAGACCAATGAATAAGAAAAATTTATCAAAATAGAAAAGATATTCTCTACGGAATAATAATATGCTAATGAAATTTACTGGAAAATTTATGGTATTTCAATTATCATTTAATACTATTCAAATATAAATCGATTATGTATTGAAAATGATAATAGAAAAATTCGAATGATAAAAAAAAAATTGTTGCAGTAGGATTTAGATCGATTATTAACATTTATATGTTACCACTGATCACATATTTTCTTAAGGTCTAATTTTGTCAACAATTCTCAAAAATTTATGTATGGAATTTAAACTTAAAGCTTTCTACTTATGAATCGTACATATAAAACTTAGATGTTATGTCTTAAATCGAACGTAGACATTCTCAATTGCTTTAGAATACTTGTCATCAACCGATGTTCAAAATATTTTTTAAAAAATTCCAAAAATTTTACTGTTTATGCAAGATTTTTTATTCCTATCCACAGAAAGGGCATAAATTTACGATTAGAGAAAAGTGAGGAATATGAAAAAATTGATTCATAAAATTAATTTCGTTGAGTTGCATTTTTTGCATTGAAACAAATTTTCCATCTTTTTTTTTAGAATCACAACACCATTGTTGTTATGAACATCAATTAAAGAAAAATTTTACAATTTATCAAAATGGATGAATTGCTTAATGTATGAAGAAAATGATATTATTCGAAAAAATATAATCCATTGAATGCAATTTTTTTAGCAACTATTTTCATAATTTGTTCAAATTATTTGCAATCATTTTTCTTACGCCCATTTTTAAACGTTGCAAAAGATTTTTTTCATTCCTCCTTTTCTTTTTTCTGCTTCCTCTATCATAACTGTATTATAATTTTATATTATAAAAAATAGAAATATGTAAAAGAAATGAGCAAGCAATGCGTAATAAATGATATGAAATTAATTTCACTAAAACAAGAATAGAAAAAATACTTTTATTCAAAAAGCAATTCTTTTTAAAGAGTTATCATTAATATATGGTGGAAATGAATTAAAAAAAAGCAACCTAATGTATTACGACACTGATTTTATGATAATGGATTAAATGGTGAAGACCATTATAAGGTGCTTTTTCGTTTGCAAATTTTATAATCAAAAAGTAAAAAAATAAAATTAAAATTAAAAAGAATATTTTTGATATTCTTGAAATCAAAAAATATACATATTTTTCGAATATCAAAAATATCTATACCTTAAACAAAATCCCGGCAAAAAAAATGAATCATATCATAATCCCTGTGGCAATTATAATAAAAACTGGAATTTGTAAAATGTGGAAAAAAAGAAATAAATGAATGACATTTAAAGAATCAGAGATCATAAGAAAATAAAATAAAGAAAAAAAATTTGAATTATTCTCGCAAAAACAATAAATTTTTCTCGAATTCATCATACCAAAATACTTTCCTAAATATGGACAGAAATTATGAATAATAACTACTCAATCTCAATAATTTATCTTAACCCAGAATATAATCAATAAAAAAAAATAAAAATTTAATAGTAATCAATAATCAATACTGTTACCTTTTAATAGTAATCAATAATCAATACTGTTACCTTTTTTGAAATATTAAGTTATATATAATACCAAAGAAATATAATCGCAATTGAAATCAATGTTCTGAACAAATTAATTGAATTATTTTCAGATCGTTATCTTACTGATTGTATAGTTTTATTTAAGTTAATAACTCTTCCAAACAATGATTGTGGTGGTATTACAATAAAAAAAATTAAAATATCGAATTATGCAGTAATATTTAAATAGTTTTAGATTGTTAAATTTTAATTTAAGTAGTTGTTGAAAAAGTATTTCCTCATATGAATATCTATTAATTCAATAACTACCATTAATCATATTTCATAACATTATTTTATCTATGAAAATACAGTATGGGAAAGATAATTAAATAGAAGGAAAATAATGAAAATTTCGAATGTATGGTCGTTTTTATTTAACATAATTTATTAGAAAGTATTTTAATAGCAATGAAATAAATGGAATTAAAATAATACATTCGAATAAAAACTTCATGCATTATTTGTACTAAAAATTTAAAAAAAGAGAAAATTATTAATTATAGCATACTAATAATTTCATGCTTCGGAGAAGCAAATGGTTCAGTCGCCTAAAATTGTCGATAGTTCTTTTTCAATTAATATTTTCCATATCAATAATTTCTAATTGGCTATTTTTTGCGCTTAATATGAATGAAAGAATTTTAATTGACCAATTTTTTTTTAATTCATATATTAATGAAATATTTTCATTTTCTGCTCATTTACATTTGCATTATTTACATAATATTTGAAATATTTAATCAATAATGATTTGTAATATTTTTAGGACAGAAAAATTTTTCTAATTTGCAAATAACAAAGAATTGATGACCAAGAAGAAGTATTGATTGTTAGAATTTTTTATCATAATTCTTTTAGGAAAAATGTAATCATTTATGGGTCACATTCATGATAGACATATTTACTCATTTAATCCTGTCACGATATAATTTTCAAAATTCAAAATAAGTGAAATTACCAATTTAATTAAAAATGCAATTAATTCTAATAACATAATGGAGCAGAGAGAAAAAGAGAAACAAGTGCTATTTTTGAAAATATTTATCAATTTTTCTTGTTAAACTGATGAAGATTGATTTTTTGGCCATCAATGATAATGATAACAGATATTTTGAAAGAAGAATTTATATTTCGATTAATTTTATAAATAATTTAGATAGGTTCAATATTTTAGACTTGGCATGAAAACCAATTAAATGATGAGGTATCTAATGAATATTGATAATTTACTGATTATGATGATAACAATATGGAAGATATAGCAATGATTAAAATGTTATTTCAAAAAATTATTTTAATAAACAAATATCTAATGCATACGGATTTATTACAGATGAAAAATTAAATTTATTTAAAAATGATGAAAATTTTTATTATTTTTTTAATGATAAAAAAATCGATAAATTATAGCTAGTTTGCACTGAAACTTCAGGAACTATCAAATTTGAAATAATTCTAACATTTATGAGTATTATATAGGTAAGATATAATAATTTTATTTTTTCACTTAAATAAAAGTTGTTTACAACCAATATCGCTCTTAGACATACCATAATATCATTATTATATCATAACAAACGAAAAAACAAACTAATGATTAAGTAAATAAACCGTTAAGCTTTTCTATCATTGTAGTTAAATTTAATCCAACTGAATTTTTGAATACAATTCAATTTATTATTCGAAATATTACTCTAACATCCTATGGAAAAAAGGAAGAAGGGAAATTAAACAAATTTTTAAAATGATGAATAGATAGAAGAGCAAAAAAATTATTATCAAATCTTATGGATAATAAACTTTAATTATGTAATAGTTAGAGGAAAAGACAATAATAAAAATTAGAAACAATGTACTGATAATAATATGGTGTTTTTTATCGTTAAATAAGCTTTCCAATTTAAGGATTATATTCAATCAAATATAAAAAAGTGATAGCGATAAATAGCGATAATAGCAACAATAACAATAAACTAAAATATGAATAATGAGCAAATTAATAAAAAATGCAGCATATGTGATCGAATAATATATTACTAAGATACTGATTAATTCGAAAAGAATTAATTTAAATGAAACTTTTATTTAATGATAAAAAATCGATAAATTCATTGCTAATTTGTACTGAAATTTCAGGAACAATTAAATTTGAAATAATTCTAACATTTATGAGTGTGACAAACGTACGATATAATAATTTTATTTTAAATGTATTTATAGATAAGAATGAGAATAGAATAATCATTTAGAGGAGAAATAAATGATAAGAATGATTAAAATTAAAGCAATAATTATAATGCATCCAATACCGCAATATAACTTTTTGTGTATTTCCGCTTGTTGACATTGTACAGCTCCCTGTGCTTGTTTACTACCTGTTTTAACATAATTAAGCGCATCGATTGCATTTCGATCAATCCGGTCAACCTTTTCATCCTAACAAAAGTTAATGTCATATGATGATATATGATTAGGAATAATAATAATTTAAGCATGGTTTAGTACTTTGAAAACCTTTTCTTTTTTTTTTATCCAATTGAAAACACTTCCTTTTACCTTTTTTAACTTACAACACTTATATATTCATATCGTTAGTACGGATGATAAGATAATTTTGTTGCTGAATGATAATAAATTGCTGCTACGAATTAATTAACGGCGAACTTAATTATTAACAAATCGACCCAACATGGATAATTATTACAATTTATTTAAATATGAAGAGGTCTCAGAATGATTATAACTTTACCTGTATGTGTATGAGAAAAATCATATCATTGTATAAGTCATTAAGTTCTTTGATGCTTGCTTCTAAATTTAATATTTCATTGTGCCTTGAACTGGCATCATTAAATGCTGATTTTAATTGTGATGAACGCACGTATCTAAAAATTATATTCATTACATTATTTAATTAATTCTACTTTAAAATTATTTTCAAAAATTTCTTTCCTTTTTCTCTTATTTTTTATTATAACATTAATTATTACCCATAATTTGATTGCCTATTTCTATTTTCAGTTGAAATTTTACAGTTAATTAATGATATGATATGTTTTGTCAGCCTTTACTCTTTTCTTCTGAATATTTCATATGTATAAATTATTGTAACCTGTTGAAAATTTCCGATGATTTAGAATCGATCATTGTATTTACTTCTTCTTCTGTCACATGTTCACCAGCAATATCTAATTGTCGCTTGATTCGTTCTTAACTGATATATAATTATGATAATCTTTGATAAAAAAACCACCCAAATCAATGTCGATATATAGATCTCGGCGAATTTAGTTGGGAAACAATATGAAGGGTGATTGATAATAACAGGTAGATAATATGATTTTTTCAAACAAAATATTAAGTTTTATATTATAAAAATTTATATTGTAATACAGAATCGTTAACAATAACTTTCAGAAAGTTAACTCTTTGATGAAATTTTAAGAATGAGAATTAATTTCACGATAAGTCCATCAATAAATAGTTTATATGATTCCTTTTTTATCCATCCAAGTAATCTTTAGCTCTTTTTCTACACTTTTCTCTAAATCAGTGAAATAAAATTTTCTAAGGAAAAATACATTTCAAATGTTTGATTCATTAGTAGTTCACTAAGCAATAGTGATGAATTCTACAAGATAAACGAACTTGAAACTTCTATTCTATAATTCAACTGAGCTGCATTGAATATTTCCAACAAATCCGAGAGCTTCTTTGACAATACTTCAATATGATGTTGCTTGATACGTCTGCTAATGCCACCGCTTTCCAATTTTTTCGTATCCTCTTTCATGGCCAGTAAATGTTTTCGTAATAGGCCAGAACGATGTTTTATTCCCGCCATACATTCATTCAATTTTTCCTGATTAAAAAAAATAAACGAAAGGAGAATAACTACTGAAATATTAAAGTTAACATAAAGCCTTAATGATTTTTGAATTGATGAAGGATTTGTTACTTTTATATTTCAATATATTACGCAATCATATTACACATTATATTAATGCTCATTTTTATTTTTTGCTTTTTCATTTATTAATTAGATATTAGACTAAAGACAGATTGAAATGATTTTTGATTGTTTGAATGACAAAAACAATGGGAATGATATAAAAATTTTTTGCTGATGTTACTTGGCCTGGAGATGCTTTGCTAATGTTAGAGGGATACAGTTAAGGAAGTTGTTCTCGAAAGATAAGAGAAATTTAAAGATGAAAAAACTTCTTAGTGATTTCGGAAACTGACAACAATTAACTGAGGGGAATCATCGGAGTTGACCATCTCATAAATAAACGAGAATATGTTGAAGAACTCTTTAACATTTGAAATAAACTAGCCAATAAAAAGTTCATAAAAAGGTGCCTCAGAACAATCAGTGCAAAAATTTTTGGGAGTATAAAAACTTAATGTATACAACGATGAACCATTTCTCGACTGATTCTGATATATGACGAAAAAGCAATTTATATAGATAATATATGATGACATTTTAATAGTTGGATATAAAAGGAATTTTTGTAAAATACTTTCTAAAGCCAAATTTGCATTAAAAAAACGATTGAGATCTTTGTTTCAATCATCTGTCGCTGCTGCAGATATTTAAATCTCGCTGAAACTATTAACTCTGAGAGAAAAACTGCAAATGACTTTATTTGATATTTGTCAACTCTTTGCTCTGACAATATTTCAGATTGACGACAATGCTTCGACAATGCTTATAAAATCTGAACCAATTGAATAACTTCTCCACTAATTATCATTTCTTCAATCAAATCTATAGAACTTTTTTGAAGAAAGCTGAAATAAATTAAATTTGACAGTTTTTTATTGTAATTAACGAAATCTTGTTGAGCTTATTTATATCTATAATGATTACAGTTTCATGGCTTGCACTAAATCACCTATTAATTAATTAAAGTTAAACAATTTCTGCTACCTTTTCATTATCATCAACGATTGTCTGAGCCAAAATTGAACGTAGTTGCATTTTCATGTTTGCAATATCATCTGATAATTTGGTCATCACATTTCGAATTTTATCAATTTCAGCAAAAAATGAACTACGCTGAGCGAAACTAATGTTCGATTCGCCATCAATTGAAATGAACGCGTCATCAATCGTTAAGAATTGATCCGCTTTTTGCTGCAAAAAGAAAAAAGAAAGATTATCCTTTATGAATTCTGAAAAATCTACAAATGAAAAATTATTATAGATACACTAAAAAAATTTAACTCACCTTCATAATCTTTTTTTATTTCAATGAAATATTTTTTAAACCTCAAATTTTAATTGAATAACTCCAGTGCACTAAAATATTTAATATATAGTTTGAAGGATTATGCAATCAGAACTAAAAAAGGATTATTCGGCTAAAGCTGAATTATTCATCAACAGTCAGAAAGTACAACAGATTATCTAATAATGATAAATGCATAATGTTGTTAGCATTATCGATAGTTCAACATTCTAAATTTGATTTAATTCAATAAAAGCTATAATATTTTCAATCAGTCAATCGATAAATATTATATTAATGTCATGTGAATTTACATCTAATCAAAATAAATATAATAATGGAATTATATATCCAAATATCAATTTTAATAAATATTATTACCTTATTGTTATTAATTATTATAATATGACTTTTTTTGATAATATTTCGATAACAAATAGCAATTTATAACAATGCATTTGAAGCAATCAATTATTGGTTTATATAATTTCATTCTCTAATTCCTATAAAATTTTAAATTATCTACTTTTAATTTAAAATATTACTTAATTAGATAGAAAAATAAATTAAAATCAAATATGTTCAAAATATATAATTACGATGCTTTAAGCAAACAGAAGATAAAAAATTTCAAAGTGATTAGTTGATAATTCTGGTTTCTTTTAAAATACAAAATAACTCACAAATCTACAATCATTGCTTTTTTTTCTGTTGAAATGACTGGATGATTAAGATTATACAAAGTGATACAGAATTCATTAAAAGTGATAAACTTTTCCAAATATTAGTAATCACCAGAACAAATTATTTAATATAAATTTACCCTAAATTCATTCGATCGGTCTTTCACCATTATATTTCAAAAAATAGCGAAATTTCTCAACGATTTTTCGTCGTCAGAATCAATAAGTAATAATAATATCTTCCTGCAAAAACATGATTTGGAAAAGAAAAAAAAATTTCTCGAAATTAGTTAAACAAAAAAATTTTAAATATTTTTCATAAACAAAAGCAATAAATGGATAAAAGTAGATCAAAATTAATTCATCTTTTATCACAAATGATTGATTAATGATTATGAATAATAGCAACGAACAATTGCTGAGGTTTGCTGGTAGAATGAATAGCGAGGGATGATGATGACGCAATAAATTTGCTTTTGAAATGTAAAATTGAGATGGCCGATCGATTCGTCATCATCTCTTATGAAATCGATGACTTTCACATTCAACGAGAGGACTATATGTGGAGGAAGAGAAAACTATTCGTTGAAGAATACTATATCCAACAACCATAAGTCTATGTAAAATTACTAACTAAGCAGTCTATGTTGAATAAAATTTATTCTCCATGGTGACAAGCAAGATATATATTCCATGTGTGTGCAAAATATATTAAATTAGACAATAAAACATTCTGTCTATTGTTTTATCACACTGATAACAATAATATAACAAAGAATTATTATCAATTGTGTTAATCATTTTACTGTTTTACGTTGTTTCATCTTTGGAAATGGTCTATTATTTTTTTTTTGGACACAATCACAAATTAGCATGCATAAATTATTTTGTTTTGATTTTTAAAAAATAATAAATTATAAACCATTAAAAATAAAAGTCTTGAGAACAATAATTTGATATATGATAAGAGAATACATTAAAGTAACAAGGAGAAAATTTGAATGTAAATGTGCAAAGAATTTTATATTCTTGATCCCATTTTAAAATAACTTCTAAATTTTAACTGGAACTTTTGTATTTATTATGTGATATGAATATTATAGTAAATAATATTATTTATTGCTTGCTATAATTTTTCTTTTCTTCATGAAATATTTGGAAAGGATTATTTATAAGCTGAAACTAGTTATAAGCACAATTATAATCGACTGAATAGGCTTATGATAGAAATAGTGAAAATTCATAATCAATAAGAAATGTGGTGCTATATATATATATTAGTAATCTAATGTGAAACAATTTCCAGATATGTTGTGAAACATTTTTTGATATGATGAAGTGACTGACACATTTGTTAACGAGATTGATGTATTATTCGGCGATTCCACAGATGATGGTAAAGAAAACTAAAAAGACATGCCGATATATGAAAATGAATAAGCCATGCAAATGATTTCAAGTACCAAATATCAAATTTGAAATCGACAAGGACCATCCAAAATTTACTTCTTTTTAAAAGTGTGCTTCTGGTTGCTTCTGTTTATACCTTAGTTTAACTTATTGCAATGTCATATACTGATCGGTACATCATCTCGCCTTCTAATTTTTTTTGCAATTATTGTTGATTTCTAATATTTGCAGAATTTAAATAAAATTTTCATTTTCATTTCTAATTGCATAATACTATTGCAATGTGAGATTTTCGCATATCCTTTAGTTGTAGAATTTAGGTCTGAAACAAAATTATGCATATTTCGAAAAGAAATCGATGAATTCCAAATTTGTTACTAATAATTTAATCATAATTATAGGGATTTCGTAATTGATTTTATTTCAGACAGAGAGTTATCATTAATACATAGAATAAAAGTAATTAATAATCGGTCAACAAATATTTTGTTATACTAACAAATACGGTAGAGAAGCTGCTATGAAAGATGGAAGATCTGATTTATGGATTTGATAAGATAAGATGGTAAACGGTAATTAAACTATCTACAAGTCTTTCGCTCACATAGTGATAATCCTAATCATTTTTATATAATGCTCCTACTAAACATCTGTTTATTTCATTCTAAAAAATTTTATATATAATAAACTGACTAAATTTTATTCAAAAATTGTAGAATTAAGAAGTGACAAAATTTTTAAAGAATTAATAGTATAAAAAAATCCAATTAAATGTTTTAAAAAAAATAATTTATTAAAAATTTATTCTTAAATTTCAAACTTTAAATATATTCAAGTTACAATAACAAAAAATTTCTAAACTAAAAGAATAATTAAATAAATATGCTTTTATAAAAAAGATAAACGAAAATTTTTTTTTAAAAAAAGGAAAAAATTCCTATGATTTTTTTATTAGAAAAATTTTAAAATTCATACCTATCCTTATTTTCTTACGATGCCATCATTAAAAATACGCTTAAAATTGCTGTGATGCAATCAAAATTCTTATTT
Source organism: Dirofilaria repens (assembly GCA_008729115.1). Lineage (NCBI taxonomy): Eukaryota > Metazoa > Nematoda > Chromadorea > Rhabditida > Onchocercidae > Dirofilaria > Dirofilaria repens. The sequence continues at coordinate 48,725 of SNRZ01000065.1, forward strand.
CACTTCACGGTACTTGCATTCTTTTTCAGAAATCTGATATTTTAATTCATTTTTCATTTATTACATTAAATTTCAGATGTCACTGCGTACACCAACAAAACTTGGTGATCAATCAATTGATTATTGGGAGACTGTAGGTCATTATTATGATGATAACGGCTAGTTCTTGGTTTTGTCTTTTATCTGCAGTGATAATAACATCGATAATATAAATACTATCAGGCGAAATAGATGAAGACACAACTATACATATTTTAATTTATAACACTTAAATTTTGAAATTATTTGAAATCTTAAATCAAGAAGCTTAAAATTAATGCATTCTAATGCAAGTTTGTGGTCTAAGCTATTCGTCAAAATTTTAAATCAAAATGTTTGAGAAACTGCTTAACTTAACATTTTACGTTTGAAATATAAGTCATACAACTACTCAAGATACTTGATGAATCTAATAAAAAAACATCAATAGTTGTTATTCCTTTTTAAAGTTTATCATTACTTTTAATTATTTCTTTTTTCTCTCAGTTTTCCCATCTCTTATTGTTTAACTTTTTTTCTTAAATTTGATTTATCCAAAATTATGCTTGGCTACCTTTTGGAGTCTTCATCAAGATTCTAGTGACAGAATTCTAAAACTTCGCTTCAATTTTATTATAATTCTGATAGTCTATTAGAATTATAATAACACTAAATTTATCTATCAAACCAAATCAATTGCAAGATAAAACTGAAAAATTTATTCAAATAAAAAAAATAATCTCGAATTCGATTATTTGAAAAATATGAATATTTAATTTTAATTAATTCCAATTTATTTTAATTACAACCAGTCAATGAACATTCAATTTTAATTAAATCAACTTGAGCAAATCTCAATAATTAATTTCTGCTTTGTATACTCTTTCATATGAAAAAGCTGACCATTTCATATTTTCTTGTGAATTTAACTTTTCTCATTAAGCACAGATTTTTGAGAGTAATTTTCCATTTTTTGCAAATTGGAGTGAATCCTTTAGATTACAAATTGTTTTTTGATAATTATCAGAAAACAACAAACACTGATAACAGTTGTATAAGATTTCAAATTTCTTTTATGATCTGTATGTAATATTTTATCATAATTTGAAATTATTTTTAATATTCGAAATTTTTTCACTTTTAACTAGAAATTGGTTTTTTAGATTGTGGCACAAATGAAATTATTGCTACAGGATCGCATGCGAATAAATATGAAACTAAAAATAACAATTATCACTCAAAATATTGTCATAATTCTTCTACAAGTAATTATTAAAACTTTACTTGTTTACGAAATATCTAATTAATAAGCAAGATGAATTATGCAGCAATGTTCAGAAGCGATATTAATTGATTATTACTATTCTCATATCATTAACTTAACCATTAGAAATATAAAATAGTAAAATAGTTATTGAAAAAAAAACGAAAAAAGATTTATCAGCTATCATGAGATTTCGATTTCGTTTTAATTATGTTATTAAGTATAGAAACTTTCTTTTAAACTTAATATTCTTATAGTGTTAAAAGAATTTATTATTCATAATTAGACAAGAAGAGAATTACATCTAGAATATATTAAAGAGATATTAAAATATAAATAATTTTTTTTCGAAATAATTTCTTTAATTAAATATTAAATAACTATCAAGAGTTTCAGATGCAACTACTAATGAATCTTCTAGTAGATCGTCTATTCCAACAATACGTGTTTTACATCAAATGGATTCATCTTCGTCACATATTCAATATTCTCGAAACATTTGTTATCCTGAATTTATCTCTCGATCTTCCACTCAAATACCTGTTGTACAATATTTTGATGAACCATCATATATTCATCACCATCATTATCATCCAGTATCATGCTATCATCGGTATGTCTCGCACTCAATTTTTGAAACTAAAGGTTTTTTGCTAAATGGATTTCAGGACGTTAAATCATGTGGCACAAATTAAATTGAGGAATAATTGAAAAGTTATTAAAAATGAATTTAATTATTCTTTCAGATTAGATTACTTTTTTTCACTAAGTGATGAAGATTTTTTTCTTTTTTCTACTTTAATTTTTAGGTCAATAGAATGTTCTCGGCAGGAAATATTTTGCCATCAATGGTTTCCTTCAAAAAAACAAATCTGTCCATATACTGAACAGGTTTTTAGCTTTATCAATTAATCTATTGAACAGAAATGAATAAAATGAAAAAGTCAATTTCAGTATAATTGTTAATGTATTCATATTTAGCGGAAAATTATTTCAATTTTGAAAGTGTTTATAAAATTGCGAAGTCATTTTTGATTTTAACAATATGATAACATTTAAATTGAACTTAATTTAAATATAAATATGCTTTTAGCTGCTTTTTTTCTTTCACTCATTTGAAAATGAATGACTTTTTTAAAACAGGAAAAATTAGCATTAACAATAATTAATCGTCTTCAATAAAGTAGAGTAATAATAATAATTATAGATAAAATGCATGCAACAACAACCTACTGAGATGACAAATAGAGATGTTTCATCGTCCGCACCCTCGCCTGAATTATTTCGAGAATTCTTTGCAACTTAATAATAATAATAATTCTCCATTAAATCTTGCTATCAGTTTCAAGAAAAAGGTTAATAATAATTATTGTTTGAGAAATTAATCTAAACAGAATGTAATCTTTTAAATGATCTCATGATTTATGATAACTGTTGCATGATCTTTTTTGCGTCTACTATTGTGACCTCGCGCATATTTAACCTTTTTTATGATCAAAATTTGTATAGATATTTATCATATATAATTATCATAAGCACAAATTTGGAAATTTTTATAACAATTAATAAATAACTGAATTATAGCCAATCAGTACCCATATTAATTCGGTATGCTCAAATTGTGGTACCAAGGAGACGACATTATGGCGTCGTAGCAATATAGGAGCTATAGAGTGCAAGTTTGTTTATTAATTTTATTTTATTTTTTTTTAAAAGTTGATACTAATGATATCATATTTATCCAAAGCTCGAATGTTGGCCATTTAACTAGTAGTGTTTCAGAAACTAATTATTTGTCATTAACATTCGCCCTTATCTTTCTTTACCTTATCTCATATAGTTTAATTCATCTATGATAGCAAGTAATAATTACTATGTTATTAATTAAATATTATTCATTAGAGGAAAAAAGTGTTTTCAGTGCATGTAATTTGTATTACCGTAAGAATAATCGTTCGCGACCAATAACAATGTCAAATAAAATACGAAAACGAGTTCGAATACCACGTTATCATTTCCCATAGAAAATTTGATTCACAAGTATTGTTCAAATTTCTTCTTTCTTACAAGCATTTATTTTGTCGAATAATGTGTAATATTGTCGAAGAGGTTATTGATTGATTAAATAGACATGTTATCAAATAGGTTATTGATTGGTTGATATTAATTCAATAACAGTTAAATATATAATAAATTTATAAATTCTATTGATATTGTAACAATTTTATGTCAAATCGCCACTGGTATTTTGCAGTATCTCGCGATAGTTTTTTAGCTTTAATTACACAAAGATATAAAAACTGATATAATTGCAGAGTTTGACAAATTGGTCAGTTAATAATCTATTGTTAAGCATTATATAAATATATATGCTAGAAAAGGCTATATTCTATTTCATCAAGTATTTTTAGGATTAAATAATAATAATAATAATTTCTATTTGTGATGAATTTAAATCATATGTTATTGTATGCATTGCAAATATCATTTATTGTGTCATCTTTCGAAACAACTTCATTATTCTTTTTTTAAATTCACTTTTGAATTTCTAAAAAATAATTCTTATCACACAACATATCTGAAACAAAGATAAAAATTGATAAAAATTGAGATGCAACATGTACTTTACATTGAATAACATTGGTTGATAACAGCAATTTCAATGATAGCATTGTAAAATTTATTTTAAAAATAATTTAAGCGATTAAATCATTCTCATTCTGTCAATCCAATATTTCTTATTATATTTGATTGAATATCAGACAGTTTGTATGATAAAAATTATTGATTGCATCGATGTCTGTTTTTATCAAAGATTCATTACATTTGTGATTTCTATTGTTACTTAGTTTTTTCGTTTTTTTAAAAATCTTTAATGTTTTATTGTTTGTGCAAATAAAATTTAATAATTTATTCACTTAGATATAATTATTGTACTTTATATTCATTAAATAATTCAAATAATTTTGCTATTTGAATTATTTGTGAATAAATTAAATAAACAATTAACAAATATTTTTAAATATATTTTTTGAAGCTAAAAAAAGTTTGAGTTGAAGCAAAAGTTGAAATAGAAATTGATCCTAACGATATTGATGATAATGACGATGATAATGCTATCTTAAACGATGATGTGTTTGCTGATAATATGTATATTTACTGATGATAATAATAAAAACGATATTGATTTGGCAAAGTTATGCACAATATTGTGAATTTGATAGTAGGATAGATATAATTCAATCATTCACATTATATTGTTATCAATAAATAATATCGCAAAAGATAAAATTACTTAACAGTCGAATTACATAAAAAGAAATATTAATGAAATTATTTAATAAATGTTTTGATTACTTAATAAAATAAAAAAATAATTAAAAGTTAAAAAACTTATTAGAAACATAACATTTACCCAACTATCTTGAGTAGCAAAGTGATTAAATTATAAGCTGTTATGAATTAAAATAGCCAGAAACAATAAATTAAAAATCATAGATAGAAATAATATAATTTGATATTTCACAATTTGCATGAATGATGATGTTTTTTAATAAGCATAAAAGCATGCGGAAATAAAAGGCATAACATATAATAGTTGGTTTTATTCACAATAATTTATAATTTTAATGATAAGTACTGAAATACTTTTTTTCATACAGTTCCACTTTTTTAAATTTAGTCCTTTATTGCATAATATTTATTTATAAGTCGAAAACTTTTTATCATGACTAGCTTTAAAACTTTATCATTTGAACATTCCGAGATCACTCGTGCACCTTAATAAGATATTTGCGTTAAAAACTTTTCTGACAATAAAGTGAATTGAATCATAACATTCGATGTTTTAGCTATTATTGAGCACATTTTCCCGTGCTTTTTTCATAATTATCTCATAAGGACTTCACTTGTAATAAATAATATTAGTCAATTCTTAAAATACTGATTTTACTTAATCTTAATAGATAAAACTTCAAAGTATATTCGATAAGTGAATTCAACTTTTTCCCATCACTTTAATATATATTCGTTATTCATTTAAGCAATACGCGATCATCTTTAGCAGCACTTCAGAAGCACTTGACATTTAAATGTCATATCATCAAGATAAGCGACAAATCAAAGATGCACCTTTCTAAATTGTCATCATAATGACAGAGATGTGATAACGGTAGCATCTAGCACTTCAATTTCAAAACTGTTACCATCTTTGGTAATCAAGGGAAACAAATATAATTTAATCTATCATATATTCTGAAAAAAAAGAATGAAACTATAGTACTTCAAATTATTATCAACAATTTTATCATTTTTAGCATATGTTTAAGATATTTCATTATCATTTTGTAATCATTCAAGTTTGTGGAAGACAAGTTGTAAATTTTCTTTCTAGTTTCATTTTTTATTTTTCGATAATTCATAAATTATAATTCTGTCGCATAAAATCCGGAATAGCAAAAAAACATGATATAAAATTTTTTCTGAATCAATCAAAATTCACCAATTTAAAGGAAATGTACAAAAAAAGCAAAAAATATTAATTATCGTTTTTCGATTCATCATATTATACTACATATGTTTACTTAATTATAAGAGTAGAAATTCAATCATGATATAAATTCTACACCTTTATGATTTTTCATAAAATAGTATATATAAGTTCTGCTGTTAAAAAATATAGAATAATACTACCTTACTATATAATATAATAATGATATAAGTATCAAGATTCTTTGATAAATTTATTTTAAATTAAAGTTAAAGTCTTGGAAAAAAGCTTTTAACTACTAATATTTTTCCAATTTTTCACATAGTTTCTTTTTTCCATACATCTACTTATTTTAATTTAAACTAAATTTATTACTCTCAAACTTTCATTGTTTCGAAATTTTATTGATATTAATGGAAAGATTATAACGATAGAACTGAAGGCAAAATTATGCACAAAAACATATGTCGAAAAATGCTTGTTAACTTTTCATTTAAAATTTAAATTGTTACATTAGAATTTAAATTGAGAAATTAATCTATTTTAATCTTCGATGTATCCAAAATAGCATTGATTTTTGTTAATTTTTCCTCAGTGATCTAAAATCAATCTTCAATTCTTCAATGAATGGTTTTTTTTATCCATCAAGCAATCGTACATTTGATCTAATGCCTTTTTCAAATTGTTATTAAAAAATCACTTTAACTCATGTATTCATAGATATATATATATATTAACTCAAATTTAATCTAAGACAAACTAAGTCAAAACTAACCTTTTTTTGATTTTCTTGGGAAATGATCACGTTATTGAGTTCATTACATTGCGCTGTCGCTCGATCCAAATTAATTTCAATCAATTTAACTTCATTTACTGCTTTTATTAAACTTTGGAATTGTTTTCTTTTCTCTTCTGCATGCAAATTTCGTAAGCATATACATACGAAATTTGCAATATTATTTGCAATTTATTCAAATTATGCTTATCCAAATTATTACAGAATGATATAATGAGATGAGTTTAGTAAACTAAATTTTATGAAGACATTATTATTATTGACAAACATTGGAAGTTTATTCAGAAAATACATTTATATTTCACTTTTTGAATCGAAAATAAGGAAACAAAAAAAACCTAATTTATTGTTAATCTGTTTATATAATTCATCGATTTTAGTTAACTTTTCTTTATCAGTCATTATCTGCTTTTGCATTGTTTCTGATTCGCCTGTTTCAGAATCAGAAGATGTTGTTAATTGATTGAATTTATCATTTCCTGATCTTTCTGATTCTTCTGATTGTTTTCGGCTTACTTTTCTGCAAAAAAAGTATTAATTTCATTGATGGTTTAATCCATCGCATTCAATAATATATGCAAGCCATTTCTATATTCAAAATGAAGAAAATATGCTGATAAATGGAACAAATTAAGAAATAAAATAGGTATGAATTTATCAATTTCCTTACATTTTATCATGTATTCTTCTCATTTTTTTTATATTATTTTCTCATGAAAATAATATTCAATTTCATAAATCGGCTTACTTTCCTGTTTTCAGCTTATTTTTTTATATTCTCATGCAAATAATATCAATTCCATAAATCATTTATAGATAGAAATGAAATGTAGCATTTGGAATTAATTAAAAACACTAACAATGTAATGAGTCGTATGCATTGAATTAAATCCAAGTTTTTAGCTCTTGAATCATTCCATATTTTTCTCCGATTTTGATTATTTTCTCTAGCCTTCATAGCTTGAATTATGAATCGATGTCGTCGATGATATTTTTTTATATTCAAATTTGTTATTAATACCTTAACTTAAATGACGAATAAGCTCTAACTTCCTTGTCAAACAATTGATCGTCACTTAGTTATCAATCAATCAATCAGTTATCAATCAATTGATATGGAGCAGATTTACTTCATTCAATAGTAATATTAAAACTATTTTTTGTATTCACACTAGTGCTTTCATTTAATTCTAACTTAAATGATGTAATTTCCTTGTTAAACAATCAGTCAATCAATCAATCAATTAATCAGTGAATTAATCGACTAATCAGTCAACCAAACAATCATTTAATCAATCAATCAGTCGGAAAAGATTTGATTTACTTAATAGAAATATTAATAGAAATATTAAAACGATATTAGAAATTTACATTAATACTTTCATTTGCAGATAGGAAACCAGTGGATGGCATTACAATATATTGTGTTGGAGCATTGGTACGAATTCGAAATGCTATACGTAAACGGCTAACACTCCTAGATTAATTTAATTATTTAAAATTAGTGAGAAATATTTTTGAAAAATTTCCAAATAAATTTGATAACTATTTAATTATAATTTTTCTTGAATTCAGCAAATATTTATGAACTCAATAATTATTTAATAAATAATATGATAGAATGATTACAATACAATACTCGAATTTACATTGCTATATTTCATCAAACTTTTTTTTACTCCTTCCCTTTTCTTTTTATGTTAAATTTTATGTGAAAATATGAATGATAACAAACATTATACGTAATAAAGCATTGCTCGTTTTAGAATTACTTTCTTGAAAGATTAACTGTTTCGGTTCAATTGTAATATAAACTGGCAAAGTATTCGTTGCAACGGAAGAAAGTGAAGAAATTGCTAAATATAAATATATGTGTTTATATACATATAATTATTTGTGACGAAAAGCGAGATAATGACTTGTTATTTTGATATGATAATTTATTATATATCAAAAGGATAATTTTGCATGGCATGATGAAATGCAGATGGATATTTTCCTTATTTAGCGTATAATAAATTTCATATTACACACATGATTTCGTTTCAAGTGTCGCCATTTTAGCGATCAGTTTTTTTTTTTTCGATATTTCCACGACCCTAAAAGCTTACATTCATTATCATGAACATGACACTATTTAAACTATGCAATGTGATAATTACAATCTTCCTTCAAAGTTAAAAGCCAAAAAAATATGATTCTTTGGAATATAGTCAATAAATTTCAAGAGTTTCCATTTATACACCAAAGTTCATACATAGTTTCCTTGAAATTAATGAATTATGCTGAATTATTAAAATAATTCTCGCCAAACTATTTAATTTCAATAAAATCCTAGATTATGTCGATATGGTGATGAGTAATATCAAAAATTCATTGACGAAAATAATAAGCTTGGTATATTTGTCATTTCTAATATTTTCATATTTCTATTTTGCTAAGTACAGCAATACACCTATTATTATTGGTGTAATTATAATAAAAGAACGAAATCAGGCAAATCAAGTTTGTCACAGCTTCAAACGACCAAACTGCTAAATAAGAGACGTAGGAAATATAATGATATAGCCAACTCATTTATCAATTTGTTGAGATACTTTTGTGATGCAAAAAAATCGTATAGAAATAATATTCCATCTTCCCGAATTCCGACAATCTTCTTCCATACATGAAATATTATGGCTTGTCTTCTTCGGTTTAACGATCTACACTAACAAACCAGCATACATTATCTACATTCATCTTTCCTGAATACTTTCCGAAAGTACTGACATTTTCCCAGAATGAAGATTTTATTAAGATTTCTTTGACAGTCTTTCTTCATCCAATAACCAACAATCAACCCCAACAAAAACCAGAATGATATATACTGATATTTTTCAAGCCATAAACAGCTCTGAATTTTAGAGAATGCTGTTTCCTTAAATAGTTAAACAGTGCAATTAAATCTGACCCGTTAACGTATAAAACAAGAGCGCATGAAAAATAAGGACTGATTTATTGCAACAAATTTAAAAAACATGAAATATAGACAATACAGATTTGATGCCATAAAAAATAAAACTTTAGAAAATTAAAATGGAAGAGTAGTGTTAGGGAAAAGTGGGATTTATATTTAAAAGAATTAATCATAGGCCAAGGAGGAAGGAGAATAGATCATCAGCAGGGGAGATTCCGTTGAAGCTGTTCACTAAGACAAATGGATCAGTTTAAAGAATTACACTGAATTGAATAGCATCGGAAAAGTACACTTATAACCGGGGTTTTTTAGGAAAATGAGGATTAATCTAGGCATGTATAACAACGATGAAGTATTCAAATTTAAATTCGAAAGTATTCCTTTTCTCAGCAAGTCGATTTTAATACTCTCTATTGACAAATATTTCTTGCAATAAGACCGAATGGTAACAATCGCCTCAAAATGGGCTTCACTGGAGGTGAAGTGAACCGGAATGGAAAACTGAAAGGCGCAGAGGATGTTAAAACATCTCCATCATAACCAACACTTCATTTGACAATACACTGATATAGATAAGCAAAGAAATGAAGGAAAGAGAGATGGCAGTAATACCGACAAAGAAAGACAACTGTTTGTCATTTTTACATATATTGGACCAGGCTGCAAGACATGATGATATTATTTGCTTACTGACAAATCGAGAGTCAAAAATTGAAACGATTTATGGCTTTACATCACATTTTTTATAGCTTATTCTAATTATTTCTATGAATTAATTTTTCGGAGGATGTAATACAAATATGTAACGGAGTCGTACCCGTGACACAATTTTCCCGGCCTAGGCCGCCGTTTAATATGGATGGCGGTCGACCGCACTTGTATATCGTCACGGCACGGTCACGCTGTACTATTTGTATTATTAGTTCGATGCCTATTTCTTGGAATTAACTTTCCAAAAGCGTAAACAAAACGATGCCTAAATGTATTAGATCAGAGGCGTAGTATGTGAAAACCATGATCTCCTTAATCCTCATCTTACACCCCTTCCTTCCTGGAATATTTAAAGCAATATGTAAATGCATGCAAATAACAAAATAAGATACATAAAACATGATGTAGACTACTCAAGAAATTCTATTTAAATAATTACTGCATGAATAGCAGAAATAAGATCTCTTTTTACTGGTTGTTTGCTAAAATGATATAGAAAAAATTATTTAAAAACATTACTTAAAAACAAGTTTTTTGCTTGTTTATATATGATGGTTCTCGGTAGCATCTGCCCAAAAGATAGAGAATGTCTAAATTAGAAGACCGATCTATGAATTATAAGAAAATGAAGCCTTCTGCTTCTCCCTATTTGATAACAGAATTACTGCTTGTCTGAGAAAATGATAATAATTCGGGAGAGGAAAATTAAAAAAAAGAATGAAAAGATGTTCTGATAATAAAATCATGTAAAGCTTACAGCTGAATGAGGTTATCACATTATTCGTTTCAAACTGTTCAGCTAGTTGAGTCTACAATCAGATTCGGAAATTCGGATAAGGAAATGAAGATCTGCATCAACCAATTGAAAGACAGGAATAAAAATGGATGTATTCTAAAAAATAGGTCAAATATAAAAAAATGTGGACTTTTAATAGTACATATATGCATATTCATTTTCATAATTATGGAGGAAATAAAAAAATTCAGAAGAAAGCAGATATGCTTATGAGCATGAATTATGTGAAGACTTTATTTTATTCAAGACAGAATGATGAAAATTTGATATTGAAATACTGCAGAAAAAAACAGTGAAATAAATTGTATGAGGATAATTTTGAATAAATTTAGCACAAAAAAACTTTGGAATAATAACAGAGAGGCTCAGTTTCAAGCGAAATACATGACATTATTTGCATCTGGATGAACCTGAACTGCACGCGCCATATTACTTAAAGTCGTATCCTCACTTGTTCCAGATGGTTGAGAACCCTCGCCACTGCAAATTACAAGTTTTTCTGTATGTTAAAGTAAACAAATTATTTTAAAATTATATGAAATTTGAATTTCTAATCCTCATATTAGCCAACTGCAAGCAATATTACAAAACGCGAATTTTTTAAAAATTGGGAGAATGCAGTCCAGCGTAGTACTCCTTCAGATATTCAAAGGAATGGTATTATTATATGTTTAAGCAAGTCTATGTATAAGCTTTAAATACCTGTCGTGTTCGCGATCAACCAAATGGTAACGAGCTCTAAATGCCACTAAATGAGCATAATAGGCTGGAGCGGGAATGGAAACAGATCTTGTACAACGGACATACGTATGGCACATTTGATATGTCAATTGCTGCAACTCATCAGCACTCAGTTGATTATCATCCCACAGAACATGATAATGAGATGGACGAGATGTTCCCTGGAAGCATACATTACGAAAATATCATTATCATAACAAGATGCTGGTTCAGCGTGGCATTTCACAAATAAACTACTATTATATAATAGAACATCCATTTACTTCATTCCAACATTTAGTGTTGAAAGTGCATTTTCTTTAATATTAGCAAAATTAGAAGTGGGGATAAATTTCGTATTATGTGATTGACAAAATTCATAAACTCTCAATACATCACTGGTTTCAATTACTGCTTTATACTTATATTCAAAAATATTAAGAAATGCTGCAACAAAATAAAAGAGAGATAAGATGATAGTTAAAGCATAAAAGGATTTAAAAAATGAACCTGAATTCCTGCATGCGAACAAAGATAGAAGTCAAATTCTGTAGGATGTGTTATACCAACATCAACTGTTGTTCCAGGCGGAATATTGAAAGCTTTTCCAACCTGAAAAAAAGTATTATGAAGTAAAAGAGCAGTATGAATGAACAAAATAGTATTATTCAACAAAAGCAATTCTGCATATTATAGGCTATTTTAGCAATTTATAGGATTTCTATCAAAACTACTGAACAGCCATTAAGTTTAAATGCATTACCTGATCTTTCTTATCAACTGCAAACAAGCGGGTATGATGCCTTTTTTGCACAGCAATAAATGTAATCCCCGGCTGATAGTCTTCCTCCAACAACATGCAACACTCACGCAATGCCCGTAGTTCATATTGCAAAACCTACAAATGAAGTGAGAAGTGATACTCGTTTGTACATCCTAGGTTATGCTCTGATGAAAGACACTTCATGATTTGAAAATACCAACGTTGAAGAACTGCCCTTCTGATACACCATCACGATAGATAATGATTCGTGTCGGTTTAAAACGAGTGGAACGGTAAAACTGAATAAGAAGTTCGCGTGCCATATATGTAAGATCACTGATTATTTCCTGAAAAAGAGAAATATTGCGGGAAAAAATCTGTTCGAATGACAAAAGTGAAGTAAAAAATTTTGATCTTTTACAAAATCTTCTTTTTACGATCTCATAAATTTCTTTCTTCACGGTCCATTTCAGATCTTTTATAAAAACAAAATTTTTACCTGTCGATGAGCTTGTACACGAACAGTAGCTGCATAGCGCGATGGATGAGCATCCATACTTCCAACAACAGCCGCAATAGATGGTTTACGTGAATCACCAGCAGGAGGATGCGTTATATCGCAACCAAGGAATATTACTAAAATATTAAAGAAATATAGTAAAAACATGACAAAATAAATTTTTATAAATACACTATTTGCAAATAAAAGTATTTAAGCTTAAAAAATGGAAAAAAATTTTATTCTTATTACATTATAAAAAATTATATTATACACCAGTACAAATAATTGCAAAATAAATTTCGAAACTGATATCACATCTAGTACAATTTACTTCATAACGACATATTGATAAATACACCAACTGTCCATTAAATTTCTAACAAAAAATACGAATGTAGAAAAAATAACGCAAATACGCCTGATGGCATTAAACACATTAACTATGAGATAATTTAATGATTCTACCTGGTTCAGTAAAAATTCTAGGTCGAACAGCGGGTAGAAGAATCGAATTCACACCACCCAACTTTACATTCATTTTCAAACATAAATTAGACAAAGTCTGAGGTGTTGTCTTGATTACATTTTTGGCTTGCACACATTGAGTGGCAATGCCTAACACTGTATCACCAACTCGTTTGACTTCAGCTGAAAAAAATTTTTAATTGCAAAAATCTATTTAAGAAAGACATTAAAACTTTGGCATATGAAAGTCACAATATCCCACAAGAATTTAATCAAATCCAAATCAAGAACTAGACAACTGAGATGCTACTTGAACTGCATTGCTTCTTGTATCAAAAGACAATGGAATATTTGTTTCAATACACTTACAGTTTCGTAAAGTGCTTAATTATAAAATAAAAACTGAAAATATAATTATTTTTTATTGACAAATTTACAATTTTTTAACATGTGATACTACTTTCCTTCTCAACCAATGGTCTACTAAACCACTGGAAAGTACTGATTTTATTTGGAATTATATTCTTTCATAACTTTTTTTATTACTCCAATTTTTCATCTATTATACATCAGATCAATAATGACGTCCATGGAAACTTGCATCGAAAAGAATTAAATTAATTACCGTATACTGGTGTCTTGCCGGGCAGGACAACGCAAACAAGCTGAATGTTCACAAATGATGTTTTGAGGTATTTAAACATTGGTTCTACTTGATCAACACCAACTGCATATTTGCAAAAGCATGGTTGTCCCATGATCGGCATACCCGCATCATTTGAGATTCGTTGCAACTGTGTAGTGAAATTGCTGAAATAATAACAATGAACATTGCTTGAATTACAAGATTAAGGACTATATTTGGAAAATTTCGAGCTTATGCTGTAGATGATAACAAAAAAAAAAAAAAAAAAAAAAAAAAAACATTCACCGGAGATCATTTTCTTTAACATGTTGCTGCTGTGCGAAACATGCGATTGCCCAAACTTTTACCTCCACACCTGTGTGGAATTGCTTTCCACGCATATCCCATACGCCTTGATTGGGTAGCGCTGTCGCTTTCGTACGACCACCATAAAGCAATTTTGGAGCGTTCAGTACACGGCCTTTTACCTTAAATCAAGTGTTCAAATAATCAAATCTCACATTATTACGCAACTGGATGTAGATATTAGTTTAAATTATGATATACATAAATATCATTTTCCTCACATATACTGATGTGATGTTCACATGAAAATGAAATCTAATAAAACATAATACTATGATGTCATACTTCTGTCATTGCCGGATTTATTGCAATACCAAATTCATGCGCAAATGGATCCGCATTGAATTCAGCTTTGCGGACTAAATTTGATATTTCACGTTCACGTTCCGGTGCAGATCGTGCTGTCGCCTATAATTATTAGATTTTATTCAAAAACTACACTAATAAATCAAATTATTTGGATTTGATTCATTTCACAAATCATAACCTTAATCATTGTACTGGTTTGTGTATCCGTAAGTTTCTTGATGCAACGTTGGCCAGGGACAATATTGCACACTTCCGGAGGTAAATAAGTATGCTTTTGTTCTTGACCGACTTGAAGGCATGGCAAATGTGGATACTTCAGTTGCATATGATATTTGTCGTAAAAATATTTGGTAACCGTACAATCAATGGTTTGTCCCGAATCCAGTTGCAAGGGAAATCTGCAAATGCTGATAATCGTATTTCTTCAAAATTTTTGCATATGGAATTTCCCTGTATGCAGAAAATTATTGCTAGATTTATCACACAGCAATATTTTTTTAATAAAACGAAACTAAAAGAAAAATAAGAGATATTGTAGATACTTTTTGAGAATCAAATGTCACCACATATAAGTCTCTACTATTACCTAGATTTAATACAGTAAGATTTATCAAAACAAGCAAAAACATTTACTAAAAGAACGAATATTCGTTTTTAGACGAGCACAGCAATAGAAATATTATTCGCCAACAGCAGATAATGCACTGAATTTCTCCATTCCAATAGAAAAAAAATCATTTTCAAGAAATGTACAGTACAGAAATAACTCACGTTTGTACTTGTGCTGCTCTTCGAGTAACATTGCACACTCGGTATTTACGTCGCATAGAACCACAGTGAGTTATTTCAATTTTCAGACCACGTATTTCCTTAGTAAATTTAACACGCTGAGCATCTGACAGTGAACGGCGATCGGAAAGAGCTTGCACCGGTACCTCCAACACCTCCGCAATAAATTCGATCACCGGCATTGAGCGATAAAATGCAGTTGCCGAAACTAAAGCATATAAGTGAAACTATCAAAATAGTAAGATCTTGGTAATCTGGTCAAGTTACATCTACTACAACAATCTATTATTTCATTCCTCTTAGTTTTCTTTTAACTGCAGAAGATTACGGTCATATAAATGTTTTCATAGATATGTCCACGCTTTCCCTCGAAGGCATCAAAACAGATGGATATTAAGTACTCAAGCTCAAAAATTGCTTACTCTGCACTTCTTATCTTTGAATTAAAAACAGAAAACAGTTGAATAGTAAAAAAAACTTGACCACAACAGTAAAAACTATCATATTAAACCTTTAACTATGAAAACAAACCATCAATATTGAGCATCATTTTCCACTGGCTTGGTCGCACACTTTGATGGAAACCAAACCAAACTTCCCGACCACCACCGAGCTTACTTTCTGTATGATACTGCTGGGCTGAATGTGATGGACCATGTGCTGAGCCTAATGGCGGTGAGAAGAATGACCGTCCAACAGGAGTATATCTTAAAGAAATCCAAACCATTTTTTTTTTGCGATATTTATCTGAGAATAAACATCACAATATAAGAAATATATCAGAGCCATATCTGTATTCTTAGTTGTATTAAATTAAAAAGTTGTGATGCGTACTTCAAACTTGGTAAATGTCGCAAAATTACATCCATTGCTTGTACAGATTCGAAAGGCACTTGACGAACTCGTCCCTCCATTGCATCTTCCAGGGCAGATAAAGAAACCTAAAAAACACCATCTTTTGAATCTACGAGATGAAAACGCGGAACTGACTAAGATAGAAGATAAGCTACCGTAGAAACCCATTTAATGGCAACAGTAAATTGTCGATCAACAGCAGAATCTCCTGGTAATGTAACTTCCAATTCCAATCGTTCACGACCAATCGGCAATGGATCTCGAGTATACATATTACGCTTTCCGTCGTATACTGGACGGACATTGCTGAACACTTTTTGATAAGCACGAATCATGGTATTCACAATTTCTCTGAAATAATTAAAATGCAATTTATGATAACAGCAAAAAACTTCATATAATAAAAACAAAGAGAAAAGACTGCTGAACCTGTTAACTCGACGTGGGCACTTGTCCGGCTGCACATCAATAGAATAATGCTGAATATTACCACCTGGTATACGAACTGCGAAATGATTTGCGCGTAAAACTATTGCGCGTCCTTCTATGCCATGATTGGGTCTGCGAGGACATTGGAATTGTATCGGACCTAAAGAAATGTATAATTTTTCAGACTACCAATATCAGTCAAGAAAATAGTCAACAATTTCTACATCATGGTGATCAATTGCAAACTAACATTTCAAGATATATTATCCTTATCTTCTCAAAAATTCCAATGAAATCGTCATAAAAAAGACCGAAGAAAAAATTCCCAATAAAACGATTTCCCTTTCTAGATATCCACCACAAAATAGTAAAAAGTCTGAATTAATAATCCTCACCAGACGGTTGTCCAGGTGGACGTTGTAGTGGCACATTAGCTGGGGGAGGTAGAGGTGCTTCCGAGTTATCACCAGTTCCCACTGGTCCACCAGGAGCCAACGAACCAGGAGGACGATTATCAAACGACGGAGCTCCACCGCTACCACCAAGCATCATTTGCACCGATGAAGGATTCATAGGAGTTAATTGGTAAGCATCCTTAAAAGTGAAAAGAACTTACGTAAAATGATGAGTAATATAATATTCGCAATGTGCAAACTAATGTACATAATGATTATTTTTATGCTTATCAAAAAAATATATTTATACCTGAAGTGGTGCCTGTAAAATAGTTTGTTGTTGTTGTTGTTGTGGAATATGATACTGACTGCTCCCGGCTTGAGGAAATTGAGGATTCCCCAAAATATTTGGCACTTGTTGCAGAAATGGCTGGTATGGCGCCATACCTGAAGCCGATGTACCTTGTCGATCGCCAAAATTAAAAGCTTCTGTAAAATATTCCAGATGTTAGCACAAACATAAATTAACTTCCAAGAATTATTTTTTCATTTATAACCATAAGTCTCCATATGCACGATTGCATAAAACCGATCGATGAAAATTGGAATGCAGTTTTAACATCCACACAAACCATAATAAAAAAGACAAACTAATTACTTATAGTTACGAGTCTCAAATCACGAAATTATAGAATAATGCAACTTATTCATATATTCATTGCAGTTCCTTTAAAAACTAACCCAATAAACTCAGAACCTGTTGTTGCTGTTGATCAATTGCTGCCATTGTTTTCGTTTTAATTACCCTATGTCTAAACAGTTGAATTGTAATCGATAAGGCTGAAATACAATTCACAATTGAACTCAGTATCTCAAGCATATAATCAGCAGCTGGAAAAATCTAATAAAATAATGAGATTATATTCTTTCATAAACTAGTGAAGTACGACTGAGTGTGTAAGCCAGATCTGTCGTTTTACCTATCTCATCTTATCGACCGCTACATATAACTGCTTAGCATTCTTTGCATATTCCTCAACATCTGATTGACTAAATTCAATTAACACTCATTTACTCCATGCTAAAATGAATAGGATCGTCTTTAAAATAATAATTCCTCGAATTACTCTAAGTAAATGCGAATCTATTTATATAGTTGGAGTTTCAATAATCTCGAGTGGGTGCATAACTTCTTTTAGATTTACCTGTACCTTAAATGTATAATTTTGTTTCGCATGCAAAGAAGTCAACTGATTAACATATATCTCAGTATGAATGAGAAAATCAGTAATTGGATTTATGAATGACCACATTATTATTGATAGGATAAAATTCATTTAAAAGGACTAAGTGAAAAAGAAAATAATCCTTACCTTACTGTTATTAATGATTCTCGAGAGATCAGATATGAAAGAACAGTGAAACTGATAATGTAATGATATCATTCACAATAATGCATAAAGTCAGCTCATACAATTATGTTACACATCAGTGTCAGCATAAGCCTTTAAAAAATATTAGAAATCATCAAAACGCTGAAACGATGATGCAAAACTCGTTTTATCGAACTTGTTTTATCAATTATCCAACGACATTCATTCGTCCAAACAGGTTGCCGATTTAAATACTTACGATAAAACATAAGCATTATGTCAGATTCAAATTCTTTATATCTAATTGCCTAATCGCGCAACAAGTTCTTTGTTCGCAGTAACGCATATTTCTACATGCATGTGAATATAATCATATTGTAACGAACACAAAAATTCACACTGCCAATCGCAAAAACTACTCTTATTAAGCTATTTATCCAGTAAATTCCCTAAACATAAATATTGTCAATATGATGTCTCGATCTCTGGGATTCAGCGATTATTCCCCCGATTCAACAACCATTCCATGATATCCAGTACGATACAATGGTATGTCCTGTCATTTTTTATATACTTCGATAACTACAAAACGATACTTCACGGACCCTTCTACGAATCTTTCTACCTGTAAATCCGCCAATCATCTAACGATCCCATAAACATTCCATGCAATGCGGCACGAACACGCATGCTTGATGCATCGCAATCGCAGCGCGCGTGTCACATAAGAAGGTCAGAAGGAGAATGCGTATGGAGGGAATAAAGAAAGACAGAAAAAGAATGAAACACAGCCATATGCAACGATAGAGAAGGAAACGGTAAAATAAGTAACAGTGCATTCAGAGACAATGCAGTAAAGAAAAAATATCAGAAAAGATCGACAAAGAAGGAGAAATATAAAGGTTAGGATAAATTTGCTAGTCTTGAAAAACACAATGAATAGATAGAAGACACAGGTCACGACGAGAGATCATGGAAGAAAAGGAGAAACACAGATATCAGTAAAAAAATTGTTCGTATTGAAAAACACACACAGTAAAAGACGAGAAACATATGCAGAGGATCAGAAACCAGTCAACAAATTATCAAAAGTACAGAAGACATGAGTGCAGCACTGCATTAGCAGTGCGTTAGTAGTTAGGTACAGAGCCATGTGCAGCGGAATATAGTGGAGAATAGAAGAATATATTATGCAAAAATTGGCAGATTTGGAGATAAATTGAAAATTCAGAAATAGATTCTATTGAATTCGGAAATTTAGTATGGGGACAATGAAAATGGCTTTTAGCAGTTATTCCAAATTTGAACACGTAAGAATGGCACTCGGAAATATCGAGAGTTCATGAAGATCGAGAATGCTGTCTTGCGGCAGCATTTTGCTCCATTAACTGAGTACTAAATTGGGTTGAATGCTGTCTTGCGGCAGCATTTTGCTCCATTAACTGAGTACTAAATTGGGTTCATATATTCACGTCCGTTAAAAACAAAAAAAAAACTCGAAATTTTTATATTTGGATTAATGTATGGATGATTGTTAATAAAGATATATTGGATATGCGATAAATTTATATTAAGCAAATGTGGCCAATATAATTTGCAGTGAAAAAAATATCGGACATCTTGGAAAGACAAGTTATGATCGAGCAGGAATACTTTGCTTACTAGAAGGGTCGAAATGATGATGGAGGGAATCATTGCTTTCTTCCTAGTGACCCTCCTCCCTCTCCGTCTCTCTCTCTTTCTCCGGATGACCCTCACTTGATGACCCTTGCTCCTTCTGGACTAAATCAATGAATAGAGATAGGTAAAATAACCCAAAAGAACGATATTTTAGGATGGGATCGAAGAAAGGGAGATGGAGAAGAGAAAGAGGAAAGGGAAAAGATGGTACCTGAGGTGTTTCCTTGGGCAATACAAACATTTGGAGTAGAAGAAAGGACAGGCATCGGAGAAGAATAATTTCAATCGAAGGAGCGTATATTCGACCTTGTTGTGTATAGTTTGTTTTGATGTTCAAAAGTATGTCCACCTTAGAGGTCATTTCACTTCTACTATTTATAGTCAATCCTTCAGCTTTTGCATATAATCAGTCGTCCGATTACACGAAAGAGAAATGATAGTAGTATGATGGATAATGGCGTACATTACGCCTGCACTGCATTGCACTATACTTATCATTCTGAATGCAGCGAAGTATCGTTAAAAGAACAGCAGCCAAACTGATGTGAACTTTTTTTGACTTAATAATCAATCATTTTTAGGTAAAAAAAAAAAAAAAATCTTCATACCATTCGTCTTTCTTGATGAAAGTTGCTGAATAATAGAATTTTAGGAAGAGAATAATGTCTTCTACAAAATAAATAACAACAGATTATGTAATAAACTGTAGACAATAATGCAAAATACATTACGCCCAACGTCGTTTCTTAATATGAAAAAAAAAGAAACAAAGAAAACAAAAATGTAAGAGCAATTATAGCAAACAATTATTAGTAAATGGAACAAGAAATTAGTTTCACTAATATTAGTAAAATATCAATTCTTGAAAATTTAAAGTGAAATCCAAAAATGACTTACTAGTCAAGCTGATAATTCAGCCTGTGAGTTAAAAAAACTTCATTGGAAATTATTTGTTTCAATTAATTGCAAAATGAGAGGGAACAATTACAAGAATGCTAAATCCAATTTTGAATAAATGGATAGATTTCGTTTTGAATCGCAAATCATCCGGAAGAATTATATCGAAAAAAAAAATCAGTCCCGAAACTTCTGAATAGGGAGAAAATGTTTATGATTATATCAAGATAAATTTTATAAACCATATAAATATGTTACGAATTTTCTCAACAATGTATGGTAAAACGCTTATTATGAAATATTTTTGTGACAAAGAAATAGGGAAATTTTATGAAATATATAATAAATATACATAAGAAATATTTATTATGAATATATTTTTATGGATAATAAATAATATATATTACGGTGCCAGTAATAGGTCAATTAATTGCATAGGTATGACAGAGCAATGAAATGACGATTTATTCGATCTCCTGTAGCAAAAGATGACATGTTGATCATTGATCACTGTATATATTCAATTATATGTCGATGAATTTTCGCCATTTTACAATAGTAATCCGATTGGACATAGAAATGAAATGCTATTAATTGCATTACATGTGCATGTTATGTTAAAAATATCGAATGAATATATTCAATTATAATTCAAAATTACAAATAAGTCTCGATAATATCATTTCTATGAATCCATGGAAACTGATCCTTAGTGCTTTAATCTGAATGATGAACATTATCTGTATTTGGATATTCAGTACGGCATATCACTGACCAGATATAATCGGAGAGAGCTAATGAAACTAGAAATTAATTTAATTAATGTCACTGAAAGCAAAAAACATTTTATTGATTTTACTAAAGCAAAGGACTGTAAACTCACCCATTAAAATGAAATAGCAATTCGATCAATTATTATCCGAAAATCAATCGGATAATTTCAATGCGAAGTGCAAATTTTTTTAAAGCATTGCTCGAAATTACATTTCACTGAGATGATTCAGATAGTTTCAAGCTATATTGATAATAATTCCCCTTTTACCGGAATTGGTTGAATATGTAGATGAGAGTGCAAATCTTCGTTTCCCGGAAATGCTCGTCCTCCGAATTATGAACAATTTCAGGATTTCACCGTAATCCTTATCCTTTTTGTTTTCAACAAGCCGAATGGTATTTCCTGGTCGGCCCGTGGTTAATTCTAGCATTTATTTGCGGGACTGCTGCTTTTTAATCAAAATTTATATTGCATTTGGTTGTGAGATTAAAGAAAAGATAGGAATTAAGGGGTGAAGAAAACTTTTTAAAATTTAACTTTCAAAATTTAGAAGGAATTAGTGAAGAAGAAATAGGAAAGAAGGATTAATATAAAGTTGTTTTCTTCTTATTAATTATTTGTTTTTAATTGAATAATTTATTAATGATACCGTTCATCATAATGTTGCGGTAATATTGAAAATGATAACAATATTATCTACGTACCCATACAGTCATTACTATTTTTGATTTAAAAAATGAGTTGCCGATGAATTATTAGTCATTTTCGAGGAACTTGTTACTCAATTTTAGTATATTATAAAATTTTCTGATGTGTTCTCCCTTGCCTCCATACTAGTTTAATTTAATTTCCCCAGTAAGTATCTTTATCTACTGCTACTAAAGTTCTGAAAAATGGTAGCTAACTTTGTCTACGTTATAAGAAATAAAAGAAGAACGAAATTGCCTGTGTAGTGAATAAATGCATGATGCATTTTTTTAGAAGAAGTAGTAATCTGATATATAATTTTAAT
Organism: Dirofilaria repens; assembly: GCA_008729115.1. Classification (NCBI taxonomy): domain Eukaryota; kingdom Metazoa; phylum Nematoda; class Chromadorea; order Rhabditida; family Onchocercidae; genus Dirofilaria; species Dirofilaria repens. Next base: position 71,713 of record SNRZ01000065.1, read on the forward strand.
TCAATAAGTAATGAATCAATTTGCTTATGTGTGAAAAGAATTTGTAATATTGCTCATTTTTATCGAAAGTTATCATTATTATCATTGAAAGCATTTCAGGGTAAAATGGCAATATTTAATTTTTATTTATTTAATCGAGATGGCACATGTGTTCTATACAAGGAATGGAAACGAGAAAAAAAGGCGATAATGTCAATGGAACAGGCACATTTTTTTTACATTTTTTCTGATTTTAATAAATCATATCGAATGTGTATTATAGTTTTTAATAATTGAAAAACATTCCAGGAATTAAAATTGATGTATGGAATGCTATTGTCCTTACGTTCGTTCGCTTTGAAACTTTCGACAGCTGCTGGGTTAGTTTTTAAATTTTATTTTAATTTATTTACTTATATGATTACACTCTTTTTTATCATCATTTTATTTTTCCATATATTATATAACTATTGCAAAATAAAATAAGTGAAAATTTTTATGTGGAATATTATTTCTATTTCAGAATTCAGCAGGTAAATAGTTTCGAAACTAGCCAATATAAATTAAATTATTTGGAAACACCCACAGGATTAAAAATGGTTCTTAATACGGACCCAAATGCAGTCGGAATCTCGGAACTAATGCGCAGCATTTATCAGGTAATAAAAGTATATATTTATTATTTGTTTTATCAGGTAGTAAAAGTATATTTGTTATTCACTTGTACTGATTGAAATGCTCTTGTAGAATCCAATTTTTTTTATACTTCACGTAAAATTACAGATACGGGAAACAATAACTAATTCAGAGATAGGAAAAGGAGAGAGACATAAATACAAAATTAATGTTATAATGTAAATTAAGGCATATGTTGATGGAGTGATAAAAAATGTGTTAATTGAAAGTAATGCGCAGTCGAGCAGTGAAGTTTTCAATAGCCGGCTTGAGCAACTAATTCAGAATCATCCAGCGTTTTGATAAACTCAACATCATTTCAATATGGCAATTTTTTTTTATATGGTGAATGTTGATTACCTGTATATAATACTGAAGAAATTGACATTTATTCGAAAAATCAATTTATATATATGGAAAAAATGATTATAATATGCTTAAGGCTGATGATATTAATATTAATTGGACGAATAAAATAATATAATGTCTCTTGTTTTAAAGATTGAATTCCACTGAGTTTACAATTAATTTTAGTTTGGAAACTTTGGTTTGATATTTAGGCTATGATGGCAAATCTTCCAATGTTTATATTTAGATATTTTTTAGATTATTTTCGGGTTATTCAGTATGCAATTTGATTCCATTTTTATAGCGATTCCTCAATCTTTTATACCACGTGACTTATAGTTCTATAAAGTGCATGGAAAACTCGGAAGGACATTTGATGGTGACCTTTACAATGAAAAATTTCTGAAGAGTTTCATTTTTATTATTAAAATTTCGAATTATTATTTGTTTTTGCTACTACACATTTTTATCAAAAAAACAGCATATTTGTATTGAAAATATCAGAACAATTTTGAAATGGTACATTCAAACACTAGGAGCTGTAATTATTGTAATATATATTATACAATGTTGTCTATCTATATCATAGTTGATATTTCATATTTCTTGTTTTGTTACATTGTATCCATATGATCATTTCTTCAGATATAATGATGTTTCCACAACACATTTCATGTATTTTAATCTTTGCAAAGATAAGGATATTGAATCATTGATCAAACTATATCTTGAAGCTATATACAACAAACATCTAAAATAATACTGAAATATTGACTCACTGCAAAAAATGCATGCAAATACTTTGTAGAAGAGCAAGAATGTAGCGTGCATTTATGGAGTATGCGTTGAAATTGTTGTTATTGAAGAGGTAGTCAAATAATAAAACGAAAAAAGAAGTGTAGCAAGACCGGGACGTTATTTAGATGATTACGATAAACTAGATTTTAAGATAACATAAGTAGCTTTTGACCACAACCTACTAACTGGTTCGAGAGTAACAGTACACTTTTCAACCAAACATTTAAAGATAAGTGAGTCGCTCTTATAAGGATTCTATTCGATTTTACTGGAAATTTCAACCGTTACTGTTCATCATATTGCACGACTTAATAACCTAAAGTGCCATTCTGCTAGTATTATCAGCTAGTAATGATATTATAGATTACGATTACTATTGCTATTACTATCAATAATACTATCACTACTACTAGACTATCAATTCTTTTTTTGTTTACTAATACTAGCTCTCTTATCTAAATGTCTATAAATTATAAAATTTTTTTTCCTCTTACTACATTATGTAAGTGGTAAGTTATTCATTTTAATATATAAAACAATCTAATGTATTTCTAATAATTTTCATCTAAAAATCCATGAAATTTTTAAAAACTAGTTTTGAAATTTTTAAAATGGTAGCCTAAAACATATTTTAGCTTGACAAATTTACGAAATCTTCCATTTATCTATTGAATTTTTGTTTGTTTTGAAAAAAAAAAGATGAATTCTTATAGGTAATGAAAATTTCCCGATGGAGAATAGTTTATGTATGATTGTTGAGCATATTCGTGCTGCTGATAATCCACAATCATTTTATCAATGCATTCCATTTAGTAATCAAGAAGTTTGTATAATATATTCATGATAAAATATTTAAGAAAGATTCGATGAGATTTCAGCAAAATTATTAATGAGAAAAATGCATATTTGTAAATTTATAATGAGTACAAAATAATATACATATATATTCATAGCAAACTTTATCAAAATCTAATGGTAGCATATTGTTTATATTTTTGCAATGATTCATAATATAAGCCCAGGCATTATAGATTGAGAGTTATCATTTGGTTGATAATAAAGTTGGAATATGGAAAAAGCAAACTTGTCCAGGAGAGCATCAATTTGATTACGTCAGGCAAGGTTGTACGGAAAAAAATAAATTACGTAGGCAACAACCAAATTGTCAGCAAAATCCCGTTGCTAGAGGATGTGAGAAATCTTGTCAAGGTTACTACTGCTGCTGCTGCTGCTATTCTTAATATTACAATCTTCTCAATAAATATTTTATGATGAAATTAGACAAGTAATATTTAATATTCGATTGTTCGGCACACCTGAAATATTCATTCTCGACATTTAAGGATAATTTGTCAGGGATAGCTTGAACTATACTTACAGTTTTGTTTAACTGAACTTTTTATTTCACTATTAGCTGAAAAAAGTTCATATATTATTTGTTTGATAATTTAACAATAGCAATTGAAAAAAAGAATGATTTTGATGGATTGTTCAACTTGATTAATTTCAATCACAATTTATTGGATTGCAGGACTTAAAAAAATTTCATGAAATTTTTGGCCATAGCTACTGAACTACGTATATTTATAGAAAAAAGTTAAGGTATAAGAAAGGAAAGAAAAAAATGATGAAAAAATGTGAGTAATAATATGAAAGTGTAATATAATAGATAAGAAAAGAGAAAGATAAAAAATATTTACAATTAAATTATTATCATAAATGGTAAGCTATATTTTTAATCTAAAAATGGATACTTTTATTCCAATTTTACAGAATTTTGTCTCAATTTGAATATTTAAATACGAAATTTAGTAACAAATTTTGCACCAATCCAAAAAGAACCTTGTGATTGGCTATCATCTACCTTGCAACTTGATACAACCAACAATGCTGCTTTCCTGCAGTGCATACCACAGCAAAGCAGGTATCAAATATACCTATATAGCAGGCGGAAAAGAGAACAGATAAAGGTCAAATATATCAAGAAAAAAAAATCAGTGGATTAAATAGCAATTAATACCTTAGTACTTCATCAGTAAAATTATATGACTTGAAAAAGGAGCAATAGTTATTGTCATGTGAATGATAATTATCTATATGATCATATCATATTATATCGTATCATATCAAAAATATGTCGAAATTAATTGCGCATTTTTTTCAGATTTTATCTGAATAAAATTTCCTTTACTATTATTTCGTGCAAATTTTTTCCTTTAAATTATGAAAATTTATTAAATTATGATAATATAAAAGTTCGAAATAGGTCATGCGGAATATGGGCATCCAGACAATGCGGACCAGGGACGACATTTGATACAAGATTGCAAATTTGTTCAAGTGATCAGTTAATGGGTTGTCCGGTAGGTTCATTACCGGTTAGCAGATGTGCTCAGCAATCATTCATGAATATGTGTCCCGGGCGTTCGCAATGTACAGAGGTTCGTAAATTTACATCTTTAAGCGTATTGTTTGTTTTTTTTTTTCTTTTGAAAAATTGACAAGAATAATTCAATTTTATTAATTTTTTTTTTTCAGCTTCACTCTTTTCTTCAAATCAAATTTTTTTACCATTTCGCTAATTTTGTTAACAAATTATAGGAATATCAAGTTTGTTGCCAACCAATATCAAATCTACAACCTGGTTATGAACCATCATTACCAGTACCAATACCATCTCGTCAGATTTTCCATATATTATATATTCTAATGATAATTCAAATTAACTACATAAATAATAAATCAATATAATATGGTGGCTGAATATATTTAGATGCATAAATTATTAGTTTTAATAATTTTTTCAAGTTTAATCCAATATATTATTCGACCAGGAGTCAATTATAATATGAATAATAAACTGAATGAAATAATTTTTAACAATGATACTTTAATTTTAATTAAACTTGAATAATTTTAATTAAACATTTAATAGTAAATTTTTTAAAGGAAGGTATTTCAAACAAAATAATCAGCTAGAACCATAAAATAAAAAGTTTAGTTTACAGATGTATCAAATTTAAAGTTTGATTCAATAACAATCAGAGAATCAAGCATTGGTGATAAATAATCCATTGAGAACATAGTCTCATAAATCTTCTTAATTTTTATAATATAAGAAAAACATCTCATAAATCTTCTTAATTTTTATAATATAAGAAAAACATCTCATAAATCTTCTTAATTTTTATAATATAAGAAAAACATCTCATAAATCTTCTTGATTTTTATAATATAAGAAAAACAAGGAAGAACAGAAAATGAGAGATAGTGGGAGAATTTAAATATGTATTTTTAAATGAGAGGAAAATTTTTGTAGAAAATGGGTATTTTTTTATTTTTTGAAATAAGAATAATATGAGGTATGATAATTTAGGAATGAATGGAAATGAAAATATTAGAAATGATAATTTAAACTTTAATAATTTAATATTTTTGAAATGTTTTCGTTTTTATTTCTGATGAAATAATTTTGTCCAATTGATTTAGAGGGAATTGTTTTCTTCTTAAAGATTATAAATATTCGAGTTCTAAATTTAAAAAATTAGTATTTCATTTACAATTGAAAGCAGATTACGTCAATTTTTAAGTACTGATATTTTAGAAGTATGTCCACATAATGCAGGACCACCACTAGCAACTTGTTCACCTACGCAATCTTGTCCACCTGGAACAGTATGTTATACGATTAGTGGTTTCTGTTGCAGTATTATAACAGATCTAGTACCATTGCCACAACAAAATTTACCCATTCCGGTTATTCAACCACAGTTACAAACACCAATACCGATTCCGATAATGCAACAAATCGTTATTATGTGTCCCAGTAAGTTTTATAGGAATATGATAAATTAATTTCATCAATTTACAATTAAAAATGGATATGTTTTGAATCCTAATCATCAATATGTATTTTAAGATGGTTCTCCTGGAACTCAACCTTGCGGTTTCATGGAACAATGTCCAGTAAATAGTGGTTGCTATCGAGGTGTGTGTTGTCCTTTAGTTTGTCCCAGTGGTCAGGATGCTACAGGATTCTGTGGTCAAACAACTTCAGTTACACTATCTTGTTCACAACAGGTAAATTATTTAATTCCGAAATTTATTCTTTTCATCAATATACATAAATTTTCATCATACTCGTTGATCTTGTTTTTAATCATACTCTTTGTTTCATTGGTATATAATTTTAAATCCTTCAATTAACTCTTTTTAGGCTAGTTGTATATCAGGATGTTGCTGTCAACAACATGAGCCAACTCGTATGCCAATTTGTCGAAGTGGTATTATCGCTACTTCAAGATGTACCATCGATCAGGTTTCTGTATTTTGATTATCATAGAACTTTAAACATTTTTAAATTGTTGTTTTTAGAATGTTCCTTGTATTAAGGTAAGGACAGCATTTTTTTCTTTTTTCTGAAAAAGAGATATTGAAAAAAAAATTACTTCCATTTTCATTTTTCTGAAAAGCGATACTGAAAAAAGTATTTTTCTGAAAAGAGATATTCAAAAAATGACTTTATTATAGGAATGCGGTCCAGGAATGGAATGTTCTAGTGGTGGCTGTTGTCCAATACCATTTTGTCCTACTGGAATACAGGTATTTTTTAATGTGAAATTTTTATTATTATCTAAAATAACTACAAATCAAGAAATATAGAATCAATCATAATGCCTAGAAAGTTAAAATTTAACCTTTGACTTTTGTAATCGAGAATTATTAATCATTCTATTTAATTTTCACTTATTTCATTCAATTTCATCTCTTCACAATTAATAAATCTCAATTTTAATTCAGGCAATAAGTCGTTGTCCCTCAGGTATAGGTTGTCCTGCTTCATCAATTTGTGCCAATGGTTTATGCTGTCCTGCACCCCGCTGTTCCTCAGGTGTTATTGCTGTACGAATTTGTGTATCTAATGCGGAATGCGGAAATGGTTTCGAATGCGCTAACGGCGGTTGCTGTCCACTTCCTCTTTGTCCCAATAATCAAATTGGATCACAACGGTAGGTATTTGATTTGTTTCCTTTGACACTTTTTTACAGACAGTTTTCAATTAATAATGCCATGTTTTTTAATACAATAAACCCATAATTTAAGGTACCGGTTTCTATTTCATTCTAAATAGGTCACGAATTCAGATGTCCAAGCGGTGGGTGTTGCTGTCCAACCGGTGAGCAGTGCGTCAACGATGTGTGTTGTCCGTTGCCAGCTTGTTCAAACGGAATTTTGTCGGCAACCATGTGTATGTCTGGAAATGTTTGTCCGCAAGGAATGGAATGTAACAATGGTGGTTGTTGCCCGATGCCAATGTGTCCGTCCGGTGCTCAACCCTCCGGACGATGTCAGGGAAATTCTTGTCCTTTTGGGCAGGTATTATTCTTTTGTAATAAAACAAATAAATAATAAAAATTTAATAAAAAATAAAAATGAAATATAAAAATTTAATAAAAAATAAAAATGTAATCCGACGAAAAAAAAATGGACATAAAATTGTATTTAAGATTACATTTTAATTAACTAACATTTTTCTAAACATTTCGATCATCGATATATGAGAGAATTTTTTTCTTTTTTATTTAGCAAATTTCAATTTATACCTTTAGGAAATTTCGCGAATGTGCGGGAACCTCACAAATGATGATTTCAGGTATGTGAGAATGGAGTATGTTGTCCGTTACCTGTATGTTCAAACGGACAACTTGCTATTCAATTATGCGCTCATGGTTATGGCTGCCCGATGGGTTATATATGCGAAGGTATTATTTATTATTTTGCCAGTCACTTTATTTGCTTTTTTTTCCGTAACGATTTTACTGTTGTTTTACAACTTAATATGCAACTTGTTTTCAGTATTTACGGATTAAAAATTCCACTGAGAAGTATATTAGTTATTCTGTTTCATTGTGTTATAATGACATCAATTCACAGAATTAATCTTGATTAAGTAATTTATAAGTTAATCTTGATTAAGTAATTTACTCCATTGCAACCTATGTAATATCATCTAACTTATAGGACGAGGTTGTTGCTTGGAACCGTTACCATTGTGTCCAAATGGCGCTCGTGCAAATCAACGATGCAACCGCGGTATTGACTGTCCACCGGGATTCGGTTGTACCGCAACGGGAGCATGCTGTCTGTTATCATTGGAACCAGTATGTCCGTCAAATCAGAATGCAATATGCCAATGTTCATCAACAAACAACTGTCCACCGCAAACTTCGTGCAATATGGGTACATGTTGTACCTCAGGTACTTCTTTTTGATACCCATTCTTTTAATTTTTGCTGCTCTTATTTTCAATATTTTTGAAGTTTCTGCATATAATAATTTTATTTTCATGTATAAATTATTTCAGTAAAGATGTACGATCATATCCCAGGCACTTCATGCCAAGCTTCATCACAGTGCAACGGTTTTAATACTCATGGCGCGCAGTGATGCAATCAATTTGTGCATGCATCAATGGTGCTGCATCAAACGGTGCAACTTGCCAGCAATTCAATCCTGCCACCTTGCTACAGGTGATAAATTTTATTAAGCATTCATAACAACAATTACATTTTTAATCAAAATGCTACAAATGATTTTCATATTTCCGGGAGTCTTTTCTTAAAAAAACTAATTTATCGATTAATCTTATTTATAAAACAGTTTCCAAACATTCGTCATTTTTATCTTTTAATCCCGAATTTTTTTTAAATAGGGATTTGTGAAAAGGTCTTTTCTTTTTTCCAATTCACACATAGTAATAGATTGGAATCAATATTTTGAATTTTAAACGACTATAATCTGAAGATCAAATGAATGAGCATTTATCCACAAATAAGGAGAATGAAAAAAATCAATTGCCATTATAATAAAATGAAAATTTTTCATATAATTACGATAAATTTTATATCTACACGTGATTCTTTTCTTATTGCGATTTTAATAAATAACTAATGCATGTCAGATCAATTCTAATCCAAATTTTATCAATAGGCTCGATCAGGTTGTGATCAGTATGGTTCATCTTGCAAATTTGTATTTAGCACCGCTCGAAGGAAGCCATTATTTGCTCCAATGGGTAATATCACTGAACAGCCGTGTAAGTTTACTAATCGATTCAATTTGATCGATATTTGTTCGCAGTTATAAGAATAATATCTCTCTTCGATCTGCGTATGAATCGATAGATGAATGAACTTTGCAGTGTGGTATGCAGTGATAACATCACGACGTTGTTTATGGAATGTATCGGCTGTCAATTTTGATCCCGATAGTACGTGTCTTCCCAATGAGAAATGCATAAGAGGAGAATGTCGCATGTATTTTTATTTCTATTTCTAATTTTTCGTTCATTTCAACTTTATTATCATTTCTTTTTGATCTTCTTTTTTGATCTATTGTCGAGAGTTTATCATTTTGACTGATCTGTCTTTTATTTGTAGATTCAATTTTGTTTTAATTTATAGATAAAATAACTTTTTGAAAGTTTTATTCATTTTAGCAATATTCAATTTATGCTGTAAAATTTATCCATTTAGGAAATTATGGCCAGGTGAATATGGTTGTACAAGTGATGAGGAGTGTTCTACAAGATGCAGCAATACTTATTGCTCAACAAGTAGTGATAAAGGCATATCGCAATGTCAATGTTCTAATGGCAAATTACTTTATGGACGATGTTGTAAGCTATTTTCTGTCATTTGTTAAAATATAAATCCTGAAAAGATATAATAGGAAATAGGATAAAAGTACCATTTGAATTCTATCAATATTAGCTTAGAAATTAAGGAATTTATTTGAAGAATGAAAGTTGTTAATAAATTCATTCAAGAATGTTATCAAAATGATTTCAATTCATCAATTCGTTCTAATATCATATGTCAATATATCATTTCAGTTCATCAATGCCCAACAGGATTTCATGTGAATGGAGCATACTGTAAGCACAATGATGAAGATCATTTTTGGACGGATGCAAATGAGCAAAATTCACTTCGAGAACTTCTCAATTCAGGAACTTGTTAGTGACGTCATTAGTTTACTCTGTCAACTCTATGGCAGTGTATTTATTCTTTGTTGGCGAATTCTCCACTTTGCTTATTTGAATTTTTGTACAAAGAACAGATGAAAGAAAGATAGTAGCAAAAAGCTTCGAAAATACTATGCATATAAAATTTATAATTACTTGTTAAAATAAATTTGCGATTTGCAGTGAAATTAAATTGGCTTAATTTTGATTATTTGTTTTGCAAATCTTTCTTTTTTCTCTTTTAACAAACATTGTTGCTTTAATAATTTCGATTAAATTTTCGAAAATAAGCAAGTGAAATTAGCAAAATTTTTTTTTTCAAATTTGATAATTTTGTTCGATCCATCCTACAATAACGAAAATTTAACATATTATCGATAGTAGCGTGTTATCAATATATTCTAGTGATATATTGAATCTAATCATTTCTCGCTATTTTTAACATTGTCAAGATGATTATGGTATTATTGCATAAATTATATAATGATTCAGTGAGTGCAATTATTTATTTATTTTTTCTCAATCTTTCTTTATTTTTGAGAAATATTTTGATCGACTTCAGTTGGACATTTTTTTGATTTAGAAAATTTCTTATTTATAGAATAATATATTTTGAAAAAGAATGAGAAAGAAGTTCGAGAAAATTAGCATATTTATTTAAAATTGAAAATTTCATTCATTTTTGAAACAATTCTTATTCTTCATGATCTAAAATAGTCTAGATGATTAATTAAAATGAATTCCTAAATTAGTTAAGCTGCTTTTTAGCTTTATTTTTATCAAGCCACAAATGATATAGATGTTTAAAATAGAAAGAAACAATTTTATTGAATCCAATTTGATAGAATTTATAAAACTAATCTATGTCGTTTGCAGAACTGATAATGCATTATGTTGAGTGATTTCAGGAAATGAGCAATACGATAAAATAATTATTAAATTATATTGTTATCATTTAAATAAATTAGATATCTCTGAATTTTATGAACTATTAAAAAGCTGTTGACTTATGAGTTAATCGTCTAAATTAGTCCATTAATATTTATTAATAGAAAATTTGTTAGAAAATTGGAAGTATTATTTATAATTTGTCCTAACGTATTTTAATAGCTCTATATTTTAAATTGGATACAAAAGCGATCAAATAGATAACTGCCATATATATCACTCATTTTGTCAACAAAGTATTCCATTAAACAAAGTAATAAATAACGTAAAAAATTTAAGTAAATAAAAGTTAAAGCAAATATACAAATGACAAACAAACGATGGCAAATATTTATTTTTCTTTAAAAATAACTTTTTGAAGTGTTTTGCTTTCAAATATGACATCATAGTTTGTAATAGGCAAATCACGATTAAAATACAATATTAACACTTTGAATTCATTGTATAACTTCTAGTCAAATGGAAAAAATTATCACATACGATCATTAATATGAGATATTACCATTCTTTAAAATTCATCAAATTACTGTTCCATCGTATCAAAGAGTTAATTTTATAAATTATTATGCATCGATAACAAAGACAGGATACAATAAGCGACATAAATCATTGTTAAGCAGATTGATAATGTAAGACATTGGAAAGAAAAGTAGTTCGTCCGAATCTACATTTTAACATTTGTTCAGTTCAATTACTGTATTTTATTCGGAAGAGCTATTTACACATTTTTAACGATTCCAAACTCTATTTTGTTTTCATCTAATTATTGTTTCTGGATTTATATGATCCATAATTATTCCTGATTACAGATTTTTGAAGTATTGCTAAAAATGCTTATTCAGCACTGCATATTCATGTAGGAAGTGCAATACAATGATGAAAGTTTGTATTGATAATCGAAAATTTTGTAGCAATTCAACTTTTTGAAGTTATGAAATCCGGAAGATTGGCTAAAGATCTGGTCAAGTTTATTTATCTTTCTCAATCTTTTCTTTTTTTGCAAAGCAAAGTAGCAAAGATTATCAATTGCATATATGCTTCGATAATAATCTAGCAAAAACATAGATAAAAGTTTTAATAATGGTAATTAATAACAAAAAGTGTGATGGAAATACAAATAATATGGCAGTGCAGATATAATATTCAAATTTGATAAATTATGTAAGTAAAAAGTGAAATATAAAAATCGAAACTTTTTTTCAACTTTCAACTAAATCGAAAAATTGTAATAAAAAAATGAATGTGACAAACAAAAATAAGCAAAAGCATGTATGTTTAAAAAGAGTAAAAATATTTTTTATAATTTCTTTTTCAAATCCATTTATTCGCATTCACACCAATCACTCCATTCGCTCCGCATACCGCAAGGTCTGAAATGACATGGTCTTTGCTGAATTGCTTCACCGTGACAATAGATACCGGCGGGACATGCTCGTTGTCTTGTTTGGAAGCCATCACCGCATGTAATCGGACAAATCGACCAAGTTGTCCATGAATTCCATTCTGAAATGAAATAAATAATTCCAATTTAATCAGCATCAAATATTTTAATCATTAAAGAAGAAAAATGACAGCATTATTAAGAATTTAGCTTATCAAACGTTTGGATTCGGATGAAAGATGCCATTTCTGAAAATTGTTACTAAATAAAATATATATTTAAAATGAAACAAGTTATCAAAAGTGTACAAAAATCTTGAACATTTGTAGCTGACCTTGCCTGCTGATATAAGGATAATATGGTGCAGTCTTGTCATCCTGATCAGTTTCTATAACGTACTTCTGCTGCTGTTGTTGCTGTTGTTGGAGGTAATGGTCATCAGGTAATGGAATAGAAAACTGTTGCTGTGTTTCTTGTTCTCGACGATAGTCTTCACGCTGTTGTTGCTGTCGGCGGTGGTACTCATCGAGTTCGGATTCAGAAGGCTGTGGTTGTACTTGCTGTGCTTGTTGTCGACGATAATACTCATATAATTCGAATTCAGACGGCTGTGGTTGTACTTGTTGTGCTTTTTGTCGGCGATAATAATCATCCAGTTCTGATTCATAAGGCTGTGGTTGTATTTGTTGTGCTTGTTGTTGGCGATAATAATCATCGGGTTCTGATTCAGACGGTTGTGGTTGTACTTGTTGTGCTTGTTGTCGGCTATAATAATCATCGAGTTCGGATTCAGACGGTTCTGGTTGTACTTGTTGTGCTTGTTGTCGACTATAATAATCATCGAGTTCGGATTCAGACGGTTCTGGTTGTACTTGTTGTGCTTGTTGTCGACTATAATACTCATCGAGTTCGGATTCAGAAGGCTGTGGTTGTACTTGTTGTGCTTGTTGTCGGCGATAATACTCATCGAGTTCGGATTCAAAAGACTGTGGTTGCGTTTTTTGCTCTCGACTATAGTCTTCAGTGGAAAACTCTTGCTGTTGATGTTGGCGATTGTATTCATCAAGTTTTGATTCAGGAGGTTGCAACTGTATTTGTTGTACTTGCTGTCCTCTATAATATTCATCGTGTTCGAATCCGGAAGCCTGCGGCTGTGCTTCTTGCTCTCGACGATAGTCTTCAGTGGAAAATTCTTGCTGTTGATGATGGCGATTGTATTCATCAAGTTCTGATTCAGAAGGCTGTATTTGTTGTGCTTGCTGCCCTCGATCATACTCATCATATTCGAATCCAGAAGTCTGCAGTTGTGCTTCTTGCTCTCGACGATAATCTTCAGGTGAAATTGTTGAAAACTCTTGTTGCTGCCTACGATTGTGCTCATCAAGTTCTGATTCAGAAAGCTGTGGTTGTATTTGTTCTGTTTGTTGTTGGAGATAATGGTTTTCGAATTCCTTTCCAGACAGCTGCGATTGTGTTTCTTGCTGATAGTCTTCAGTAGAATGATGGTCTTCAGTAGGAAACTCTTGCTGTTGATGCCGGTGGTAGTACTCATCGAGTTCGAATCCTGAAGACTGCAGTTGTGCTTCTTGCTCTTGGTGATAATTCTGAGATGAGGCCGTGGAGAGGTCCTGTTGTTCTTGTTGCTGAAAATAGTAATCATCGGATGCAGATTCAGAAGGCTGTAACTGTACTTGTTGTTCGCCATGATAGTTATCTGGTAAGGACTTGGAAAGCTCCATTTGTTCTTGTTCTTGGCGATAATGATCATCATATGGTGCTTCTAAATGGTGTGGTTCTTGTTGCTGACTATAATATCCTTCGACTGGAGAAATAGCATGATGATTTTGCATATGCTCACTTCGATGCAATTCTTGATTAGAATTCAAATATGGCATTAGTGTTGATGAAAAAGTCTCATGAGTATCATAAGGATAAGTCTGGTGTGAGAATTGATTGTTTGTCTCTTGAGCGGCAATCTGTTTCTGATTATCAGTAACTGGAGTTTCATCGTGACTATCATAATCATATCCATAATCAGTTCCGTCAAGTTCAGATTCCCCTGCCTCATCATTTTCTGAAGGTACTTGTTGTTGATTTCTGTTATTTTCATGAAAATGATCTTCAAAAGTACTATCATGCTCGTTCACAAATTCGCCTTGTTGAGAATAATCTTTTATTGGTTTCTGGTGCTGTTGATAATAATCATCATGCTCTTCATATCGATAATTCTGAGAAGTAATTGGCTGGTGTAAATGATTTTCTTTATCATTAATTAAACTAAGTTTGATAGATTCGTTATCTTGTCGGGATTGCAATTGATGAAAATACTCTCCTTCATGTGTTCGTATTCGTTCATCAATTGCCATGTGATTTATTGTTTTATCTTTTTGATATTCTTCAGTTGTTTCTTGAGTTTCCTGAGGTAAATCAGCACCATTCAAACTCGATAATTGTGTTTTAATAATTGATTGTTCTTGTTCATTTTTCCTTTCAATATTTTCATACATAGGCATCGAGGTAACAGGCTCAGGTAACATTATGATTTCTTCAGTTTGTACTTTGTTGTATTCTTGAATTCGACTCGTAGGCTCTTCGGAAGAGATATATTGCAGCTGTTGATTGCATGGTAATTGTTCAAGATCTTCATCAGTGTTTAACAAATCAAACGGTGGACAGGGATGTCGGCAAATTTCAATATAATTTTTGTTTACCTGGAAAAAAGACTAATATAGCGAAGTAATTACATTCATATTAATAATTAAGATCCAATATCATAAATTAAAATATAACTTTAATTTTTTATTGATTTAATCTCAACTAGGAAATGTACTAGTTAATGATAAACGTACATGCTCACGATACCATTCCTGTCGTTTACAACAATTTATTCGTGACCTTTGCAATTGTTTCATATGTCCTGCTAAACGATGCTGATATTCATTCCTTAAAATATACCTTGCTTCAAGCAATATGAATATTTAATATTAGAAGTTGCATTTGTTTGAATTTAATTTCATCGCTTTCATTTTGCAACACTTTCAGAAGTTAAAATTGAATGATATGTGTAATCGTTTATATTCATAAGTTTCATCAAATGATAAGAAGGACTTTTTGTTTTTCAAGTGATCTTTTTTAATCTTTGCAAAAAAAATGAGCAGTAATTAAAGTTCTGACGATTTATCATCAGGATGTTTGTATGGTTCTGGTGGATATGGATGAAATGGTGATGGATGCAAAAAAGGGGGTATTTCAGATGATTTATTGAAACATTGCCGTTTTTGAATCATTCGACCATATTCACATGATTGGGAACGAATCTGATATTCTGAAAATATTCATCGTAGAAAATCGCTGAAAAAGGTAGTAATAACAAGATTGGTGAAAATATATGTGATAAATATGATTTTAAAAAATATGAAAAATTGATATAATAAGTTTAAAATTTCTATGTTTTAATACTTTCTTAACTAAAAGTGAATGGACGAATTGTTGATTCACATTTGCAAAAGTAAAAGATAGAAATTATAGTTCATGATTATAATTCATGATAAGAATTCTTCCTGTTAAATTTAATTCGAAATTGAAAACAAAGTGTCAAAAAGTTGATATAAATTTCTAACTTGTATCATTGTTACAATTTGTCCAACGGCTCCATAATCCGTTACGTTTGATAGAATTGCCAATGTTGTTTGCTAAATGAATAATTCATTTTTATCTAATTATTATTCGTTGAATATAATTAATAAAGAAAGAGAATCTAATTAACCCAATTATAAATGAATACAATGTGAAAAGAATTTTTCAACTAATTACACATATCTTTGCTTAAACTCCTTCGAAAAATACCTCTTCTAGCTCGAGACACTTTATCAGATGATTGTTATAAAAGTATCCGGAAGTGGTGGTATAGCATCAAATTCATGGCAATCAGCAGCAATTTCAATAACATTAATGATATCATGTTCGGCTAACGGTCTTTCAGGATACAGTATAACCTAAATAACCAACACAGCATTCTTGTTCTATAAAAATTTATTTTATTTATTTATAATATTTCACAAAAGCAGATGGAAAAGAAGAAAATAATAAAAATTATAAAACTAACATCCTTGTGAATGCTGTTCTTGTTGAAAAGATAGCATAATGATATATTGAGAGTAGCCATTTTATAGAATATTACTAAAATTTTAATTCCTAGTTAGCATAAATATAAATATCACATTAAATATGCAAATTTATAATAAAGGAAAAATTATTGTTTCGAAAACTGTCGCGAAAAATCTGATAATAATAGCTGTCAAATATATTGGTAATAAATGTATTTGCAATTGCGAATCCCAGAAATATTATGAAAAATAAAACGGTGATGTTATTATAAAATAAAAGTCACCGGCTACACAGTACGGATATAAATCGAGGCATGCATCACGACATTGACGAACAGTATCAATTGTCGCAGAGAAGATTGGCTTAATACCAAGATAGGCCGTGTTATTATGAAATCGACTACATAATGACTCAATCTGAAAAATTTATAAAAATTTTTTTTAATTTTTTTATGAATTTTCCTATTTAAATTGGATGATTTATTTCATATATTATTATTAGTAAAATAATAGTAGTAATAATTAATCTAAACTTTGGATTAATTAAAATAATAAAATCAAGTTGAAGACTAATATGTTGTTTTAATTTACTTATCATATTATTATGAAATGAAAAAATGAAATGAATCTAATATCTAAATAATCATAATGCTCTATCCGACGATACATCCAAATATTTGCAGGCAATGTAAAAATATTTGAATTTTTGTTAAAAATTTTATAAAACGTTATGAATATATATTTATTAATCGTAATTCATTGAATAAACCTAAAATTAGAATGATAATAATAACCGATTGAACTGGTACTAAGAAAATCTTTAGACATTTAGCAATTTATGATTGATGATGCATTGCTAAATTATCATTAATTTCTGCCATCATATCATTTTTTTTTTCATAAATATTTATTCGAAGAAAGTGATAGTCAAAGTTTTTTTATAAGTTTTATGATTTGAAACATTTTGATTTTTTGAAAATCTATTTATGAAAAATGGTTGCATATTATTACTAATCTACTGTAGTTTTTTTAAATATGTATAAAAAAATAAATAAAAAGAAAGCATGAATTTATTTTTAGATAATTAATTAAGTGCTATCATTTCCATTCATATTTCGCCAAAATTCAAATTTCTCGTAATTTACCTGTCGTTTTCTAAATTTCGTTATCGATTTTACGGGATTTTTCAATGAATGATTGTTCAACTTTTCGTTGTTGATTGGCAATTTTTTCCAATGATATTTTTCAGCAGCTTCTATAATTTTTGATCATTGAAATTATATTTTTTTTTTATGCAAATAAAACTATCTTTTTTTATTATGTAAACAAAATGAAACATTTGTTTGCATTTTTCCTTTTTTTCATAAACGAAACATCTGTTTTCTTTTTTTGTTGTTTGTTTAAGATAATATTGATTAAAGTATTTACTGCTGCAAAAGCAAAACCAATTAGTCACTTCCTAATAACTAATTACAGTAAGAAATACCTTTGTTAATGAAAAAAATTTCATAATTTTAAATTTAAATTTTATTCGTCTTATTTAAACGAACTTTTCAAATATATCTAAATTATTATCATTTGATGCAATCACAATCATTCTTCGTGTTATATCTTTATAATGGAAAGTACGATGTTTTTGATGTTAGTATTATCAAATTCATAAATAATTTGTCAAATGAAAAATAAGAGATAATCGAAATTAATATTTTATCACATCGGCATTTTACAAATGAAATTATATATCAGATAAATATTATTGCAGTTAGAAATGACATAATTTAATGCACCTTTCACAATTTCAATTCTACAGCTATCATTACTGAATTTATATCAAACCAGTTGTATATTTTATATACTTGATTTAATTAGAATAGTCTGAAAAAGGTATGTATATGCAACACATAAGTATTATTAGCAACATCTATTATAATTAACTCAATATAATAAAACTGGACCAGTAATTACCTACTTATATATTGCATATTTTTTACTAATCACTTAAATTTATAGCAAATAGTTTTTCATCAAAATCAATTAAATCAAAATAATTCAATTAAAATTAGCTGAATTATATCTGTATAAGGATATATAGAGGTATATGTCATTATTGCATACTTATCATAATAATAATAATTTTTAAAAACTATTTACTGTTATTGACATTATGTTTAACCGTAGTATTATTTTTAAAATTTTCACTGTAATTTTAATTTAATAATATATATGAAGCATGAATTTACTAACCGACAAATAAAGTGATTAAAAGAAATAAGGTGATAATATTTATTGCACGAAACATTGCACCGACTGATAAAATGTAAAAGCTACTAATTGTTCAAGGAAAGTCTCGGATCTTGAGACAGACGAGTAATGCTCACAAATGTTCTCGTATCAAATGATTAACAACTTAGCATTCTAACCGTCATAATTAATCACAGACAAAGTTCAATATGCTACAACTTTACAGATTCGTATCGTCCAGATTAGCAACATATGTATATTACATGTATTAAGGAAAAATGGCGAATATTTTATCATTTTTGATAGTTGGATGTATGTTTAAATGATAATTTCATGCAATTAAAATACTGATAAATTTATAAGAAAAATTTGCTATTATTAACTTGAAGATTTGCTTTTTTTTTTCGAAAATAAAAATATTGTATTTTTTGTAAATATACTAGCACAAGTATTCGTTTCCGATAAGTGTTATGAATAGAATTGAAAGTAGGTTATAATATGTAAAGCAAAAAAGAGGAAGGAAATATAGAAAGGAAATATTTCTAAATTTAAAAGATAAATGATTCAATTTGTTCGTCTGCTCATTTTAAGTGCAAATTTTTTCCAGAAATTTGTCTTTTTTTAAATTGCTTTCAAATTTATTTATTATATTACTGTCCATTTTATAATTGCCAATGGTTTATAATTGTTGTTCGTTGATTAAAATAAATAAACAAACCGAAAAAGTTTATTAAAACTAAGAAGAGAATTAATGGAATTAATTAATTCCATTCTGGGCATCTATTTAAATTACATTAATATAGCGTAAAGCATTAACTGAATAATTAGTTTTTTTTTTTTTTTTTTAATTTATCTTTTCGATAATCTCGCCAAAATTTTCAACGGACCAAGGTGTAAGTGCTTGCTGGAATCTGATGTGCTTTATAATTACTTTCTTCACTTAGTATTCTTATCGCTCGTGTCTAAAATATCGAAAAAAATTGAAATCATTTGAACTTTTTGATCTCTAAGTCTTACATATGTCTCAACTTATTAATTCTCACTGAACGCTTCTCGGATATTGCTCGAAAATTAAACTTATTATTGTAGCTTGAATTGATAACAAACTTTTATATGAGATTGATTGTTATCACTTTGAACAAGTTGACGTATAGTTTGAATTATTTGATAATTTTCAAATATAAAAATATAAGCGTTTCGTTTTGCGATTAACAGTTCAATAGCACATAGAATTCGATCAACTAGATCTTGTTCAGTATGCATATTTAGTAGTTGTGGTATCAAAGTAAGCACATTACTTCCACACAGCCAACGCGATCGATTCAAACTAGCACCTGTTAGAGCATTTGTTACTGTCCAGCCTATTTCCTGAAGTATATCCCAAATTTGAACTGGAATTCCGCGAAACGTTAATTGGCATGGATGAAATATATTATTTAAGGATGGAACGAGAAAGGAAACTTTGCGAATACGATGATCATCGCAACCGAATGCATCGATAAGTGTTTCAATAATATCATTCGTCTCAAAGAGCAAATCAATTTGTCGATGTGAACCGGCCGCAATATTACTAAGAATCCATGCTATTTCACGCCTCTGATTCACTGGCATATTAATTTGGAATAATTTCATCTGAAAAACATTTGAAATTAAAAAAAATTATACGTGAATTGTTAAGATTTAGTATTCCTGTGTAATCAGTGAAATATTTTAAGGTTATTTTCGTTTTCTTATCATTAGATGAGAAGAACTAAAGTTATCAATCATCTAAACTTCGTAGGTTATATATAAATAAATGCTACTTTAATAATCCATGCATAACTTAATTTCTCTAATATTACAATTGCTACGTTTGATAATACTTTCCAAATTTATAATAAATAAATGAGTAACTCTTTATTAGGACAAGTCGAAACTGATAAAACTGGAATTGATGAATAGCAATGGAATTGATGAATAAGCAATTTAATTAATCCAAACCATAATTATTATTTCAGTTTCAATTTTTTTTTTGTTATTATATTATCATATCAAATACAGTAGACTATTGAAGATTCAGGCTTTCTTGATTTGTGAATTCTTGAGGATGTTATTTTTTCCTTTTGTTTCAAACTACTGCAGTGATTGATATTGATAATACAGAAAGTTATAAACCATGCGTGGTAATAAGCCAGCATCGAGAACTGCTTGAGTTTGATTATCACCTCCCGCAACCAAATTACCAAGAGCTCGTAATGCTGCACGCATCGTTTCCGTTTCATCCAGCAATTCGATCAATCTTTGCAGCAAACGCGGTGTTTCCAGTATAGCATCAATCTGAAATTGTTAAATCAGTGAATGATCGATTCGAGAAATTAAAATCACGTGGAAAGAATAACGATTAATTGGATTTAATTGAAAAACACGCACATCTCTTTTGTAACCTGAAATGCTTACGGACTTATGCTACTTTAGCATATCTAAAAAAATTGACCAAACAGTTTGATAGTTTAGCATAAATATTAGAAAAAGAAATGATTAATACCTGATTGCCGTCATTATTATCATCAGCAATGTATGCTATCGTCCAAACCGCATCCACTTTTAACTTTTCATCATTCAAATAAAGCACTGGACAAAGACCGGCTAATGCTGCTTGCATAAACTTAAAATGAATTGTGCTATAGTCTAAAGGTTAATCAACAAGGAAAAGATATTAATTTTAGATTATAAACATTAAAATTGACCATAATATGAAGCATATGAGCACCACCACGGAATATTTGTGACATAGCCCAAATAAGATTTCGTTTCCATTTTGAGAAGACAAATGCAGGACTAACAAGAACTCCGATCATAAGCGGTAATGCAGCACTATCTTTTACCTTCATTGATACTTATTATTGTAATTATCAGGTATGAATAAGAATAGAAAATATAAAAATGTTATATGATAATAATGGAATAATAAATGAATACTTGTTTAAGTAATCAAGAGATA
Source organism: Dirofilaria repens (assembly GCA_008729115.1). Lineage (NCBI taxonomy): Eukaryota > Metazoa > Nematoda > Chromadorea > Rhabditida > Onchocercidae > Dirofilaria > Dirofilaria repens. The sequence goes on from SNRZ01000065.1 coordinate 93,195, forward strand.
ATTGTTAGACTAAAAATATAGTATCATCATTGTTTCTATTATATGATCTTCTGAACATTCTGGAACGAAATTGAGACGGATAATTTTCTTTAAAGTATTGCCTTTCTTTGACACATGCCACAATCCAATGCAATATTACCAATTGCCCAGAAAACTTGATCGCGAGTTTCACCATCTGTTACTGCGGCACATTCAATCAATGCTTCTAAGCCACCCTAATGAATAAAACATTATCAGTGACAAGCACTAACAGATTATGAAAAAAATATTCGATTTTATCGAAATTTTAAATCACAAGAAAATTTGCTGTTGGGCACTTTTACAAATATCAGCTGCATAGCTTGTTTGATCCTGGCTAGAAAAATAACAATTTTGATTATTGATAAGCAATTAATAATGATGGGGATATGCAATTAAAGAAAATATTCAAATATAAATTTACGTGTTCTATTATTTTATAGCATATTTCATGTGGTGAGCAAGCGCAATTAGTAAGAGCCCAGGCGGCATCTCTTTGAATATTGCCAAAGTTTACACCTAGGCATCGAATGAGACCCTTAATCTGAAAAAATGATACAAATTGCTTCAAGAGAAATAAATACTTAGTTTTTCAATAACGAAATAAAGAATAAGTTCAAATATTGATTTCCTTTAATTACCTATAAGATTCTTTCATATAGCATACTTAAAATTTCCAAGATATCTATAAACATTACGAATTAAAAAGCAAAATTTCAGTTTTGCATTTTAGTGGTTCTCTTGTAGTCATAAATCTATCATTAATTAGATCTTACAAAATAATAGCCATAAAATATTAAAAATAACAATTGTAGGACTTGGCTTTAATTAAAAGAACTAACGAGTGTATCTGCAATAGGTGGCGGTGGGATGTGACTATGAACTAGTAGGCGTCGAAAATATTCAACAGCGCATGCCTGAATTTTCTCAGCGAATTATTCATTTTTCTATAAAATATGATAATTTAAATGAAATTTAAATATTATGTGAAGTATATGAGAACTAATGAAAACAGGCGGCAATTAAAAAAGTGACATTTAAATAAAAGATAAAATGACAGCAAAAAAAGACATTTTGCCAAATAATTATTTAATTCTTAATGAATTTTTTTTTTCGATCAATATATAGTATCATAAACTTTGATGTGGTATTGCTTCAGTTCATGGGAATAATGGAAATGTAAAGAGGTAACAAAACAAGTGGAACTAGAGTTAAGGAGAAGAAAATAAAGGTTGAGTGTGACAGAGATGACGCAAAGAGATTGGATCAGAAGGAGGAAAGATGGTATAAAAGGGAACAAATATGAGTAGAGGATTCATTCATTCTTTCACTTTTTTTTCTGATTGACCCATCATCATCATCAAGTTAACTGTTAATAGTAATGACCTTTCCATCAAATGATTTGATGATAGTGACCTCGACCAATGTTTGGGCGAAAGAAAATCGATGAAGCAAAATTCAACGGAACAATAAGATTAGTATCCAAAAAGATAAGATTTACAACTAAATCGATCAAATAAATTTTGTAAGTTTAACAATGAAATCAGTTAAATTACGATATAATAAAAATTCTATTACAGCATTTTATGCTTAGTTTTTTTAAATTTTTTACTTTTTCACTTTTACTCAAGCAATTGCATGTAAAGGTAGGACTGGAATAATCCATATTTTAATTTGAAAACTATAAACTAAAATATAGGTTATTTCAATTATTCCCTTCATAACGTGAATATGATGTTGCATGAAATCCATAATCATATTTATTTCTGATGTTTTTTTTTGCGTTTTAATTACTGCATTTTAAGGTGAAATTTTAACAGTCCCAATAACGGAGATGCATGAAAAAAAGACGGAACTAAAGCAAGCAAAAATTTAATTTTTTGATTTTTTTGCTACACAATTTTTATTCTAAATTATAGCGAAAAGTCTGATTAAACGGAAATTAATCTCATAAAATTAATTGCAAATAGATTGATACCTGAGCATTTAATGAGTTATACGGTGAAAGAAGCTGCAAATAGAGCCTAATTTCAGCTTGATAATTATTATGCATGCCAACGTCATCTGTATCAATTGCTTTCATTTCCATCATCGTCGACATTCTCTTACATACCCAACGATTTGTTAAATAACTTTCTATGGTTAGATGAGAAGAAATGCGGAAAAACTACCGCAAACCTGTTACAATATGAACAGTGAGCAACAGTATTATCGATCCCTTAATTATCTTATTATTTATATCATTTTAATGAAATTCTCACATGAATAAAAACGGTTATTTGCATAGCTATCTGTTTACAATTTAATTATTTTATTCATAAATATTTTGCTTACCCTTTTTATGCTTCTTTCACTTTTTATATGTTTAATTAATTTAAAAAAAAGAAATGTTGAACGAAATTTGGAAATGTAATAAATAATAAAAGAGCGATTAATTTTCATTATCATTAAGGAAGAATCTTTCTCTTAAAATCTGTCTTACCAGAAAGAACGGATATTAAAATTATAATTAGGAAAATATTTCTAGCATATGAACTGAAATCAAAAAAAAAATTGGAATAGTTCAATGAATTCCTATTATAATAAGCAACAACTTTCAAAAATAAATTATTATAATGAAAATAAGAAAGTGAAATTATAAAGATCTACAATTTTAAGTTAATCGTTTCTAATTTTTATTTTTTTCTTATTAACAATTTAATAATCAATTAATCGAAAAATTTGCATTTCATTTAAAAATTAAAATTAATTTAAACTATATATAAAACAAGAATGATTTGCTTAATAGTATTTAAAATTTTGTTCATTTCATTTATCTACTTCATTCATTCTATTACAATACTTAATAATTTGTAATTTCTTTTTTAATTTTACTCCAAATTTTACAATCTTAAATTAAGCATTTCTTATCTTCCGATTAATTCAATTGTTTATTATTTTTTCAAATATCGAGAAATTAAACTTTTTCACAAGGATTATCAGATTTGTTAAAGTTTGTTATCATTGAATTCAAATTTTGTGATTAATTTATTTTAATATATTTTGCACAATAACGATGAAAAACATAAAATTGGACAGATACTAAAAGATATACAACATTTTCCTTTTGAACGAATGATCTGTAATAACGTGCGAGATTTGGTAAATACTATTTTCATTAACATTTTCAGAAATTGTTATCACAATGAATTGGAAGCTAATCATTGTACTTGTTTCTGCTTTTGGCATCATCAAGGAGTTTCGTCCAGCAACACCGTTCCTTACTCCTTATCTTATCAGTCCGCCGAAAAATTTCACTAATGTTCAACTTTACAGTGAAGTTTATCCATTTTGGACTTATTCATATTTGATTGCTTTGGTAAATAATTTTTCGTTCCATTCAAATTTGATGTCTAAAATGTAATATTGACTTTAAATTTAATTATAATTTGAAATTTTATCTGTTTATTCTTAAAAAGTTTGTGACATGCTAATTCATAATTACTCTCTCTTCAGTCAATCCCAGAACTGCTATTGGCATAATATATCTCAAATTTTATACAAAAATAATTCTATTAATGATCTTCAAGAAGAATACATTCCAATTATCATTTTTATTATCCATTCTTTAAGACAAATGAATGAATTATGTCATTTATTTATTTTCTCATTGCATATATAAAGTTCAACTATTATTTGAATCAATTCATGAGCATGAAATTATTGATATAAAGTTCACAATTGTTTGAATCAAATTCATCAATATTATTCTTTTCCATATTACTAATGACTTTGTTATTAATGATAGGAATATTGCATTCTTAGATTAATGAGAAAAAAGAGAAAATTGGATATTAATGGAAAGAATACTGTATTACTGATATGAATAAAAAATACCCATTTCTTTTCAAGATTCCATCGTTTTTCTTAACCGATCTGCTACGATATAAACCAATTGCTATAATAGAAGCAGTTGCGCTATGTGTCACATGGATTCTGTTATTATGGGGTAAAACGATATGGCAAATGCAGATTATGCAAATTGCTTTCGGTAAATCCTATACTATTTTGAAATGAAGTTTTTATGCAAAAATTTAAATAGAAAATAAAGATTAAAAGAAATGTTGAAAGAAGTTTAATTAGATTATAACAAATATTATTGAAATTATATGACTCATGAATATTTTATCTTATCATAATGCTAATCAAATTCTAACAAAATGAACCTATTATCATTATGAAATTTAATTCCGCATAATTTCACAAATATTAAATTGACCTTTATATCATCGAAACTGTAAATATTTAAATTGTTCAATATCTTAACGAGTATACATCTTTCACTGATGGCGCAATTACTCATAGATATAACATTAATTTTATTAATAATATCATAAAATATCACTATTATTTATTTATAATAATAATATTTTGAGGAAGAAAGCAAATAAAAGCTAGCACTAATATCATATTTTATAGCTTCTTTTGATTATTTATGTTTCAAAAGTTGCTATAAATAGAATTCGATGTTTGAAAGAAATCATACGCCTGAATTCTTAGAAACTTATAAAATAAAGTAAATTAAAAGTATTAAAATCCTTGTTGATAATTAAATTGCAAAGTTACCCTAAAATAATCCTAATATTTAATATTCAATAGAATTATTCAATAGAATTAAATAATACTAAGATTTAAATATATAAATCTATATTAAGGTTAAATATTGGCTTTCTTATAGTTTCATTTTATAGAACTGTTTGAGAATTAATTAAATCCGACTAATTTATCCTTTATTGCAATTCAATTCTACTTAGCATAACTAATGCCATTTAATTAATGATGAAATTTAGTAATTTAAAGTTATCAGCTTCATTTAAACTAGAATTGAATAATTTGGAAATCTTAACTTCAGAAACTTCGACTTCAAATTTACAGGCGTAGCATCAGCATGTGAACTCGGCTATGAATCGTATATGTTTCTTATCGTTGACAAGAAATATTACAAATTAGTTTCATCATATACACGCGCGGCTACATTGATTGGACGATTTTTTGCTTATGCTCTAGCTCAGTTTCTTATTTCATTCAATTATGGATCTTATTTACTTTTAAATCAGGTATTTTTTGAGGTTTTAAAACTTTTCGATTTCCCTTTTAATTCATTCTTTTTCTTTTATAAATTTTGATGTTCATTTCCTGAAAGCCAATAATATTCGATTAATACTCGATAAGCATTGATACATAAACAGATATTACTATTAATAGCAGTACAGTAAGTCAAACATTGACAAGACAACGAATAAATATGCTGATTTTTTTTAATTTTGATTAACGATTGAAATAATGAAGTATATTAATTTATTTGCAGAAACTCCTCTCTGTGTTTTTCTTTTTCTTGCTAAATTGTTTTTTAATTGCTTCCCATTAATTGCTTCAATTGATTAGTTGATTAACAAATAACAGATATCATTCGGTGCAGTATGCATCGTTATACCGATTGCGATCGCTTTTCCACCTATAACAATAGAAATTATTAATAGCAAAGCTCAAAATAAACAAACGAATGATAAGAGGCAAACTTCTGAAATTGCATCTGATGAAACGATAAATGTCAAAGAATTTAATGGTAGAGAAAGTGAAAATATCGCCAAAAGGTTTCACTTTCTTTAGATTACAGATGCCATTTAAATGATTCTTTACATAATTTTGTCTGTTGAAGTAGTCTATTAATGAAGAGCATAAGAGATTCGAATTGAAATTCTTTACAAAAAATAAGAGAATCAAAAAATGAATGTATGAGTTTGACAAAAGTGATAAATTTTTGAAAGAGATGAAATGGAAAAGCTAAAACACTTACATAAATTCTTAGCAATATTTTCAGCATAAAGATTCAATATGCCAATTATAATGTAGCAGCATATTTTTCGCTTCATTTTACAGCAGTTCAAAATATTCAAACATAATAAAAATGTTTTAAAATGGAGTATGTGGTGGGCATTGACTAGTTGTGGAATATATCAGGTTGCTCTAAATTAATTCTTTTTTAAGAGAAATTCTCATATTTTCCTTTTAAATTAAAATTTAAGTTAAAATGAATTAAATAGAAATAAATGTGTTTTAAAATAATAAAGTATATATTTAATGAAAGCATATATTTTGCTAAATGATAAAAAGGGTTGTACTAAATAGCAAAGAAAAGACTTAATGATATCTGTTGAGAAAGTTTTTTTCTGATGTGAATTGGACGAATCATGTTGAGAGAGATTTTATTGCTTAACGAAAGATATACTTCTTCGTCTACATTATAAGATGAAATAAAATCAGATAATATTATGATTGAAATTGATTGGTGGTTATAATAGAGATGAATTTGGTACAGTGAATTGGATTAGACTGGGTAGTACTGATTGTCGAATAAGTTGAGCTAATGTTGCTTAACTAAATAACTATTGTTTGAAATATGCCAGTTTGACTAAGAATTTTTATATTTTTGTATCGGTGATTCATGACCTTTTTGATAGACTTATGTATAAGTTATATCAGGGATTTAATCATCAGGATAAAGAATGAGAAATAGGCAATATTTAAATATGCGCAAATGCTCCGATAGTTACAATATTCCAGACAGTTAACATAGATTTCGATATTTTAAATAGTGCATACAAGCTTTATTAGCACTATTCAAAAAACAAAGAAATTTTGTACTGAGATTTAGTTAAATGATTCATTTGAAAGATACTATAATTTTCTTCTTAATGAATCCTTCGATTATTTTATCGTGTTTATATCACAAAATGTTTTATAGTGTTCATACATTTCCTGACAACATCCATCATTTAAAACTTTTCAAATATATATGCTCTTATTGATTACATTATTACTTGAAATGAAAAAAGAAAAAAGTTATCCATTTTAAATTTCAAAAAGTACATTTGTGAAATATAAATTAAAACAAACAAATACGACTGATTTGACTGATTTTATAAATTTTAGGTTATGAATTATGTGCAGTCACTATGGGTTACAATGCAAAATATTTCCGATAACTTCAATGCAATTACTGAATGCATCAATACTTTTATTGGTATATTAAATTAAGGTGTTTCGAAGGGAAAAGGAGTTTAAATATAAATGTGGAAAATATCTTATGTCTAGTAATATTATTTAAAAACATGAACAATGAACAAACTAAATGACTGAACTAATTTTAAAATAGGACGAAAAATAACTATTGAACAATTAAAATAATTAATATAATAATAAAATAATTACAGGTGCGGCAATATCATTTTCAATGCAATATATTAGAAAAGATTGGACAGTAAACGATGAATTAATGCTTGCAATTACATCGATTATCATTGCAATACTATTAATAATTATGTCGCAAAGTAAATCAATCATAATTGCATATATTCTTTATGTTGGTGTTATCGCAATTTACAATCTTCTAATGACTGCTGCATGGTAAGATATAAAATTTGATACATTAATTTAAAATAATTTATCATACAAATAATTAGAATTGAAATTATTAGCAGAATGGTTATTGCGCAAATATTGCACAAAATTTTACAATGTATTGTTTTTTTCCAACAGCAGTTACATGTTTTTGGCTATTATTTTAATTAGAACCATCCATTTAATTTTAATTAGAACCATCCATTTAATTTTATTAAGACCATCCAAGTATTTTAGTTTTATAATTTCTACTAATCAGGAATGCAGTATTAACATGGATATTTTTTAATATGAATCAGTTAATTTGTTACTTATTAATTAGTTTTTTCTCTTTTTAAGAATCTATAATGAAAGACAAAATTCTGATGTTTTACTCGATTTTTTGATTAAAGTTTAGAAATTAGTTCTGTTTGAATTTCAAATTAAAAATCAGAAGTTAGCAAAATGTTGCCACAATGAAAATGTTTTGCTGTTGCACATTTGCCATTTATCATAAATGCCATCTGTAATCAATAAACTACTCGCAGTTCTAATTTCTGACCAATACTGATTCAATAATTCAACAAATGCTTAATATTTTGAAATTACTGTTTTATAAATTTTTATCAATTGCAAATTTTATCCGACCAGTACAAAGGGTATAAATTTTTGATTTGTTTATTTAATTAATCAAATTTTTTTCATTATCAAGTCCAGCAATGCAAGTTACGGTTATAATCAGAAATCTCAAGCCATTAATTATTTTAAATGCCTTATTTCTCAGTGCAACTATCGCATCAGCACTTGACTCAGCGAGTTATGGTTTTGTTTTTGGATTGAATACATTCATAGCACTTTTGCTAGAAACAATAATTACATTCGCATTTGCTGATAAACATGGCTTTGCATTATCCATCCGAAATCAGGTAACTTAGTTTTTATTTTAAATTAATATTTATAGTTAGAAACAAATACACACTTTTCATTTTTGATGAATCAAACTACCTGAATTGTCAAATGTTTGATTTGACATTAAATTAAATTAAGGAAGTGTTATTGATAAGCAAATTAGTAATTAATATGAAATTGAATTATGAATTATGCCATCATTAATTGAATTTGTTGTAATATTTAGGTTAAATTTAATGATTAGTTTGGACAAAAAATTTAATGAATGTGAATTTATTTTAAAAACGTTTGTTTATTTCGTACTGGAACAAGAAATATGTGAACATTGATTAATATAAGGAATAATGTCTTCTTTTTTTTGTACTGATGAGTATCACATGAAAATTAAACTCTAAATAATAGCTTATCATAGGTTAATTAACAATAAAGAATGAGTATTATGGAGTTTAAAACTGATTAATGAATTTTTATAAATTCCATTATATTTAATTACTGTTACCATATATTGCTGGGTTACAATTTTCTAATCAAATTTGATTATTTAATTATTATTATTATATAATTTTTAAATCTATTGGAATTTTTGCCAATTGTTTATCGCATATAGGTTTTACTGTTTATCATATATTAAAATTGCTTAATATCAATTTTTCCTCTTATCAAGTTGTTTTCTATTCGATTATTGATAACTGATACAAACTTTATCATAATATTGTGTTATGAATCATTCATTTGCTTTTAGTTCCTCGTATACAGTGGTTATTTTGGTATTATTGGTTTAATATTTATCATCATAATTTGTTGGAAATATATTATGCGATGGTGGCGTCAACATCATAATATTGTACACAATAATGTATCATCATATGATAACAATAATGCATCTTTTAGCAGTATCACAATATGATTATCATTCTATCATTTTGAATGTTGCTATGTTATTTTTAAAATGTTTTATTGTATAAATATATTTATTGCTATTTTGTTTTTTGTCCTTTGTCCAATAAATTAAACTTTTGCTAAATTATTCAAATTTTTTAGTATTGTTATAGTATAATAATAGTAATATATTTGTTGCCTTTATTATTATTACATCATTATCGTTATTTTACTATTCCTAGTTGTTTATTTACTTGTTACTATTATTTTTATTGCTTCAATATTGTATGATGCAATAGATTTAATTAATCAACAGATTATTATTTTTCAATGGATTATAATTTATAATTTTGCTTACATATGTCCTTTTAAATTTTCGAAGAAAATCACAAAATGTAATGGAATATTTTTAGTTAGTATAAAATTAATTTCTTTATAAGTGTTAAAAAAGTAATATAAATTGCTTATAGTTTTTTTAATTTTAATTTTAAAATAAGATATGTTGACCTGATATGATAACGAAGTTACGCTGTATAAATATTGCTTCGACTTTTTTTCTTATCGAAATATATTATCAAAAAAAAACGATGATGCGCAATTACCCACTAAAGTTTCAGATAATGCTTTGCATTCTACAAAGTGCAGAAAACTATTTGACTATTTGAAAGTAAATGTTCAGCAGATAACTGATAATATTGAAATACGGGATAATGATTTGACTGATGATTCTTAATCTTAAATTACTTAATAATTTAGTTTTGCAATTGTTTCTCCTAAATTTTCGTTATAAATCTCAACAAAAATTTTTTCATTCAATTAAGAAAACAAACAGAACAAAATTTTCAGCAATTTTTCCAACTTAGAAACATAATTTATCTAGATTTATCCATTTGAAATTGAAATGCTTCGTCACATGCTGCTCAGTACATCCATTTTTTCACAATAAAAGATAAACGGACAATAAAATTTCTTTTTTTTAATAGAATAAAAGTAAAAGAAGCAAAACTTTAAAATTGACACTACAGCAAAGGAGAAGAACTATTCGATCATACCAGAAAAAAGAAAGAAAAAAAAGCAAACTGGAAAAAGCAACATTTTTTTGTGTTGCTAATTATCATTTGATCACTAGAGACATTATAATCATCATACTATATCGAATGTCCTTTTCTTTTTTCAGTTATTTTTTTTAAAGAAAGCGAGGAAATTTTGCAATAATAATTATGTGATTGATATATAATATTTGTTAGTTACTGATATGTTATGTTTAGCAATAATATTTAAGTAGTAATAAGTTGCAAGAAAATAATGTGATTTTTAATATACAATTTTTGTTCGATAATAAAATTAAAATAAGTAAGAATGAATTGATTATTTGATCAATGATTTGATTTAATATTTGGTTTGTTTATTTATTTACAGATATATTGATTTCCTTAACACTCAATCCCGTTGTTACTATTTTCAATAATAATATGCAGTATGTCAGTATGTACGCATAAAAAAAATAAATTTTTTAAAAATTTAAATAAAAAGAAAATTTATAACCTTTTTTGCCATTTAAATTTTCTTTACATTTCGCAGAATTTCAAAGAACAAATATCGCGAAAAACTTATTGCAATCCTATGTTCTAATGATACAAAATTTTTTAGATGATTAATGATAATTTGTCTCTGAGGAAACATCTGATTATTTCCGATATTAATAATGGCAAATTATTATTTCCACAGTTGAATGTGTAAAAATTATTAACATAATTAGGATTCTATGGTATTATCATGCTTCATGCCAAAAGTATCTTATTATCTGATCGCTAAATAACTTTTCCCATTTTTTTACTTTTTCGCCTTTAAAAAAATGATAAATTATGCTGCAAAGATATCAATTTCAAAATTTAGCAGCAAAAACCCGTCTGTCAGCATTAACTACATATCTTTCTTTAACGGCAACGGCAGTTCCGTTTCATCAATATATTTATTTCAATGATATTGAAAATTTTCAATATCATTTCACAGCTGTATGAATGTATGCATTACCATATGCAAGAAAAAGTTCTAATAGTCAAAAAATCAAAAAGTCGCAGAAATTCATTTAAGTCTTCAGTAACATTGGCATAACTTTTCTGCAGCTTTGTGCTTTACAAGTAACTTAATTTGTTCGCTATCCCTAATATTCATTCGATAATATTTGAAAATAAGAGAAAAAATATTTCCAATATTCATTCAATTTATCATTGCTTTTGTCAAAAATTAAATTGAAAATTAGGCTATATTGACAATTTTTGCACATCGAAAAACAAATTTTCCTTAAAAAATTAAAAAAATAGATTGAAAAAGTTTTTTACTTGAATAATTGAGAATATGTATATAATAATACTTTTTTGATTCAAATAACCAAGTCATTTTTATAGTGTTTTCTTTTAATTATAAATATTTTTTAAAAAAATGTAAAAATTTTAATATTTATAAAAGAAAAAGAGTGTTATAAAAATCAGCTAATTATTTGACTTATAAAAAGGAAAACATAACATTTTTTTGCAACAGAAAAAGTTGAAAAAATGAAAAAAAGGAATAATTTATTTAATTTTTATTTTAGACACCTGTTCATTCACTATTGAAAGTGTAAAAGTTATGATAGGGGTGAGGACGAAGAGAAATGATGGGACGAACCGATTGTATTAACAAAAACATTTATTGCGCCTTTTCATTGCACAGAAATAACTCCACCAATTATATTTTCCTGTTCTTGTCGTTCATTTCTTGCTTGATCCGTGATCATTCCTTGAGCTATTCAACTGAATTCAATTTTTTCAAATATATTTATTTATATGTATAGATTTATGAAAAGAATGAAGAAATGAGAGCGAAACTTGATTAAATTTCATTTAATCAAAGCGATTCAATTTGCAGATAACATACATACATACATATATATATGGTCAATCAAAATGTATTGGAAACATGTAGCATATTTTATATGTTTATTTGGATTAATCAAAAAATTTCGTCCAGCCACTCCCATTTCTAACACCATTCCTCATATCATCGCATAAAAATTTTACTGATGTCCAATTATACAGTCAAATATATCCATTATGGACTTACTCATATTTGATAGCAATGGTAAGTTTTTATAATTTTAGACCAAAAATTTCAATCATTCCACATTTCTGGTCAATTTTATTTTCCAGATACCCATATTTTTTCTTACTGATATATTGCGATACAAGCCAATTGTAGTTCTCGAAGCAGTATCATACTGCATTTCTCATGTAATCATTCTTTGGGGCAATAAAGTATGGCAAATGCAATTAATGGAAATTATTTTCGGTTTGTATATTACATATAGTACTTAAAATAAATTTTTTTGAACTATAAAATTGTAAAATGTTTGAAAAAGAAAAATTAAGTTGAATTCTCAAATGAATGAATAAATTAATGAAATTATACGAATTTTAATTAAATTGTTTATGCATCATTTATATTAACAGGATTATCAACAGCGTCTGATATTGCCTATGTTTCGTATATGTATGCAATTGTTGATCAGAAACATTTCAAACGTATTACTTCATATGTTAGGGCAGCTACTTTATTTGGCAAATTTTTGGCTTATGGCTCTGGTCAATTGCTTATTTCGACTCATATTGTATCATATTTACAACTACATGAGGCAAGTAAATATTTTTTTATTTTTATTTCTTCAATTCTTAAATTAATTTTTTAATAAATAACATAATTCATTCAGCTGAAAAAATTTAATTTAATAAACAAATTGGTCTAATAAAAATTGATATTGTTTGAACAAAAAAAAGACTTGTGACTGATTTGATTGTTAAGCAAATAAAGAACTTTTTTGATTAGACAGTGTATAGCGAAATAAGCAAAGTTGGACCATAAATCAAACACTTTAATAAATACTTAAAAACTGCCCAATTAATTAGATTTGTTTAATATTTCATTTAAAAAGTAAATTAGCTGAACATTATTTAAAACAATAACAAGTTTGCAGATAATAAGTTTCTGATGAGTAGTCTAAAAATGTTACATATTTCTGATTTTCGATTTTCCAATGAACTAGATAGGTCTGGTCACATTTCATATATTAACTAGAGCTTAAAAAGTGGACTTTTTTAATTAAAAACAAAACATTACATGTTTTTATTTATCTATATACTTGCTTTAAAAATGAAGTCTTTTTTTTTGATTTATTGATAAATATGCTTCTTTTTAGTTATTAAAAACACTTTGCTTTGTTAGATTTCATTTGGTTTCGGTTGTATTACATTGTTAATGGCTTGCTTACTTCCATCAATATCACCAAAGGTGATTACGAACAAAAATTTAGAAGAAGTTGCAAACTGTGATCAAATAATCGAAATAAATGACGATGATGAAAGGTTAACAATTTAAAATAATTAAAAATTCTTTTTGCATCATTTTCTAAAAATTTTCTGAAAACAGTGCTAGTATTTTGAACTTTAATACTTTCATTAATACACTCAATACAATTGTTTAATTTTATAATAACTAATTAATTTATCATGAATAAGAAAATCGATCATATTATTTATCAACGTAAATTTGGATATAGCACAGGGTATCATTAAATGCAATATCTCCAACAGCTGTTCCTGGAATGAAAACTTATCTTCAAGATGCTTGGACACATTTAATGATTTTTAAGAGCAAAACAGCGGTATTCAAGTGGTGCATTTGGTGGGCATTAGCCGGTTGTGGAACTTTTCAGGTAAAACATTCTTTTATATATCTTTCATTTTTTTTAAATAGTCATCAACGCTAACATTTTTGAAAATTTAAAAAATTTAAGAATTAAGTGATTTAATTAAGTATTTCAATCTATCAACAGCTAATATTTCAATTTATCAATAACTAATGCTGATAAATTTTTATGATGAGTAAGATAATAATAACTTGCACAAAATGCTCATGCAAAATACTCATCAGTATTAAGCTAATATACTTCTTATCAAACGATTGATTATTTTGATTAATATTTCAATTGGTGCAATGACAAAAGCATGGAAAGCAATTGAATGATGATCTGGCAATCGAATTTTTATTAAAAATTATTTTTTTAGAATTTTTATTTCAGGTGCAAAATTATGTGCAAAATTTATGGGCTTTATTACAACAAAATGGTAAAGCATATAATGGTATAACGGAATGTGCAGTTACATTGATCGGTATGTTAATATTATAACATATGTATGATAATAGCTCTCTCATTTATTTCATTTTCATAATGTCACTGACTTATTTATTTCAACGATCCAAAACAATCAGTAAATATAAACATTATTACATAAATAAGACACAAGAGATAAAATTTTAAATAAATTTCGAAAAAATCATTTGTCGGAAACTTGAAGAAATTGACGCTATATATATGTATATATGGACCAATTATACCAAAGATAATCTCTACTTTCATTATGCCTTTATTAATCAGGCTTACTATCTAATAACTTTAAGTATATGCTAGACTCCTTGGTTCGTGCTTCAAAAAAGGTCAAACAGGTGATTAACGTTCACATTGAGATATAATTTTATTAACTGCAATGCATGTTTGCTGTCCCCCTTATGAAAACTGAAGATCATATAGATAGTGTGTATTGATAATGTATTAAACCTCTCCAAATACAGTGATATTGCTCTCGCATAATAAAAAAGAAAATTTTTGTTTTTTCACAGCACCATTTAATTTAAAAAGAAAGATTAGATTGCAGTGAAATATCGAAAAATTTATTCTGACAATATCAAATAAAAATTATGATATTATATTATAAGAAGGAAATTTTAACGAATATTTTTATTACGTATTTCATTTCATTTTTTAAAAGAGTTAAACGATCATAAGAATATATTGAAATCATTGTGTGAAAAATAATAAGTCTTACTTTCTTATTATATTGAGAGAGAGGTATAGTATATTCTATAAATAATAGCACTGAGACTAATAATTCAAATTTTATTACACCGATTGCAAAGTATAGATTTTTTTAGTAAAAGTTCAACTAGCAAGAACTAAATAATTAATCAACTGAAAATCAGCATTAGCACTACTAGCCCAAATTTTAGTGCACAGAAATAAAGTCTAGAATTTTCAGCAAAAGTTCAATTAAAAGAATCAAATATTTAATTAATTTGAATACCAACGGCAGTGTTAAATTTTAGCATATCAAGGACAAAGTTTAGTTTTTCAACTAAAGTTCAATTCAACGAATGAAGTAATTAATCATGTAAGTATTAGTACTAAAAATATCTTAATGAATTAAGATCAAAATCTAGATATTATCCGTGTTAATTCAATCAGTACAATTAATTAATTAACTAATGAATTTATTAAAAAGATTGTTAAATAGGTGCGATTGCTTGTTTCCTCGTACAATATTTGAAAATTGATTGGGCCAAATGCGGCGAATTGGTATTATTGATCAATTCAATAATTAGTGCCATATTATTAATTGTAATGTCTCAAACAACCAGTGCTTTCATAGCTTATATTCTTTACATCGCTTTTGCTACCATTTATCAATTACTTATCACTGCTGCAAGGTAAGCTACATATTTCATCAAATGATCGGTCATTGGTTTTAAAACAATTTGATCAAATAGTTTTCTTGTTTTATCTAATTGTTTGATTATAAATGATAAAATATGATTTTTCCCATAATAGCTCAAAATAATTTTAGCGCACTAAATTTTTATTATTTATTATGAATAGCATTTTCAAATTATCTTTTCACATTATTTCAACTAAAAATTTATGAAAAATATTCGACTTAAAATATATTTTTACGTTTATTTTAAATTTCATATTATTCAAATTATGAAATTTAAATTAAATTGAGAATAAATTGGGGATAAATTTATTTAATTTCACTACTAAAAATTTGCATAATGCAGCAAATACGGAAGTTTTTATTACAGCGCCAATATTGCAATAGAATTGACAACAGCAAGTTATGGTTTAATATTTGGTTTCAGTACTTTTGTTGCACTTTTTCTACAAACAATACTAACCCTAATTGTTGTTGATAAACATGGATTAGCACTTGATATACGTACCCAGGTTAACATTTTATTTTATAATGCAAAATTACCTGATTCATAAAAAAATTACAAATGAGTGATTTATTTTATTTCAATTGATATCTGCAATAAACAACAATCCATGTAAATTTTCAGTAAAACATCTTACTTAATTCACTTTTTTAATTTTTAATTTTCGAATGGAAAAAGGTTTAACATTTTGTCACACAAAATTCTAAAATGATTGCTCACAAAAAATAGGCTTTAAACTTCGATTATATTGTAAAATTTTGATTCTCATAATATTTTTTGATTTGCTTGAGAAATTTATTACATTTGTTTTATGTTCTTGAAGACTTAGTAAAAAATATTTCTCATTTCAGCAAGATTCATACAAGGAAAGTTTTCATTTTAGTTTTGTTTCAAAAATTTCAAACGTTCAAAATCATCTTATCATTGGCAATAATATATGTTATTTAAAAAATGCAACATGATAGCAACTGTACTTCCCAAATATTTCTGAAATTACTTACTTCCTAAACTTAAACATTTCTAAAATTTTCAAAAGTTTTTTTTAAATTTTCAACCATAAAATATTTCAGTTCTTTATTTATGGTTGCTATTTTGGCGCAATATCAACAATTTTCATTCTTATGTTAATACGGAAGATAATCGGCAAAGTTACTGTATTCCCTCCCACAGATCAGTGTCCTGAAAAAGATACGTTGACATAATCGAGTATATCCTATCCAGTTTTAATGTGTATTAAGTGTATTATACAATTCTTTTCTGATTTTCTTAGTTTAAAAATTAAAAATTCATAATTTGCTGATTTGTCATATTTTTAAATTGTTGGATTTGGAAATTGAGAGCTCACATGTTTTTGATACATGATTAATTGAATAATTATGTTGAAATAAAGGAAAAAATTAATAATTCAACAAATAACAACTATGTTGTTATCATCGCAAAATATCTATTCATACAATGCAACAAAAGTCTTCTGTCTCAGGTAATATAACATAATGATATTGTTAGGTATAATCATGCATACATATACATGTATATATCCTCTAATTATGTTATACATATTATTACTTTCTCTTTAATACTAAGGAATTCTTGATTTTTGAAAATCTTTCGCTTCCATTCATTTTTAAGTTTTAAATTTTGATTACAAAGATATACAAGAAAAGTCAAATGAATATTTGTTTGGAAATGAATTTAATGCTATATTACTATATTTTATATTGTTCAAAGAATTTTTACCAATATTTACTTAATGAAAAAGCACCGATGAATAATAGATATTATTCCAATGTATTCTTTACAAAGTGCAAGAATAAAAATATTGATTTTTCGAGGTAAAATAACATAGAAATGATTCATTGCTATTCATATAATATAACAATTTTGTCTTTTCTCTAAAAAAAAAACTTTTATAAATGATAATGCTCTTCCTATTTTTTCCAAATTTTGTTTTAATGTATTTTTAGGAACAATTCATCATTTAGCAAATATAATCAGTTATCATCATACGGATAAAATTAAATGCTATCTTTTCTTTTCTTATTTTTATCAATTTTTTTCATGTTTTTTATCAAATGATAACTTAAGTATTATAACATGATCGATAATTCATCTCTATATTTTCAAAAAAGGCAAAAATGTTGATAATTTAAATAGAAGTGAGTGAAAACCTGAGTAGGAGTATAAAATTATTAATTTTTCTAATAATCGAAGGTAATTACTTATATAATACTGATAATTTGTACAGATTTATTCAAGATGAAATAATATTTTATAAATACATTCCGAATGATGCTTATGAAAAGTGATAGAAAGTGGGAAGCAAAGTGAAAATTTGTTTGTTAATTTTTTTGATTTTCAAAAAATTTTAAATCGATTCTTTCTATTTTACTGTCTTTTCATTTTAAGAAAATCAGAAAAGAAATAGATATTATTATATTTAACAGAACATTAATAAATAATTAATTGCAAACTATCAACTATAATCTTACCAAAAAAAAAAAATAAAAGTAATACAAACGTCCAGTCGGAAAATATCACATCAATTAATTTGTTTCAAATATAATATGGTATTATAAGATGAATATTACTATAAAAGAAAGGAACTTTGATATTTGCGGAAATATTATTTTTATGATATTTACAAATGACCTGAGTGTGAAAAGCAATTTTCTCTATGTGTAGATAATTTTTTGAAGTCTCGTGCAGTATGTGACAATGCTGATAAATTTAGTTTTAGTTTCATTTTTTTTTGAAAAATGGCTCATTATCATTGCTATTATCATCTACCATAGCAATAATTTTTATTAAAACAGCTACTATGAAAAAAATGAATGAATTTATCAAACATTCATAATAATTGTTATTTTTTAATTACTTTTCTTCTGACTCATTGCAATACTTTTAGATCTAAAATTCTATTGTTTAATATTAATAAAATTAAAATCGAGAAAAATCACTATTAATTCATTTAATTTTCAAAAATTTTGAAATTTGCAATCAAAAGAAACGAGAGAAGCTTTCTTCTTCTCATCTAAAATATCGCCACATTTGACCGAAAAACGATGATTGATTTCCAGGTTTGACTTTATCGCTTGACATGACAAAGTTTTTTCCATTGAATCCCTCGATTCATCCCATCATCATTAAAGTATATTCCAAACGACAGAATTGATTTTTTTTCTTTTTCTTTCAAAACTTTGTAAAAATCAATTCTGTGACTAATTCGAAAATTTTGCACTTTATTTTTCTTCTAATACAACGTTCTGTCTTCCCTTTCAATTCTGTCTTCCTGCCTAGCATCCTATATATTTCATCTGTTTGATTTTTTTTCTTTTTTTCAATTAACCAGCACTTCTCACTTTAGTTATTATTCGGTTTATTAGATGTCACATCAAGAAGATGCTGTTAGTTTTTTACTATTGATAGTTGATCTCTTTAATTATTTGTTAATAAAGAAAGTCATAAATTTGAATAAATTAATAAATTTGATCTTCTTCCTCTTTAGTTTGGTATTTTAATTCGACAATAGTAATTTGTTATATTTTACTGTAAAAATAATCCAAAATGATGATATATATGTATATATAAAACGATGAATCTTTTGCAAAGAATGGATGATAAATAATGAAATATTCATATTCCGCCAGCAATTTCTATAGCTAATTGTTTATTCAATTATTTGCTATTCCCGAGATTTTCAGTTTATATCTTTTGCTACTTGTTATGATGGCAAAATCACAAGTACAGCATACATTTATCAATAGTTACAATGGTAATATCGTATGTGTCAACAACGTTTGCTATAATATGAATGGTGTATTAATTTCTGGTGGCGTAGGATGCTATGTTATTGTAATTTTTCCTTTTCACTCTTTCATTTAATCAATCAGTTTTGATCGATGATCATTTTCTGTATTGAACCATTGTAACGGATGAATCTTTGGGTGACAACAACAAAAAATATCACAACTTAAAAAATTATTAAACTTATGAAAGATAAGGGACCATTTCTTTTATTTTTATTTTAATTCTTTTTTAAAATAATTTTCGGTTAAAATACAGATATGTAAATTTATTATTTAGAAAAGTTAAATCAAATTAAATTAGAAATATTTTGATTATTGATAATCTTAATAAAGAGAAAAGATCAATTATTTAGAATGGTAAAATTTATAAAGATGGCGTATATTTGCGTGATATGACATCAATGGACTATCAAGAATTGGAAGTCTTCCATCAACAAGTAAATGAATGGAGCATGAATCTTCAGGATAATATACAAAGAGTCGGTTTTCTCTTTTCCATTTGATTTGGATCTATGGCTCCAAAATATTTTCGTTCTTATTTTCACTTTTTACCAGATGTTTCTCTAATTTTTTGCTATAATAAATTTGCTTAATTTTTGATCGTTTGATTCATATGAGGTTTCGCTTTTCTAAATGCATAACTAATTTTGCAAAATAAGCTAGCCATTATGAAAGTGAGGTTTTAGCTAGAATTTTATTATATCAAATAGACATAGTGTTTAAAATAGAAAATGCTATGATATCATAAATTTGAAGTGTACATTTCCAAAAGACAAAAATGTTTAATTAAGAAATTGAAATTTTCTTTAAAATCGAAATCAAGAAAACTTAATTATTTTGTAATTATTAACTGCTAGGTTAAAAATGATAGGAGAAATAGAATAGTTCATTAATAAATATTGGGAATATAAAGTGTATAATTTTAATAGAAATTTATCCACAGTTTTAGTCTAATAGCTAATAATTACAGAGTTTTCCATGGGATGAGCGAAACCCACTACATACTCAATTTCCGTGGAATATGGTATCTGGATCGAAAAGAAAAGATTTTATAAAAGATGAAAATTATTACAAACCCAGACGATTTATACCTTTTCCAGAAGTACCATATTTTTGTTGATTCAATAAAGCGTGAATAATTGAGCTAAAAAAATGCAACTATTTGAAATGATTTATTTGCATAAAGCAATTATTAATATTGTGGCAGCTCTTGAAGAAACTTAGCAAATGATGATAAGAATGTTTCATAAAGACAAGATTTATAAAACAGTGATGAAAATGAATATATTGCAAATTATGATTTGGAAAAAATTGTGGTGATATTTTAAATTTACTTATCTACAACAGGAATGAGTGTGCCTGGTGTCTATTGAAAATGAATATGAAAGCTAATTTTACTTTTCACTTAATTAATTTTAATGAAACAATAATAGTTGCACGAATAACAATGGAATATTATCGATGATATGAGAAGCCAAATGAAATAAGCTGATTGTGGAAATGATTGTGAAAATTATTTGCTTCTGAAAATTTGTTTTCAAGATATGATTCATAAAAATGTTCATGCAAGATTGTTTTGCACATGAAAACTTCATATTATATCAAAAAAGGTCAAAATCTTAACTGATGAATGAATAGAAGTAATTTCTAATGAGTCACTCCTTATTTATGCAAATATTTTTTAAAAAAGTGTCTTTTTTAAGAATTTGATTAAATATAGATTGATATTGATTGCAAAGATTAACAATTTATTGATATATAAATACACTCTTTGAACTATTTCTTAATTCATTTTCAGCATCAAGTATCAACTGAACCAGACATTGATTAGATAATTTCGTTACATTTGATTATCAATTCGTGCCTTATATCGTTGATAAAATTTTGCTATTAATATATACATATTCAATTATAATTTATGTATCTGATATTCATGAAAATTTTAATATATGATATAAAAATGATTTATCATTTGCTTTTTCTTTAAGTATTTTTGGGTAATCGATGTACATCATCACAGATATGAGATATATTGCAGTTAGGAATTGATCAAAATATTAAACATGAAAGAATAATAAATAATATTTTATTTTATCATAAAATTTTTAAGAAGTTATAGATCCATTTCTAGGTGATGTGCATGATAGATTTAACAAAGGTAATAATAACAATAATAATAATAATAATAATAATAACAATAATAATAATAATAATAATAATAATAATAATAATAATAGGAACGCATTTTGAATTAAGATAATTGACATAAATGTAAGTGCTACATGATACTAGTATCGTCTGATACTAAAATATTATATTACTATTGTCTTTGAACATTATGTGTGCTAACATTTAATAATCAAATTATTTAATGATCAAAAAATTAGTATAATTACAATTAATCAATTCAATACATTTGTACTTATGCATCAAAATTGTTTTCTTTTTCATAAAATTTAAATTAATAAATTAAAAAACAACATTTTATATCAATTCTCAAAATTTGTGACAAATAGATCTCATTTCAATGTTTTTATATTTATTGCAATTTGTTAAATGTTTGAAATAATTAACTATACGGAAATGGATTGCATGAAATATCATTAATCTCAAACTTTTATTTTAACTTTTACGATGAATTTCTGTTTGTTGAATTATAAAGTTTTATATATATTTTTGACTTTTTTTTCGATTTGAGAGAAAAATTTACATAAAAAATTAGTATGTTAGAGAATATTTTGCATTCATTAATTAGTCTTAGCTATAATATTAACAATAATAACATATATGATCAGAACGTTGTACAATTCCAATATTTTTCTCCTCAATTTCTTGTTTGATATTCAAATAATCCATGCAATTTGGATTCTACTACTGATAACAATTAATAATTCATTTTATCACACAGCTATTTAATTTCTTTTTCCAAAAATTACAACTGAGTGTATTATAAATTATTATGAAATCATCCTTGTTTTTAATAAATTTATCAGTTATAATGTATATGAACGATAATACCATGACAGCGACGATAAATAGTATTTCATTTTTAAAAATTTATCAAATTTAGAGGCATGAAATTTAAATGCTAAATAAGATATGATCCATATTTCGGACTGCAAAGTTTAATTTCTTATAAGTGTATGCACCAGTAAGCATAATTATTAATTATTCATCCACATAGCTATAATCATAATGATAGAAATATCGACGATGATTTACATGGTGATGTTTAATAGTGATACTTGAAGTTTTATTGATTAATATGTGCATATAAATATTAATAGCAAAGTGTACGTTGAAATTTAAATAAAAATAATTATGGCTGAGTTTATTGTTTGAGCAAATAAATTCCATAATATCTTGATTATTTTTAAATTTATATCATAGTTAAAAATTTATCAAATTTGCAATAATTTTATAGCCGATATTATAGCAGATATATTAGTAAAATGATAATATCTGAATAATAAATTATGGATTAAAAAGAAAAATTATTCGATACAAATTATTTTATATGTATTTATCAGCCATTTCATACACTTAATATTATGTTTGTTGATAGATTCGTTTTCATGATTATATGGTAGTTATGGAGAGGAAAACTAAATTACGTAGACAGATCAGCAAGAAGATGATTACGAGATATTTAAAAGATGATATTGCAGATTACATACTGTGACCTTGACCTTAAAACACGAATCCAAATGAGTTGATCATCATATTTCAACAGTTATAGTATTTAGTACACGATATTTAAATTTTAATTAATATTTACCATTTCGAATTATTTGCTTACTATTTAAAATTCCTTCGATTAAATTAATCTTGTGATCATTCCAGATGATTAGTCCAAATTTCAATAAATATTTGATTACTTCTAATTATTTTCCTATCAATTCAATCTTTTGAACCAATAATCACCACTGGTTTCTTCATATTAATTAATGGTTTTTCTAATTAATAAAAATTATTCCATGCAAAGCTATTAATCGAATTTACATATTTTAAGAATTGAATACTATTACTTCGGCAAAAAAATTATTATAAACAACGTACAGAAAGAAACTCATTAGTATTATACTTCTTTATTAAATTTTTTTTCTCAATTTCAAAATTTCTCCTTCAAAAATTCCCCTTTATCAAATTGATTCTCGACATTTTTTCATTCTAAGTATTTAAACATTTGATTTCATCCTGGCATTTGTTTTTTATTAGTAATGTCGTAGTTTCAAATTTTATATTGCACTTTTTTTAAAAAATAATTTCGTAAATTCATTATTTTTTGCACTTCTTTCATCCAAATTTTCTACTGACAGCAATGGAAAAAGAACACAAAAGAAGAAGGAAAACTTATATTTTGATGATTTAAAGCAATTTTTATTTTATCAATTTTAGTTTCTCATGGTGGACAATCACAAAAATGCTTACAATCGAGCTTGGATAATAATATTTATATCCCTTTTCTTGATAGTAGCAATGAGTATCACACATATATCGTTATTTCTACGAATTGAACGCACGAAACAAATCTTGCAAAAACGTATGGCAATATTAGAGGTATAAAATATAAATTTTTTATTCGTATAATTTTTCTTAATTACTGTTCATTTAGTATTAATTTTATTTATTCATTTTTACTCATAGTTCATAAGTAATTATTATCGACTATTCAGTTTTAAAAAGAAACTGAGCTATCCAATTTAATGGTTTTTACTCATATGAATTTTCACAAAAAAAATCTACATTATTTTTTATCAGAGGCATATTTATACATGATAGCAGTCAAATTAGTATGTTCAATAATCTTTCATTAATTGTTAGATGAACGTACTTTAGCAAACAAATGAGAAGAAAAAAAACAAATGCATTTGGGAATGATAAAATTGCATCAAATGCAAATAGCAATAAAATGATAATCAAAGTTCCAATTTCATAATTATAGGAAACAAGAGAAAACATTTGGACAGATATTCTTGCATGGCAGAAAGGTCAAGCTATAAAACGAGGTAGGTCTCGTGTTATTTAATATTTATAAATTTTAATTTGCTTTGTTTTCAGCCGAATAGTCTGATAAAGTTTGTGAAAAAGAGAAAAGAGAATTTCATTATTTGATTATGTTGGTTTTAAAATTCAATTTATGCTATCAGACATTTATTCGGAACAGCTCATGTCAAGTGAATATCAACAATGTCAATCATGCATTAATTTACAATGTCCACCCGGTCCTAGAGGGCCGCCAGGCATAGATGGAGAATCTGGCGCAGACGGCCTTCCTGGTAGACCAGGAAAAGCGGGTATCGATGGAATTGATATATTAGATCATGTTGAATCTAATTTTCCTTGGTCAGTTTTCTATGAATATCATACAGCTTTAAATTAATGTTTATTGTCTGAATCAAAAATATGAGTCGATAAAATTATAAATAATCAATAACTGTGAAATGAACTCTAAAGAATATAACCGAAACTATGGGGAAAAAACGAACGAGGGAGGGCAAATGAAATAATTTAGATTGCATATTTTATTCTCATACTGCTTTTAAAAAGAGATCTGTCATTTTTTTTTTGTTTTTCTTTTTTATATAAAAATGTTGATCAATTCATTTCAAAACAAATTACAGCGTTGTGTGTCCTGCAGGACCACCAGGCAACCATGGCCAGCAAGGAGAACAAGGTAGACCAGGTCCTCCTGGAGAAATCGGACCACCTGGACTACCTGGTAAGCCTGGTTTACCAGGCCGAGTAGGACTTCCGGGACAACCAGGCCAACAGGGTGAAGAAGGTGATGCTGGTATCAAAGGATCGCCAGGTGATGATAATATCGGTGGAGTAGGCGTGAAAGGACCGCCTGGACCACCAGGACCTCGTGGTCCTAAAGGTCCTCCTGGGCGAAATGGTATTCCATCGAATAATATGGGGCTTGCAGGACCGATTGGTAAAACAGTAAGCTATCATTTTCTTACTTTTTCAACGAAAGTGTTCAATTATGCAATTTCGTAATTTATTTAATGAATTGTAGTTGATTATTTTTAGGGACCTCGTGGTCCACCAGGAAAGCGGGGTGAACCAGGACCGCCTGGACCAAATGGGCCGCCAGGTGAAGTTGGTCTACCAGCAGGTCACTGTAAATCATCTTGCGCTGTCCAAGAAGTGGTAGCGCCATCTCTTCTAGAATTAGATGTTTAATAATTAAGATTGGGATTTCCAATTATAAAATGCTTAAACTCGAAGCTTTGATAATGATTAACAAATTATGCACTTCTTCTTTACGTATGTTACACCAATTTTTTTCTCAAACAATGTATCAGTGATGATTAAAAATTTGATAAAATTGATGATACCTGAATCAGTTTGAACAAGTTTATATCAACAACTAGTAAACAATTGAAATTCCATAGTATGTACTAAATGTGCAACTAACTAACATCAGTTATTAATGGGATATCTCCTTATTACCTGAAACAATTAATTTTTTAAAAATTAACTTGAACAAAAGAGCACGATACAATAAAAATCTGCACAATCATTATAAAAATTTTGCATAAATTGACGAATGAAGATGATGAAAATTTAAAAGAAAATTCTTCTTAATAATAATGATTCACATTTTCGTGCTAATTTCTATTTCCCATA
This sequence comes from Dirofilaria repens, assembly GCA_008729115.1. NCBI lineage: Eukaryota > Metazoa > Nematoda > Chromadorea > Rhabditida > Onchocercidae > Dirofilaria > Dirofilaria repens. The sequence continues at coordinate 119,447 of SNRZ01000065.1, forward strand.
TTAATTCTTTGGCGACGAAATATACTTTCTAATAATATTTCATAAATTAAATTCTAATTTCGAATATTACATGAAATTCAAAACTTAAAAGTTTTCAGAAAAATTACACAGAATTATAAGATGTTCATATAATTTACTGCCACATTATGCAATTACCGTCAGAAATTTCGAAATTTTTGCAATTAGCACTTCCTTTCATCGTTTTAATATGGGTATAAATTTCTTTTTCAGCAATTGAATAATCTTCAGTGATTCACGAAATTGATAAATGACAGATATTGATTCGCCTGTGATCATTTACGAATAAACATTTATGCCCAACGATTTCATTTATTTGCAAGCAAAATTAATTTCGATGATTTTTTTTCATCTAATATTCATCTAACTTTAGCAATCAATTTCAATTTTAATCATTTAAAAATTAATATACTACATTGGCTGATAAAGATATACCGTTAGTTTCTATTTCATCTAGTTGAACAGAAATCTTATCACTAGTCAGTTTACTATTCGATAGTTTCTAAGATTAGTCGACATGGAAACTCATCTCAGTGTTAAGAACAATTCCGAGATTTTCCAAAGACCCATTCGCTCCTCCCCAATGCATTATGATGATCAATCAGATGCGGTTGATATTTGACGGCTGGCCGATGATTTGATAACTACAACCATCAAATTTAATAACTGGAAATGATATTGTGGTAAGAAATTTTGTTGTATCTTGGTTGATTCCATACAAGAATATTTTTCCGTCACCTTTTAGAACAAATAAATTTTGCTTGTATTTAAGATAAATAAATTCTATTTAAAAGAAATAGTAGTGTCATCTGTTGGATAAAGATTGATTTGGCAGAATTATTTTATATTTCATTGTTCCGTATATTTTAATTTTCTATAAATATATGTATTTTTAAAAGTATTTCTTATTACAATATTGGTGAAATGTATGTATTCTTTTCTACAGTAGCTATTAGTCCTTTTTGATTATTTTTTATAATATTAATCATGTGATGAAATTGAATTAGATAAAAGATCATCAATTAAAATAGTGTAATTTGAATTGTAAGATAAAGAATAGTTACTAAGATGAATTCAGCAAATTATTCGGGCATATTATATTAGTATCATTATGAAAATTACCAATCGATTCAGTTTGCTAAAGATCAGTATAATAAGACGATATTTATGAAACGTATTATTATTAAAACTTGAAATTGATTCACAGGAGTTCAATCAGCAAAAAGCTATATATACAACAGATTATTTATCTGATATCCAGCCAGGATGTATCTAATAATTTTCTAGTTTATTATTCTTTATAATTACATCATTGATAGCAATTTTTAAGACTTTTTTAATTTCAGTTTAATTTTTTCTGTTATTATCTATTTGATTTTAATTTAATTTTTTCTTATCATCTATTTTAACATATGCAAATATATATTTCTTACATGAATCTGTTCATTAAGCTTAACATCATTATCATCGGAAGCTTATCATTGGAAGGATAATATTACGACATCTTTATTTCCTAATTTATTGCAGAATATGGGAAGCGAATTAAATATACTGAATATTTTGATTTTTTTATGCATTACGTTTGTTTCTCTGTGGATTATTTCTTTGAAATTCAGATATTACTGTAAAGTAACTCTTTATACTATTTGTCTAATAATGGCTGGAACAATTGGTACATGTCTGTCACTGCCAAATGGAAGGACACCGAAAAATCATTGGTAAATATCAATTTTATTTTTGAAGTTTCGGTGCATAATTATTAAATATTGCTAGTATTTATTTATACATTCATTTATCTAGTTTATTTGAATCAAGACCGAAATAATTACTTCAAATATTTTGACAAGTTTGGCTCATGAATATTGCATATTCAAGATGTTATTAGTAGACAAAGAAGCAATCATACTTTTGGAATTGGAAAAACTTTCAACAAAGAAAACACCGTATTTTCTCTTTTTAGTATTAAAGTTGCAGAATTTACGTATGTAATATTATATTGTTTTAGGCATACATTTCGCGCTTTTCAACTTTTAACGTTTTGGTGTGGTATTTCTTATGAAATACGTAATCGGAATTTCATCGAAGTCGATAATTCTTTTATTATCGTTGCAAATCATCAGACTCTACTTGATGTTTTAAGTATAATTTCGCTTGATAGTTCTTTGTTATTTCTTGTTGTTTAAAATTAATTAAATTGTTTAGTAAGATACGAACTTTAAAATTAAAGAAGTCATGATTTAATTCCAAGTAATTTCTTTTTATTTTGGTAAGCGAAATTCTGATTGACGGGATAATCATATTGTTAGATGAAAAACACCCAACAAATTATTTTATCATAATTTCAAAAATCATATTCTTTGCAGAAGACATACGGCCATTTTCTTGAATTACGACATATGGCGACAGTTTCATATCTTAGATTGCTGATGTCGTTTGAAAATCCAAGGGGTTAGGAACACATGCAAGAGAATATAGCATATTAGGATTACGGTTTTGATAAGTGATTCGACTAGATTTTGATTAATTAACTTAAGATTTATTTTCTCAATTTTAATTTATGGCTATTACATAATCATATATTTCAGCTCTAACCCATGTTTGGCCCGAAAACTGCGTTGTTTTATTGAAAAGTAGTTTGAGATTTATGCCTGGTTTTAATATTTGTGCATATTTATGTGAAGCGATTTTCATCAACAGATTCAGTAAAGTTGCTGCACATAAATCAATCGAGCAAGCAATCAGTGCGATACGAAATCGTGTAAGTTTTCTGATTGATTTCGTTTTTGGTATATCTCTTTTTTAATTACTGATTTATTACTGTTCCTAAAAAAATATTATGATTACAGGAAGTTCTTATTTAATCCTATCAAAAATACCTTTCAAAAAATAAAAAATTTTAAATAAGGATAACTTGATTAATATAAATAGCATATAGACAATATTTTCATTTCTTTTTTTCTTGTGAATAATTTCTATGGAAAGAAAAGTGAAAGAATCCGTTCTACTTTGTTTTTTAAATATTTCCCTGAACTTGTTTTTATAATAATTACAGAGAAAGATATGGATATTTCCGGAAGGAACAAGAAATACAAGTGGTAAAATGCTCCCATTTAAGAAAGGTGCTTTTATTATGGCGCGCGAAGCCAATGTATGTCATTTTTCCTGCTGTAATTTTTTTCTTTCTTGAATTCGAAAAAGTCGGTTGTTCTTTTAAACCTTAGATAAAATTCAGTTTAATCACCAGTTCTTTCATTTTCGATAGGAAAGAGAAGTGAAATGAATACTTAATTTTCAAGCTGACACCGTTTTTATTTTCCTGCATTATTTTTTTATTTTTTTTTTTTTGCAGGTTCCGATCGTGCCAATAGTAATTTCATCATATGAATCATTTTATCGAAAGGTACGCTTTTTATTAAGTCTTTCAAATTCATTCTTTTCATTGCTTCGACTAATATAATGTTAGTTGGAATATTTTGTTATAATAATTTTATCACTGGTATTAGTGCCACGTAGCTAAGTATTTCAGATTGATTATAAATTTAACTGTGGAGGTCGTGTAATAATTGAAATCCTTCCGGCAATCGATCCAATGGCATATTCCGATATTGACAGTTTAAGTGAAAGATGTTATAAACAAATGGAAACTGTTTATCAAAAAATAAACGATGAATTATGTTCGAGATAAAGGATAGTCTCGATTCTTTTTTCTGAATCTTTTTATTATCGAAAGAATTAATTTATATTCTGTTTAGGATAGAAATTCCGGCTATTTATGATTCACTTCAATGATTAGTTTTTTGTGATTTTATTTAATGCATTATTCAGAATGCTGCTGATGTCTTAACACGTGCGTGTTTTTTAATTATTTCTCTACTATTATATTTACCATTTGCTGAAAAGTCACGGCTAAAAAAGTGAAACTAATGCATTGTAAAAGCTTACTATTTTCTAAAAGATTTTTTTTATCAAAATCCGTTGGAATACTCCATCGTCAAACGTTTTATTGCATTCGAAATAGAAGATAATCTAGATTCTTTTCAGAAAAAATTAGCTGTCAAAAGTTTTCTTTTCTTTTGATGTAGAATAATGAAATAATATTTTACAAATAATTATATTTGGGATGATTTATTGGATTGGAAATTGCCAATATTGACAACAGAAAAAATTGTTCTATCGCTTGGGAATAGATTGTTAAGAGTTTTTTGAATCGCTTCATCCAGGAGGAGGGAAAAGTTCCAGTGATAAACGGACGGTCAACATCAAGTTCCTACAACCATTAAAAGATTAGCTTTCTCAGATCTATTTTTGTTTATCTTTTCGTTTTTAGAACAAAATCATGATTGATGAGATAATATCCTTGAGAAGTTAACACATATTTCTTGCTTTTTGACAGCTAAATATCAATAATTCTGTTACTATTCAATAGTTTTTTAAGAATGGCACGGTTATGTTATGATAAAAATATGGTTTGATATTAGTTTTCTCAGGTTGATTGCTATTTCGTATTTTGATTTTACTTTTGTTTTTGTATGTTTATTTGAATAAATTGGAAAATGAATTAGAATATCAGTACAAAATGTTCTAAAATAAATCAATAAATTGCATAAAATTTAATTTTTTGAAATGGAACGGAATTTCATTATGTCGGATTTTGTTTTGGTAGAAGCTTTATGTTTGGTTAAAGACATGTTTTACTCTTCAGTCTTATAATGAACAATGTATAGGAATATATGATTGAAAGAAAAAATGAGTAGATTGACACAGTGATTGGAAAATGATTATGAATGATTTACTGTTGTCAATGGTGTGACGAAACAGACTTATCAGCAAATCACTAAGTCAGAAAGTCAGTGGCAGTCTCCAAAGTACGTTATGCTGTCCTTTATTCTTTTTGTCATTTTCTGATATTTTGATTATTGCACATTCTCAAATTTATATGTTTGTAATTATCTATTTCCTGTAGTTTTTTGTTAAGATTTTTTTTTTTTTTTGGATGCAATAATGTTCTAACAGTTGATTATGCTTGATAAAAGAAAGATGGAAAATATAGATCGAATAAATCTGAAAACGATGCTCAAAAAATTTTTATGAAAACTGAAAATGCCAATTTTCTATGATTAAGAATGTCAAGAATTACTTAAGAATGCTAACAATTATTATTTCAAAGGAAAAATTAATAATATATAAAATTTGAGAAATAACTTCGAAAATATCGTCACTCTTTTCTTTTTTCAATTCAGTTAAGGACTCAATTACTGGTCGAACGATTTAATTGTACTCTCATGTGAAAACAGTAGTTGCCAAAACATCCTCATATGTCTGTGCATTGATTGCCGGAATAAATTACTTATTACACCATTCTACTCGAAAACTACGAGTATCCCAAACTATTATAAGTGTACAGTATGGAATGTCGGCCTTTTCCATCTTCGTGTGCCGACCAATTTTAAACGATTTGATATGTTCGATTGAGTTTAGTAATACCTTCTTCAATAGTGTCAATGCCTAGTCGTCATTTTATAGAGTAAATAATGCTGTGTTAAGATAGATAATGCATAATACTGACCATTCATGACCATTTCTGGGTAAACTCCATTTATTATGGAATCCGGATTCCAACTGTTCTTGAATTGTTTTGTCGTATCATTAGAATAATTTCAATCTTATGATAAATCTAACTGGCATAATAATTCATAATGATTCTTTTTAATTCATTTGATTCTGCTAGGCCAAATAATTGATATGTCAACTGAATTTCGCTACATTTTCTTCAACCGTTTCAGTGCTCGATCATTACTAATATTAAACTAATCTTGTTTGAACTAAAAAAAATAGCATGATATTTTGAATTTTATTTGCTATACAATATTGAACTTTTTTTACGATCAAAAGATTCGAGATATTTTTTACATCCATCTAACAACGACGAATGGCAGTTCCGTTTAGTGCAAGGTACTTCTGACCTCAACCTCCGACCTCTATTCAACTATTCTGAAGAAATGATTAGCTTCAATAAATTAATATAAGTATTTCCAGTCGTTCTGTAATCTAATTGATTTCTTCCTGCTATAATTGATCCCTTTTAACCATTTTATCAGGCATCTGTGCTCAGTTATTTTGTTCTATGTACTTTAGTAATCATATTCTTTTCTCCAAGCTAATCTTAGCCTTGATTAAATGTTATTCTCTCTGCGCTTACTGCACTTATCTCCGAATCCCTTTGTATTTCATTTTCTGTTCTTTTGATATTCAATGATTTGTGAAATTTTTTAAAATGAGCGACATCTATGCAAAAATGTAGAAGTTGCGAAATCAGTTAAGTCAAAACTCTTCACATCTCTCTGGATCTCCGGTGTGTTTGAATTTACTATTTAATCTTATAGTATAAGAGCAGAATATTTTTAATTTAATTTAATGTGTATTCTACTGTTGCATTAAGATGATAAACATCATGCAAGAGCCATGATTTATATGGCAACATCGTTTCTTTTTCCCTTTTGCAACTGTAACGTAACGGGATTCTTTTAAAAAGAATTTAGACAAAAAATTGACATCAAATTCGAAAAACTTTGGGAATTCAAATGTATAAAATATTCTGAAGAATAATACATTGGCTTTTGGATGTAATTCTTTTGCTAGTTTAACTGAAATTCATTTGCCATCTGAAAAAAATTCAGGATTAAAAAAAAATTCACATAATGCTATCCAGATTAATTATGCTATCGATATCATACAACTAATCAAGCTTCATTTTGCAAATTTTCGATTCCATATATATTTCATGACGACATGGAGAGGAGAAAACAACAAAAGAAATAGGGAATTAACGACTATTGCAATTCAAATAATGGCCTACTAAAATAATCGATAATAGAATTGTTGAGGCAAAGTAAAAAATGAGCTGCAATTTAAAATCGAATTAAACAATAAGTCATCCTTCATATCACTTACTCAAATATTATAAACAAGGAGGAAGCAAAGAAAATCAAAACAATGCCAAAGTTTTAAAGATAAAAATTCATCAACATAAAATAAAATGAATGAAAAGTAAATGAATATGACTGGAGTAAAATGTATGTACAATCTGAATGAGACTATCCGAATTTATGAATTAATTGTATGGAAAAAGTTATATCACTTTTTTCGTCACTAAACCAAAATGAAGGACTGAAGTTATAAATAGGTTGTGGCGAAAGTTTTTTTAGGATTTTTCTTTGGGGAAGTCTGCTTGGTCGGCTTGGTCGGCAGTCAAGGGTAGATGAGGTGTAGTGTCAACCACTAGTTCCAGAGGAGATGTTTATTCTACCTTTTACACCTTAATCATTAGTAAATATACAATTTTGATTAATACAAAAACATTTAGTAGGAGTGGTTTACAACAAAATTTTTAACAGATGTTCATTTAAATAACAGTAAAAACAGTAAGATCTGATTACAGTAGAAGAATTATAATAAGATTAGTTATCAGATAGAGGGTTTTGTAGGTGAATTGGTTTTTTAGCAGTTCAGGAAAAAGATGTGAATTTAGTTGATTAAGATAGCAAGCAGACATGAAATGATGGATGTGAAATTAGTTATATAATTCATTACATTTTGCATGATTAATTTATATTTTATACGATTTATTTACATTTTGTACGATTTATTTTAATTTTTATTAATTTGTTTAAGTTAATTTAGCAAATTTTATTTGCTACATAGATAAAGCGTATTAAAATGAAATTTTTCGGGTAAAATTAATTTAAATAAAAAGTTTTCCAAACTTGTTTAATTTGCTCGCATGAAAATAAAGTTAAAATAGGAAAAATAAGAGGAAGTAGAATAAAAGAGTCGAGAAGGTCTATATTCGATTTTATTAGAATGCTACTTATTACTAATAATTCAAATAAACAATGATTGTGATCTATTGTTTAACATTTACCTTCCAACTTTCTAGAAATTAATTATATTTTGTTAGATCCAACTTTACTTTCCTACTCTTCTCACAAGTAGAGATTAGACATGAAACGGAACCAGAAATCAGAGCAAAATTTCTAATTCTGAAGTAAAATTTTTTCTTCCAAATAATCGTAATATTCGATAATATCACAGGAAATGTCTATTATATTTTAAATGACACTATTTTTGGTAATAATATGCTGTACATTTCAATTCTTTAAAATTAAAAATTTTTTCATTAAATTTAGCTAGTCGACTAGTTGAATCTTGTGAAGTCAATTAAGATTTCTAGTCAACTAACTACCTATAACAGCAAGTGAAAAACTTATGATTATTATTATCGCAGTAATGCTTCAATATTTAAACATGATCAAAAGTGATAGAAACAATAAATGATCTACAGTAATTTTCATTTATTGCTTTTATTGAATTGATGGATCGATTGATTGGTAAACCGACTGAATAATAAATAATACTTTGTCGATATTTGAAGACTTTTATTCCATATTGTACCGTAAATTGAAATAATTTAAAAATTAATAAAATTTTAAACGAGAAGTGAAAGGATGTACATCCAAATCTTTTTATCATGTAAATTTAGTTTTGGTGTTCAATTAAAGAATATAGCATTATCAATTCTCACATTTTTTATTACGTATTATACTGCTGCTGCCTTGTGAAGAAATGGATGTTCAGATATATAAATTTATATATTTTACAAGATGCTGTTGACTCGGAAGAATCTAAAAGACTTCTTTTAGTGGAGCAAATTGACAAAACTATAAACTTCTTATGTCGACTTGCAATGCATTGTAAGTATTAGCAATCATCCATGAAGTGATCGGAGGAAAGTCTTATTAAGAGGCATGTTATTCAGAATTTTATTAATATCATATTGTCGCAGCCGATTGTCGCGAATAATGAGGAGAATTAGAAAATGAACTATTCATTGCGAAAACATGAGCATGGTTTCAATAATGAAAATTTAATAGAAATCAAATTTCATGGATTTTTTTATAAAATATTAAGAAAATGAAAAGTCAAGGAAATAAGCGGTTGTTAAGTGATAAAAAAATAATTCTTTAATTCTCGTATCCTTAATAAATCATGAATACATTCCCCAGTTAAATCTAGCATGAAAACAAATTTCAAACTGTTCACAAAAGCTATGCAATTTTTTTCATCATATATCATTTGATACGCAACGCATACATAAGAAATTTAGAATGGTGCCGAATACCAAAATTTTTGAAGGATTGATAAAGTGTAAGGTTGAAATAGAGTTTATTTGGCCTAAAAATTTAATATATAAGACTAAAAATTATATGAGGATGATTAAGAAAATTGTCCCGCAAATAGAATCGTCTTCAAATTCTTAACAATTGCAAAGAGAAATGGTTGATCAGCGTTGAAATATTTTGACGCAGAAATGCGATCTATTAGTTCAATTACAGTGGCAGCTGCTGATTCCGTCCCTTTTTCATCCACCTGTAAGTAAATGATTGAATTCATGAATTTTCAAATTATTTACTCATAAAAAAGTCTTTGTTAAAAATTTCATTTAACGACGAAGTTTTCACACAAACCGCAATGAAGCCTGCATGCATAATATTGCCAACAGAAATTTTATCTTCTGTAAGCTCTTCGAAATTAGCTATTCTGTTGAAAGCGTCTGTAATGCCAATGTTTTCCAGAGTTTCTTTTAAATTCAGTTTTCCTTTCAATTCGAATCTTGGTATTCTAAGCTAAAATTCTTGAAACAATTTTAATTTAATACTATTAAAATTCTCTTAATTTTGTATGGAGCAAACGGAAATTCATTTTATTTTTTAAAAATCATTAGATTAAATATATTTACTTATTCAATGTAATAAACACCATTATACTTTGACAGATAACTTACAGAAGAGAGTTTTGGCTTTGCGTTATGAATATATTTGATTAGATCGCTGCCTGTCAAATTTTTCAAAACATCGGATAAACCGAAGCGTATTTTTGGTAATATGAATACCATTTCTATTTCATTGCCGACGAAAGGCAGTTTGACAACTTGCACAAAATCGTCTTCGTAATAGGGAAGACTATATGACATCGTCATCATTGGTACCTGAATTTTTGAAGATAAATAAAAATGAAGGAAGAAAATGTGAGATACTTATTCAATATAGAAATATTTTGAAAATAAGCAGCGAATTCTATGATAAAATAACTGGGAATTTCTAATTATAAATATATAGTATTTACCTTTTTCGTCTTGTTTTCAGAAATATAAAAATCCCTTCGCTTAGTCGTTCCGTTCATGAACTGTGTTTTCCAAGTTCCTTTGAAATGAATTGCATTCAGTAGCAACATTTTAACATCGTTGCTAACACTGTCCGCTGTTATCAATTCCGTAATTTTATTGTTAGTTTTCTCCGAAATCCATTCATTTATTTCCTGAGAAAGGCTTTTACTCTTTGGACGATAAATCTCATAATAGATATTAATAAAACCAAGGAATAGCAATATCCTATCTTTCTTGCTGATCTCACTTTTCTCTTTTTTATATCGGTTTTTGTTTCCCATTGTTAATCATACCTGAACGAATTTATTTTTTTCTCCATAGTTGAAGTTATGCAACATCTCGTCGAAATAGTATTGAATCATTCTGGCAAAACTTTCCTTTGTATGAAATTCTTGCCGTACGTAAAGACGATTTGCTATACGCAACGTATAATTTTCGTTTTCTGCATTTTCGATATTTCTCAATAGTTTGGCGAAATGTAATCGAACTTCTGGAGTGCTTGCAGCTGAAAAAATTGATTTTATGCTAATTTAAAAAACTGTTGCTTTATCAATTACGAAATTTATTTATTCAGTTTAACATTCATGACGTCCGAAATTTCAGCTTTTTCTCTATTTGAAAAAGCGAATTTCTCGAATTTAAAAATTTTCAATCTATAATTACTTCCTCCAAGAACATTCTCCAATTGTTGTTTCGTCTTGCCATCTGCCGCAAGATAAATCATAAAAAGTGAAGTTGACACCGAAAGAGGCGATAGAATGACTGATTTGCCTTCAAGCGCTAATTTTTGAAGCAAGCTTACAGTGAAATTGAATTGTGCATGGTCCGTCAAAGAACTGAAAAAGTTAGTAAAGGAAAACAAGAAAACTAAGCTTGGAAATGCAACAAAAAAAAAGCAAAGCATCATTCTTGATGACGAGATATTAATGATAACGGATTAGCTAAGAATACTTTGATTACTTTAAAAATAATTATTCTTTGAAAAGTGTTTAATTTTGTTGCATACATTTGTCCAATTATTAAGATAATTTGAATGCTCCCAAATAAAAATAATACAGTAATGATCGTTTGACTGTTCATTCTGAAATATCGATGTGGCATTCAATAATATTGAAATCATCATTTAGAAACGAATAAAATTGCTATTCTCGTGGATATTATTTATTATAAAACTGAAATTAGCTCATCACTAAGTAATTTATAGAATAAGCATTTTTGAAGTTTAATTCCACTCGCAAATAAAATTCATAGAGCATTTTTTAGATGACGAGTCAATTTCATGGAGAACTCTAGTTTTGTTTGCTTAGCTATCCGGGAATGGAGCACGTTATCAATGTGGCTGAGGGATACTTATATATTTATATCACTAATTTATAATCGAACATTGTTATCTATTAGTTGTTAAGCCTCTTTTAAAGAACTGTTCAAACTTGTTTACCATTTTTTTCCTTTAAGAGTAAAAATATTTTTTCAAGCATAAAAAAGTATGCACACATTTATTTCTGTGTTTTTTTTCTAATATTCAGTCTGTACAAATAACAAAACGCTTATTTTCATGTTCTGATAGTGAAAAACATTTTAATTCACAACTCTCGAGATTCATTTCAAGCAGAACAAACTTTTCTGATCTTTAGTTGTCAAAGATTATTTCTATCAAAACAATCGCATTTCTCAATGTAAACAAAATAGCATTGCCTCATCATTTCTATACTACACATTTTTTATTACAGCGCCATTCCTCATGATTCTTTTCATTCAACTTCAAAATTATTCCGTGACCAGGAAAAAGTGCCCATGATTCTTTTCATTCAACTTCAAAATTATTCAGTAACAAAAAAAGACCGATGATTCTTTGCATTCAACTTCAAAATTATTCAGTAACCTTCCTGGTTGCCATAGTAATTCTAGTAATTCTTAGTAATTCTTAAACTATGATACAAATAATACTCTATTTGTAACTAAAACTTACAAAAGGAATATTGGATATCTGAAACATCGGTTTTGTCGTATATCATAAATCTACCTCCAATAACGCAAAACAAAATATTCGCGATTTTTTGTTTTGAGTTTGACTCAGTATAATTTCTTTGTTAAATAACTTTTGCAATTACATTGACCAATTACTATAAAACCCACCGAACTTAACAATAAGTTTCATGGCAAAACGAAAAGGGGAAATGGTAATGTTGCAAATATAACACTTTCTATGATAATTTAGGCATAGCGTTTTCATAGCCTTTTTTTAATATATGTTCTTTAGTTTATAATTTTATAAACTTCAAATATATTTATGGCCTAGACGAACTTGAAAAACATAAATCCACAACAATAGTGAATTTGATTAGCTTTGTGAGAATCTTGATATTTTTTATTACGACTAATTTTCTGTGGATAAGAAATCCTTATTGTTATTTGAATACCACAGCTAATGTTCCAGAAAATACTGATTTATTATTTTTGGTTTATAGTTTCAAAAAAAAAAACCGACTTCTTCAGATCTTAAAGTAGCTAATAAATTATCATATGAGATGTACCAAAAATTACGAAATCATAATAAAACATAAAAATACCTTCAGTATTCGTTTTGATGTTTTCAATATGATTTTTATTCGATAAATACGATAAAGAATTAAATTTTATCGCATTCTTCCACATTCCACATAGTCTTAAGCAATGTTTGAGCTACATGATATGAAATGATATCGGATGATAAATGCAATTTGTTTCTTGGGGCACCAATTTTGTATTTCATTATTGATTTAAAATTTTTATCAATTGAAAATGAAATATGCAAAACTGAAATAGTTACAAAAAACTATGGTAGAAAAAAATGATATTATTTGAATAGCAGTGAATCAAATGAGAATCATTCAAATGAGAAGGCAAATTCGTTGAAGCATGATAAGTTACTATTTTTTTTTATATCTAATATTGAATTCATTATGCTTGTATCATTTTAACATTGCAATATATCACGTCGGTGATATTGATGATAGCACACTTCGAGAATGTATTGCACAAGATAATATGGGATTGAATATATTTAATCGTTCATTTTTGCTAGTTATTTTTTCTTGAATATATAATTTTTTGTTATAATTGGTCATTTATATCAAACTTAAGCTCATAATCTTTGTATCACATTGACTATTATAATAATATTATAGCAAAACAGTTCACTAATATAAACTTATTTATCCATTCGGTTTAGAATTAACAATAAATAAGGACAACATTAATCACGAGAAATAAAACATTAGTACATATAAATACAATTTTAAATCTTATGTTGAAGTTTCAGCAAATTTTGAAATGAAATAATATTTATTTAGAAAATTTGCAATATGATTGATTTTAATATGTAATCCGCTTTGAATAGCATAATGCTTTAAGCGAGATTTTATGAGAATATTATGAATGTATGAGTAAATTGCAAGGAACTTCATTAACATTATGATATAAATTGAAGATTATGAAAATATAGAATGCGATATAATTAATTGTTATCATAGAGCAATAATTTCAATAGTTCAATATTCTATTATATATAATTAAAATATTAGAATTGAAAAACTCTAGATCTCGTGGTATTTAGCTCAATCTCATTTTAAATTATTCATCCAGAAAAATATTTACTTTTTTCTTTTATAAAAATTCGATCACCCCATGCACCAAAGCGACCACCAGGAAATACAATAAAATCTTCTCCACCATTATTTTCACTCCATGGTTCAAAATTTCCATTCCACGGCTGAAAATTTCCTCTCCACCATCTTTTTAATTCAGTTTTATCGACCGATGGATTCCACTGTATATCATGCCACCAATGTTTCACTGTATCTTTTTCGCTAAAAAACAGTCAGTTATTTAGCTTCATGAAATTTCAGCTATACTGTAAGAAAAAGACAACAATTTTATTTCTTTTGCTAACATATTATTTTGATACCAAATATCAACATTTTCAACTATATTGGCTTACTTCAGCCTAAGCTTATTTTTAAATGCAAAGAAATTGAATGCAATCTTTCATTTTGATAGTAAATAAAGAAAGTTTAGTGCTTGACAGTTTCTCGAATAAGCACATCAACGATAATACATATGAATAAATAAAAGAAAATGCGAAAATAATTATCACCATTTAGCTATTTTAATTCGACAAATCAATCTATATCTATTACGATTAAAATATTGTAAAGTGATCTATTGCAGCTGGCAAAATTCTGATTATCGTATAGTGTAGATTTCAATTGCAAAATTAAATGTCTTATATGTATAAAAGATGAAACATTTCATTTTTTCTCTATCATAAATTGAATAATTTTACTATTATTAATTCCAAGAAAAAAATACCTAACCTTGCTTTCTCATATCCTTTCGCATAAACATAGGCTAGAATAAGACCGGGCAAAAACCAATTTTTGATTATCATTTTCAGGAAAACAAACAAAATTTCTCTCTATCACTTCAGTTCTGAAATGAAGATTTGGAAAAAAAATTGATTTTGATAAGTTTTAATATATCCAGCAACGATCAAATCAGCAATAATTTAAGATAACTTAAAAGTCTTTAAGTTGCATATTAATAAAAAATATATGTATTAAAAGATTAGCATTTCACTTAAAACCTTAGGATGATACCTATCTTCCGATGAACATGGTTCTATACCAATTTATATGTTCATCCTTTATTGATTTTGAGTAATACAAATTACGAGGAAAATAGGAATTTCTTCTTTGATAAACGGTAAATATTTTATTTTCTATTGGAATTATATGCACAAAGATACGGCAACTTCATATCATTTTAGCATTCAGAACATCGTGAAACAAAGTAAAAGACAATATGTACCAAGAACTGTCATATTTTTGAATTTTAACAATACAAGTAGCATAGAGCTAAAGAAATATAAAATTAATTACGATATCAAAATTACAAGTATAGGCACACAATTAAAGTTATTACGTGTAGAATTAGCAATAATGCTGATCATCTCTACTAAGCAATCATTAAAATAAAGAAAGAGCAAATATGCAAAACTGAGTTAATAAAAAATAAAGAAGCATTTCCTAAAAGTTATGAAAAGTTTAAAGTGATCATGAAAATATTATTTTGCTATTACATATAGAATCAGAAGAATCATCAACTTTTCCTAAAAAAAAGACGGAAAACTACTAAACTGATGATTTAGCTTGAATAGAATAAATGTATACATTGTAGGATAGATTTTTACTGAAATAATGATGTAATCGGCGGAATATTAAAGAAGATATATGGATTAAAATGATACATGTCAAATAATTTTCTTCTTTCGTTATGATATTTTTCATTTATTTCCATAGTTCCATAGTTTAATAACATCAAAATATTTGAATAGAACTTCGAAAATATACTAAATGATGGTAGTTAGTTTCAAGAAAAATAAAATTTTGTTCAAAAGATTTAAATGAAATATATTGTTGTATTAGTTGCAATTGATTGCAGTCTAATGAAATTACATAGGACATACCTTCATGGTAGGATCTAAAACGAAAATGATAAATATTCCGGCTTTTTTCTTATGATGAAATTAATACCATTTACCACTCATATTTAAGGAAGAAAAATGTTTCCTCGAGCATAGAATTATTGCTTTGGGAAAAATTGATCTAAGTTCTCGTCTTGCGTCATGAGAATTCAACGCATGTCGAAATTACTGTTTTTCACCATCTTTTTTTGAGATATTTAACCAAAAAGAAAAATGAATGAAACAAGAAGTTTTGTTTAACTCAAAATTTTTGCTTGAACTATTGCATGAAGAAAACCTCTCAATTGAAATTATATTATTGTTTTATTTATCACAATTGTGTATTCGTTGAATGGATTTGTTCTATCAGTCTTTTTTCTCTCATCCGATTTTGATAAATTTTGATTTTTTTAAATTGAATTTTATTTAAATTTTTCATTTCCAAGGAACATCTTTTTCAAATATTATTTGTACAATACAGCATTCATTAGTTGATAAATTTTTCGAATTAATCATTTTTTTGCAAGAATTCAAAACTAATTGTAATTTTTGAATATTACAACTTTTATCTTATTCATCAATATTCAAATTTCACTTATAAAACTGACCATTCTATAACAAAAGTATCGCATTCAGAGAATTTATAATTTTTCTATCCCATCTCAATTAATTTTCTTTCATAGAGTCATTAAAAAAAACTCCTTTGTGAATTTCAGTCATTTTGAATCTTATATTGATTTTGTTGTCCAATTATTCCTAGACATTTCTTTCATGAACCATATTATTGCATGAAACTGAAATATATATATAAATATATGATATTTATCTTTAAGTTTGATCTAAAAACTAAACGAAAAAATAATAGGATGACAGAAAAAATATTTTATATTTTTATATATGATAGAAATACTTGCAGAAAATTAGTAAATTCGTTTAATTACTAAAAAAATATATGCATAATAAAAAAATCAGCATCATTGAAGTCATATTATTTGTATAATTCTTTGCACATTTTTATAAGTATTTGATTTAATTCTAAATGTTATAAAACCTTTCTTTTATTTCAGATTTAAACAGACAGAATTAGAATTTTGAAAAATATGGAAAGATTCTTAATTTTTCAAATGGCTTATAAACAGCAAATTGTCTGAAAGTTTGATAAATTTTTATAATACATTTTGCTCTTTTTAAATTAAGTCATTTTCAATATTTTTTAAAATTTATCTCTTTATAATTCTTTTTTTAATATGTTTGAACCAAATATTAAAAAAGGAATTTTTCATTTGCAGAATTTTTTTTTGCCCTTAAGAGCCTGTAAATTTTTTTGCCATTAATCAAAGAAAGATTTTAAAAAATGAATTCAATGAAAATCTTTATATCATTTTTCAATTTATACCACAGTCAACGCTGTTAACTAATAAAAATGAGCATAAAAGTTCGGGAATCATAAGTTTCCAGCATTTAAATGAACGTCACATTCCTTTTAAAAAGAACGAAATATTTATATAAGGACAAAATTTGCAGAAACACAGACATAAAATTAAAAAAATATTACTTAAACAGAAAAAGGAAAAAATAATGCATGCATAAAAAGCTAGTTAATATACGAAAAATTAACAAATTTAAACAAATGAAATTTGCTAAACGAAAAAATACAAATAAAATCTTATCCAATTTTTATTTCGAATAAAACAGAACGAGAGAAAATACTTTAAATTATTGTTCAAATAGAATTTTTATTTGAAGTTTCAAAGAAGGTATGATCAACGCTTGAATTTTTGAAATATTTGGAGGAAGTACTAGACAAAATTTGCTGTCTAAAAGTAGCTTTCCCCATGGATTTTTAATAATCAACGAATTTATCCATTTCATTAAAACGAATGACATTTTTGAATATCTATATACGATGTTTTTTTGTAATTAAATTGATTGTTTATTTTTCCATAATGAAAGGAAAATATACTTTCTTTCATTTGCAAACGATAAGAAGAGAAAATGAATAGTAAAGCTAGATAATGACACTGTTCATTAATTCAAGATATGTATTTGAGTGCACTTTTATTTCATAAGGTTACGATTTAATTTTAGAAGGAACTCTAGAAGTACATTTTTAGTGAAGTATGAAAACTGCAATTTTATTTTAAAAAATTTCAGCCAAATAATAAACTAAAACAGCAAAATCTGTTTGAGATAAGTTTTCAATTTTTTGGACAATGAATTTCCAAATAAAAAAAGAATGATTAAGAAAAGCTGGAAGAGATGCAGATTAAATTCAGTTATAATTGCTATTTTATTAAATTAAATTACAGTTGCTATCTTATTTATGTGATCAGAAAAGCACCAAATTTTAATAAAATCTTGCTTTCCATTTTATTATTAATTATGAATAAATTATTCAAAACTGTATCTTATCATACTGTGCGGAAGTTTCCTCATTCAAATACAAAAATTTATTGGCAACTCCCAACTGTTTCTTTCTTTTCACGATAAAATTTTTAGAACTTATTTTTATAACTGCTTCAAATTTTGCGTTTATTTTTATTCTATATCATGGAAAAAGCACTTGGACAGAACTAAAAATTTAGTTGCAAACACTGATGTAGATATATTAATTGGGTAAGATTTACGGACACATAATGAATTTTAAAAAAAATTTATAGTTTTGAAACAGTTTTCAAAACACCTGCAAGGAAGAAAGCGAAAATTGTAAGTCGAATAAATCTGAAAATGATAAACAAAGGGAAGTTTTATGAAACTCAAAATGCCAATTCCTCAATAACATATATCTGCTATAACTAAAAATATTCCTTCCCATCAGCAAATATTTCAAAAAGGAAATTAATGACTTTGAAATAGTGTTTATATATTATTACGCATTGCTTTTTAATTCAGTTAAAGGATTTGTAAAATTTCAGCTCAATTTATATCAATTTGATTCGAATATATTCATTTTCTGAACAAACAATTAAATTTTGTTCTAACGGATGTAAAAGCGGATATTGTCGAAACATTCTTTTTATGATCGATTGTGTTTGATTTATTGGAAAAAATCGATTGTTACTTTATTCATCATTCGAAAACTAAGATTGTAAAACGTCACTGAAGTTTTTTCCGTCCTTAAGTGAAACAATATACATTTTAAGAATAATTAAGTACCAGCGATAAGCATTTATTACCAATGTATTCATAATTCATTCATGATCTGGAAGATTTCAAATTATTGGCTGATTATTTCACTATATCATTGAAATAACATCACACTATTTTTCAATCTCCTCATCAGTTTTCAAGACAATCAAAACAGTTGTTCAAAATGATGTCGCTGATTCTCAAAAAAATTTACGATGATATTGCGAATTTGCTTTCGATTCCTTTTATAACCAAAAAGTTTGAATTGACCGTTGAACTTGGTTATATTTATCGAAATAATCAGAACTTTTTATAATACAAACACATTAAAATAAAATATTTTTGTATTAGAAACCTGCTAAAAAGATTGTTTTACTTAGAAAAAATCCTCTATAGCCAAAACTTGAAGTTCTCTGTTGAATTTTTTTGAATTGTTTAAACACTTATTATTACTATTTCTATTAAAATGATCTTGATTGAACATAGTTCACTCTACTTTCTAAAAATAGATTCAAACATATAATGTTGGAACACTCTCCACAGTAAGAATATTTTTATGTGCTCATCTCTCACCACCATAAATCTCAACTTCGTTTAGAGGAGTTTTATTACAGCATAAATTCTGGCTTCAGCTTTCGATTTTTTTAAAATGATTATGGAGAAATAATTGACCTCAGTAAGCTAACCCAAATATTTTCAATCATTCTACAACTCATCCAATTTATTTTGTCCCAATACATAAATGCTACGCTTCTGAATTCTGTTGCGCTTAATTCTCATTTTCTACTCTGTTAATATCCAGTTTATCAAATTCTTTTAAAGAAAGAGAACTGCAAATTTCGTCAGGAAAATGCCACCGCATCCATATCGAATTTTGAACTTTCGAACTTATTTTTTCACCTCTTGACATAAAATCATGACAATTTTTTGTTTGCTTTTGTATTGAGTTTGTTACTGAGATATTTTTTCGCATCTCAAACATACCATAAATGATTAAACTACAATATTTCCTTGCAGTAATCATAATTTCCTTTTTCTTCACAAATTACATGTTATATGATGATCTATCTAAAAAGAATTTGAGTTCTGCGTGATGATGGAAATTTGACATTCGCTGTTTTATAATCATATATGTTAACAAAATCCCAAAAATCCCAATGATATCCTATAATCCTTGTTACAACAATGTATTCTCCCTATATCGCTTCTTATTCTAATACTCTCAGTAATTTAGTCTTTTATCTAGTTGAGGTAATATCAAAGATTTTATTAATCTATTACTTTGCAATCATCGATTGTTGTTTGACTGTGTCATTTTCTTCTCTTATAATATAGTACTTGAAACATAGATACGAACCGCTTTATAATCTAGTATTTGAAATATGGATACAAACAGTTTCTTTATCTCGATTGACTATTTTTCTGGAAATATTTCAATCTGTTCACTAACCATCATTAATACAATTTAGCTCGATACATATCTTTCAGAATCCGTGCATATAATTTCATTTAAATATTTAGCACTATATTTAATATTCGATATTTTCTTCTATATTCTCAAAATTTCTTCAGTATATTCTCAAAATTTTTTCAACTATTTCGACAATATTTGTTGTTCATGATCATTTCGCTTGATTGATTTTTAATGATTGATAGAAAGCAAATCACAAACTTTCTAGATAATCTATTTCATATCCTAGTATTTCTTCGTTTTCTAATGAAGAACAATATAATAAATAATTTATTCCGACAAATCAGATATTATCATATGAAGAATGCTTCGGCAACTGCCGTTATCACATCTTCTAAATAGAGTTAAATTATTCGATCAATAAATGAACATATTCGAATAGATTTTGCATGAAACAAATTAAAACATTCACAGATGAAATTAACAAAGGAAAGGATGATATAAATTTGATTTATAATTTTTGTCGATTTCCTTCTTTCCAACATTCGATTCGACTTCTTGTGATACTATTGAAACTGTCTAAATAATCTTAACATTTCAATCATTCTTTCCTACAGATATTTCATTTTTCCCTGCAGGTCTTTCGAAAATTGTCTGAAAATACAAATTATATTTTCAAAATTCATTGCGCATTAATAAACTCTTACCCATTAAACATATTCATATAATGTCTGTAAGTAAATCAATCAAATCTTAACAATGAAAAATATTAAATAAACATAAAATTTAAAGAAAAATTAGAAAACAAAAACTAATACTTTTCATAAGAAGAAATAACTAAATAGTCGTTCATTTAATTTTATCCTAAAATGGATGAAAAAGGAGGAAAAAATTTATAGTTTAAATTAAATTTTAAATTAAATTCAGTTGAGAAACGAGACATTTTTCTGTGTGTGATTCTTTTTCCCATTTATATTTGACTCGCAGTACCTAATCTTTTCTATCTTTTACTTTTCTCTTTTAGTTACAAATTTCCCTCAAGACACTAAGATTTTTACAGATTGAGCTTTCCATATCCAAGTTAAAAATGTGCCGGACGATTATTTCTATCATATTTTCTAAAAATTGAAACGATAGTTTTTATTCTTTTTTAAAGTAAAAAAATATATTAAAAAATACGCACAAAGTAATGATTAGCTGCTTCGGTACCTCTTAATTCCATAATTTTTTTGAGATTCTCTTGAGTAACTTTCCTGATATATTTTTCTGTCCAAAGTATAGTAAATGGTAGAATTAATGCATATATCGGAGTTTGTTGCACACCTGAATTTCAGTGAAATTTTTCACAAATTTTACATATTGATATCTAAATATTATTTTGACACTATTAAGCTTTATAGGTTGATAGCATTATTGGATATTTATAAGAGAGTAATAGGCAATAAAAAAGAAATAAGTCAAAGTTAAAAAAGCAAAATGTGGAACTGGAAATGATAAATAGTTGCTGTAAGAAATGTAATCCTTAGTGTTAAACAAGAAAATTTACAACGGTGAAGATATAACAATATATCTAGCAAATATAACAATAATAAATATATAACAATGCTTTTTTATATATATGTATATTTTTCAGGAATTCTGAAAAATTTCAAATTACGATTAGAATTGCAAAAGCGATAACAAACTTTCCAGATAGATAGCAAATTGTTTGTGGGAAAAGTTAAATCCGACAGCGAAACGCAAAAATAGAGCGCCCATGTAAGATGCCAGACATACGGAATGAAACACAATCATTGGTGATAATATTTGAATGGAACTTATATTTTCCATAATTTGATAACGGTGTGATAAACTGGCATGAATTTTGTTGCGATGAAATTTCTGAACAAATGATTTCTCAATTAAAAACCTTTTCATAAAGATCTATCAAAAAAAGCTTATGTTATCATTTATAATATTGATAACAGTAATATGATGAAAGTGATAAGTAAATGACTCATGCCAAAAGTTTGATTTTAGGATTTCTTATGTTTCCTTGTTGTACCTTCTTCCCCTTAATCCATTCCTTGCTTCTTATAATTGGAATTACATAATATCCAGTATATTAATCAAATCGCAAATAATAACTGTACATGATTCAACATCACTTATGTCAATCTTTCCATTAATTAATTTTTTGATGTGTGATTTACAACTGGGAAATTAAGAAATACAATGAATTTAAATTGCCTTGTTAATGAAAAATAAAACTGGAAAGATTAAAGCAGAGATGAAATCGATGGTCATAAAAAAGCCGAAGACCACAGCAGATTTGGAAGTGTTTCTATCATTCGCTGTAGAACAGTAGACCGCTTTCTTCGAATCGAACAATTTAAAATCACTAACAAGAAATAGAAAACTTCCGATAACAATGCCTAACTGAAGTATAGTCATTATGAAAATTTCTCAAATATCATCGTAATTCATTGCAAATTACTTCGCCGATTTCGGTGAAGCATTTTAAACATATAATTACTGTACGTTCGCAGAATCAGTTATTTCGTCAGGGTATTAAACAATTTCTG
The DNA here is from genome assembly GCA_008729115.1 of Dirofilaria repens. NCBI lineage: Eukaryota > Metazoa > Nematoda > Chromadorea > Rhabditida > Onchocercidae > Dirofilaria > Dirofilaria repens. The sequence continues at coordinate 142,294 of SNRZ01000065.1, forward strand.
TATCTATATTTTCAAATTATTGATTGTCCTAAAATGCTTTCAAAATATTGAATTTTTGAAAGTTTTAAACTGAATTTATTTAAATAGAAAAACGTGCGTGTATTAAATATAAATTAAAATTCCTCTGCATACCTGCGTCACAATAAGAATAATAGCGATACTTTTGCCGAATTTTTCATATCTTGATGAGCAGCATGTAGCAATAGCTCGCTCGATGACTATTGCAGGTATCGAAGTTCCATTAAGCAGCAATGTCAAAGTAATCGGTGTTCGTATCATGAAACATTCCCATGAAGTCATCATATATCCACAATGATCAATATAAGTCTTCTGATATGCAACTAATACATACGTATGAGCAAATATTCTGCAGTAAACTGATAAATTCTTCATCCATTCGTCATTTTCACAATTTCTTTTTGTTTAAGATTTTTAATTCGACATAATGCTCAGACAATTGTCATGCGCTTTTTTCGTTGTTATTTGCTTCCTTATTTGTATTAGAATGATTTTTTTGTAAATAATTTGAGTGAAAGATGAATAAATTAAATTCGAGATATGATAAAGCAATTTTGGCAGTTTGATAAATCCAATATAATTGGTATCGATTCGGATTATGGTAAGAAATGATAAAAATGAGCAAAATTCTTCCTGTCTCACGATAACTTCAGGAAATTCTCTACAATTTTCTGCATTTGTTTGTCAGTTGATTATATAGAATAAATCATCTGTGAAAAATAAACAGAAAATTATTTAGAATCATATTATTAAATTAAAGCGGAAGTTTCCATTTTCTGAGCTAAAAACTACAGACTATCATCAGGATAGCTAATTAATTACCTGAAGGATTCAAAAAAATTTTGAAAATTTTACATTCAAGAATATACATTATTGTTATATTTTTGTAGGCGATTACAAAAAAAAAAATGATAAGATTTTAATATTTGAACATCTGAAAAAATAGACAACCTTGCAATACAGTGCAAAATAAGCCATAGCTGATGTACGATAATCAAAATACGAGTATTTCGATGTATTAAAACACGATTTGTTGTTTTAAGCATTATCCATATTTCAGTAATAATTGCTGTCGTTGATATGATAATGACAGCAACAAGAATGATTTTAAATATGATACTGTGAGCCAACTCATTTGCTTCAGTGCATAAATCCATACTTATAATAAGACTGAAAATTTTATAGCATACTATTCCAGAAATTTAGAATGAATGAAATTTGAAGGTTCTGTAAGCTATCATATCAGTGAATAGGATTAGGATCGCTTTTCTAGAATAACTAAAATTACATATATATATATATATATATATATATATATATATATAAGATATCAATAATTTAATTCAAAAATGGAAAGAGAAAACATGATATAGAAGAAACATAATCAGGATAAAAACAATCACCGAAAACTTAATTAATCAATACTTTCAAAAATCACTTTAGTACATCGTTAATTAACCATTTATCTTGATGTATATAGTTATTTCCAAACAACTATATGAACATGAATGGAGATCGAGAATGGCGTGTAATGAAGCTTCTGAATTATTTATCAGCCAATCTTTAATTAATCATTAAATAGCAAACGGAAAGCTTTAATAAAATTAAAAGTAATATTGTGCAGATCAAAGATGGTCTTCATGAGAAAATTATAAAATTACTATCAAATTATTAATAATAAAATTTTCCTTCAAAGAAGAAGTGTGAAAAATGATTTATGTTTTAAGATTATACGATTTCTTCCAATGACTGCATTGGAAAATATAATAATTTTTCGTTTTCCATTGCTTGCCTCTCAGCAATGCTACATATCAGCAATCACAGCTTCATTTCATTCCTAGATATGACTTAACAAATTTGCTTAAAAAAGCTAAAAACAAATAATCAGTTTGGATATTATTCAATTCTCTTTTCTTCATATTCATCTTTTTTCTTGTCCACTTCATACTTTTTACGCATTAAATTGTTTTATATGAGGGAATTTCTGAAATATGTTTCTGAAATTTTAACTTTTTATCAAATCAAATCTAGTCAATGTGCAAAGTTATTCGAAAGCTAACTGAAAAGATGTAGATATATGTTAATACTTACATCAAGGAGCATAATAACAGCAAACAAATATGATGAATAGTATGAGATTAAATTACTAAGATGAATAGTATGAGATTAAATTACTAAATTTTGTGATTTAATAACATTAATCCAATTCGCCGCAAATATTCCTTCAAAGTGATTGGCAAAATAATGGGCTTATAAAATTGCATATAAAATATCTCCAAGAAAGTATGTAGAAAAAAGTATGAATAGCTTCTAAAAATGAAAACAGATGGCCCGATATAAATATAAATCAAATACTTAATCAAAAAAAAAACTAAGATTCACAACTTTTTTCTAAATTTTGGATTTTAATCGCCTTCCAAATAAAATAATTTAATAATGGAAGCAAAGAATTCATGAAATCTTAGAATTATTAACTTCTTAATAGCAATAATAATTAAATTTTGATCCAAATTTCTAGTACGCTGAAAATTAATTACCTTATAGCTTTTTATTCCTTATATTATAGTGAAAACGCATCATTAATTGCCATATACAGGAGGAATATAAGCTCTGATTTTCAGCGTATTGGAAGTGTGACCAACTGCAAAAATGGAATTTGGTAAATCAAAACCTGGAACTAATATGATTCCGTATTTTTATAATTCTTGACGATATAAATTGCCTTTTGAATGTATTAAATTGCTTTTTCTATATCGCTCTGGAAATTTTTTCTGATCGAATAGTTTCTATTTTGAAGGCGAAAAAAGAGCAACTTTTAAGTTGAATAAATAAATAAATGATATAAATACTCAAGTTTAAATTTTCATCTCTGTACATGGTGCTATAAAATGAAATTGCATAACTTTTCTATGAAATTCAGATTTAGGGAGTAATGTGAAAGGAAGATTCATTCAGTGATATTGTGTTCCGCGAAGAGTAACAATAATATATGAGAGGCAAATAATTACAAGTGATATGCAGTGATTGTCGCAAATACTTATTATCGCTGAACAAATTAATAAAATAATACAAAATAAATCGTACAAAATATAAATAAGTATAATAAGTCACATCACTAATTTTGCATTCTTTAAGATTGTTTTTATGCATTTTTTATGCGTTTGCTTGCTTCTATCAACAAAATCCATATTTTTCTTTAATAGCCAAAAAACTAATTCACATTCAAAATCCCCTATCTAGTAACTAACCGTATTACAATTCTTATATTGTAATCAGATCCGTTGTAGTTTTTTCCGTTATTTAAATGAATATCTGTTCTAATATTTGTTGCAAATTACTCCTATTAAATATGTTTTTATTATTCAAAATTGTGTAAATATTTTCGAGTAAATAAAAGACAAAACAAACATCTCGACTCGACCTAGTGGACGACAACCTCTTCTTCGGCTGTCCGTCAAGCCTACTAAGGAAACCTCTAATAAAAACCCTCTTTTCCTGCATAATAATCTCGGCAATGAAAAAATAAAAGATAGCTGAAAAGATTGCGGAGATTATTATTGACTTCCTGATTTATTCTTAATTTGCTGATAAATCTATTTTTATGCTATCACCAGATTAAATCACTAAATTAATTACTCACAACTGTTTTTCAATAACTATGTCAATTTAGTTACTACTTTCTTTTTCACCTAATATATTCCTATAAAATATAGAAGACAGATAATTAAAGATGATATGCAACGACCAAAATAACTGGAAATGAAAAAATGGAAGATAGCAAAAAATAAGTAATATTATTATTGAAGAGGTAATGCATATATCTGAAAGAATAAAATCGGACGATATATGGATTAGTTCTGTAGAGCAATACGCATTGCAATGACATAATATTTCCAAAAAATGAATATCGAGAAATCGAAACAAAGATTTTAATTTTTGACCAAGAATATCACATTCAAAAAGGAAATGAATAATTGATGAGCATATCTTTCAATTTATCAGTATTTTGAATTTCAACAAGTCAAAGTTCAACTTCTCAGTCAAGTCTTTAATCTTGACTTTGCTAACACTCACTTCAAATTAAAGATCCTGAATATTCATGATAGCATAAACATGCATTTTTTTTTAATCAGAAATTCTGGTAGTGAAATCAAGACATATAACATAATTAGAAATGAATTATAGCTAATATATGATTCATTCTTCTCAGCGGATGGCAAGAAATCGATAAAACATTGATATTTAGCATGAAAATATGTATTATTCAGCCAATAATGACATACATATATAAATTGTAATTGCCGGAGAATATTTTCGGTGGGAAATGATGTTCTCATACCGGATCGTATTAAAGCAGAATTATTTAGAAAATAGCAAGCTTAGATCGAATTTAGTATACTAGAATAAGATATAAATTAATTCTTCTGAAATGAAATGATGTGACAGAATGATTCAATAAAAAAGAATCAAAATTAAACACCATTTCAAACCAATTCAGAACTTACCATGCCAAAGGAAAGCTCAATTATAGAATTAAACAATGTAGCCAGTGAAAAAGTTGTAGTAGTGCCTGGAAAAATAGTTAATCGAGATAAAGAAGCTAAGTTGTAGTGACGCCTGAAAAAAAAAGCGGCTCGTATCTATGCTTCAAATACTGAATTATAGGAGAAGAAAACGACATAGCCAAGCAATAATCGATGTTTGTAAAGTAACAAATCAATGGAATCTTCATCTTTACCGTACCAAACATAATACGTTTAGTTAAAAATTAGAATCGCTGTAACCGAGATAATTTTGTAAATCATTTTATCTAAATAATAAGCCATTCTTATTCCGAAATCTTTCCGTTCTCATGTCTATATCCAATTTTATATTATGATGTACTATCCATTCTCATCTTTATATTCATTTAAATAATATCAAGACATTCCCCCCAAGAACGGACGCTTTCTCTAAACTATTATAAAAAATCCCATAGCTTCTGCAGCTAATACTACAAAAAACCGTCAACAAGTTCGGGATTACAAGAAATTTAGTACAGAAAGAAATCGTCAACAAGTGATGAATTACAAGAAATCTAAAAATGCTGGACTATAGAAATTCACGACAATCGCTGTACATCGATAATACTGAACCTGAAAAAAGACAAAAGGACCATGCAGATTTTGCCACTTTGAATGACTAACATATGAGATAATGAAACATCAAATTCACGATTCACATAATTTTATAGTTTACTTAAACAGTTTTCGAAATAGTCATATCGCTCGCAATTCTGAAAAAAGATGACGATGTTTTTAATGCAGAAATATTACGATTCAGCACTGTATGACATTTATGTATGGCCTAGCACTGCATATATGATATTTTAGAATGCAAAAGGAGATTTAAAAAATTCAAGACATCGAAAAAGAAAACTGATAATTCATGCAGAATCAAGGTTAGTACTGCAATAAGAAGAATTCTGCTTCCTAAGTAGTGAACCTAAATCGTTAGAAATTCTGACTTATGCAGTGCTGGAAAACCTGAAGGAACTTCGTGATCCGTAATTGACATTCAGATTTAAGAATTGCTTTTTATAATTTTTAGTTGCTGTTAAATTTAATTTCTTCATGTATTCATTGCCGGAATACTATCGATTATTTTCACAAACATCTTTTACTGCCATTACATGTTATTTGCGCTTATGTATTTCAACAAATGTAGCTAATGTGGGAAAACTGGACTCCCTTTTTTCCCATTAGTTTTCGCCCTTTTATATATGACATGATGTACCACTGATTTATCCATGTATATCTAAAGTCTTGTTTCTTTATCTTATGTACCTCAAATGATCACTCTTATATTCTGTCCCACGAAGGGCAGTATAGATGGTGTGATTATTCCGAATTTCCAGCATTTATGTATAAATCAAAACATGATTAATACATTCATTTTAAAGTAATTCAAAGAAAATATAATTAAATTCAGTGGATGAATTCATGTTATTTGACCATTGGGAAAATTAAAGAAAACTTTAAAATATCATTGCAAATCATTATGTTCAAGTCGTCTCAAAGAAATGGATCAGAAGATTGAAAAGTGAGAAGACATTATAAAAGGAAGTACGATGAAACAGTCTCGGAATAGCTAAAATCCGAATAATCGAAATTTCCCAGAAATGGATCATGTCGTGAATGTTTGATGTCTGCCAGATATATTGTTGCTGTCGAGCTCAAACCTCAAACTTGGGTAATTAAACCTTTATGACGTTAAATTTAATAACATATCAATAAACATAGCGATTATAAGATCAGTATTATAATCCAATGAGTTTAATAAAACAATTTAATGATGATAACATAATCTAAAGAAAAGGATTAAGTAGTGTCTGTTGTAGAATGTCTAAGGAGAAACCCAAAAAAAATAAAAAAAAAAACTATATAATAATCCCTTTGGTGTTGGTTTTTATATATGTTAGGGAATGGGAATGGTTTACATGAAGCATTCAAGTACCGGAAACACAAAGGAAATGGTACAATGGTACAAATGGTACAATATTATAATAGGATTGAGTAGGAAGATTGACATGGGAGCAAAAAAATGCTTTGTTAGATAAGATAACAATAAAAAACGTGTGAAAAACAATCTCAAGGAATGTAGTATGTCGGAGATGATTGAAGCATTTTAGCATTAATACAATGCTATGAGAAATTTATCTCATTCTCTATTTGTTTGATGTTTCGTTTTCACGACAGATCATGAATGCGCTTGTTATTACTACTCAATTGCGAAATTTAATCTATAAAAATTATACTAAATTTCGAATCTTAGTTGGTATATCGACTCAGTTGTTGCGAAGAGATTTATGTGTATTTGGGGGATTCTGAAGGTTTCAGCGTAGATTTGACTGAACAGGAAGATCGATCGTTTATGTGAGTCGATCTTTGTTGGTTTGATACGACACAGCGAATTTTGTAATATCAAACTTTATTGTCGTGACACAAGTTGAACAACAAAAATTGTATTATTGAGTAAAGCAAGTAAAGCAAGGAAAGCCAATAAAGCAAAAAAAAGAAGTCGATAGGGAGTAGCCGTCGCAATCCTTTTGGTAACAGTGGATCCCCGGCTAATACAATAGCGTTTATATGTATTAGGAAGTGGGAGTGGCCTTCATTAAGCATAAAAACGGTTGTCAATTAACATATAGAAAGAAAATTAGTTATAGTATAAGCATTAGTATAAGCATTATAACAATAGATGATTGACAGCTGTCGATAAAGATGCGTATCTGGGCAAAGAGTGAATTTAGCTAACCATGGAAGAATGGGAAATAAATTTGAGGAAAGAAGAATTAGTTGAATGATTTATGGTGAGAAATGCGTCTAGTATATTAGTCATTCGTTTGGTATTACGCTATTTGGAGTCTCGCGATAATGAAATTCGCGACATCAGTTAAGAAAAAACATGAACAACATTTTAAGCATACCCTATACTGCGGCCAGATTAGTTGAAATCTTTTTTATTTTAAAATGATGAATGATATAATAAGTAATTTATTCTGATAAATCAAGCATAACCATATAAATGATGTTTCGGCAATTGTATTGAGCTTTTTTTATTCCATGATGTCTAGATAATCATTTCTTTGGAAGAGAATCCTCTTGCTTATTTTAGCTTGTTGTTCGGAAACTGTTTCTTTTTGGTATTGTGACTACTCGGCTAGGTTAGCAATAGATTATTGGTTATACGATACCACAATACACTATTGTGCATATACAACGCTTTGGATTAAATGCACCAGTCATAGCAAATAATCAAATAGTACTAACATAGCAAAATCAAGCAGTATGAACAATACTGCGATGTCGTATCTTCGCTTTGCGACTGTTGTCCTTTCGCTTCACCATGTTGTCTTACTGTTGAACTGTGTTCCTGTTGCCATCGAATTGTCCTTGAAATCGTTGCTTCTGTCAAATTCCGTCGAACCGCTGCTGAACTACCGAACTGGTCAATATTTCCGAACCGAATTAAACTGAATTTTTGTAGCATTGTTGATGACCCGTCAAGAGCTAAGAATCACTACCACAGATTTGATCAGGATTGACGATCCGTTGAACTGATTGAGCAGTCCCTTGAGTCCAGCAAGCTGAGTTGAGTTAAATTGAGTTGTGTTTGACTTGAAATGAGTTTTACACGCACCTATACCATTGTTACGATGATTTCGATAACATATTAACAAACGCAACAATTACAATTCCAATAATACAAGAAGGCAATTCTAATAACGATAATACAAATTAAATTGAGTTGTGTTTGACTTGAAATGAGTTTTACACGCACCTATACCTTTGAAAAATAGGAGACCCAAAGTGGTAACCCCGACTTGGTTGATTCAACCGAATTGCTGGAAGTATATCCATCCACTATAATAGTTTGGTATTAGACTATCCTTTTGTTAGGTGGTGTGTCCTGATATGGTTGAGGATATGAAGAATAGAGGATCTGTTAGGATATGGGAATTATAGCTAATAGACAAAGAGCGAAACATTTTTAGCTTACATTGTATATTATACAGTCAGTACGCACGTACAACATATTAATGTGAACTGTGAAATACAAAAGAATCATTGTCTTCGTCGATTTTCTCTTTCTCCTCGGGATTTCAGCGACACAACTATTCGACTATTGAACCGTCCAAATTACTTCTGCAATTTTCAAACATTTTACTGTCGGTGAGTCCGGAAACCTGAAAAGTGTAAATTAAAATTTTCTCTAAGCAATCTACTGCGGTTGTTCCGAAAACTTGAAAAGTTTCAATTAAATTTTCAAAATTCGCTGTGTATCAGTAAAACTCATCCTTTTAATATGCCCATAGTAACATTTTCAAGTAAGTTAATTTTTTTATATATGATAAAAATAAAAATTTTGAGAAAATCAGAAAAATGAATCATAGAAATCTCTCTCACGATAAAAGAATAGAACAATCGGCCAATTCCACCTCTAAATAAAAAAGGTCCCTGATATTAATAATTTTAATTTTTTGTATTGAATATTTTGTTCTCAACAAAAATAAAACAGGTAGAAGAAATTACCGATGTCTTGGAAATTTTTTAAGACTACTGAGATTACTGTAGCAATTTTAAAACAGCACTTAATTCGTTGTTTTTTTTATTTCTTACAAATGTGTTTATTAAATTATTTAAGATAACTTAAAAGTCTTTAAGTTGCATATTAATAAAAAATATATGTATTAAAAGATTAGCATTTCACTTAAAACCTTAGGATGATACCTATCTTCCGATGAACATGGTTCTATACCAATTTATATGTTCATCCTTATTGATTTTGAGTAATACAAATTACGAGGAAAATAGGAATTTCTTCTTTGATAAACGGTAAATATTTTATTTTCTATTGGAATTATATGCACAAAGATACGGCAACTTCATATCATTTTAGCATTCAGAACATCGTGAAACAAAGTAAAAGACAATATGTACCAAGAACTGTCATATTTTTGAATTTTAACAATACAAGTAGCATAGAGCTAAAGAAATATAAAATTAATTACGATATCAAAATTACAAGTATAGGCACACAATTAAAGTTATTACGTGTAGAATTAGCAATAATGCTGATCATCTCTACTAAGCAATCATTAAAATAAAGAAAGAGCAAATATGCAAAACTGAGTTAATAAAAAATAAAGAAGCATTTCCTAAAAGTTATGAAAAGTTTAAAGTGATCATGAAAATATTATTTTGCTATTACATATAGAATCAGAAGAATCATCAACTTTTCCTAAAAAAAAGACGGAAAACTACTAAACTGATGATTTAGCTTGAATAGAATAAATGTATACATTGTAGGATAGATTTTTACTGAAATAATGATGTAATCGGCGGAATATTAAAGAAGATATATGGATTAAAATGATACATGTCAAATAATTTTCTTCTTTCGTTATGATATTTTTCATTTATTTCCATAGTTCCATAGTTTAATAACATCAAAATATTTGAATAGAACTTCGAAAATATACTAAATGATGGTAGTTAGTTTCAAGAAAAATAAAATTTTGTTCAAAAGATTTAAATGAAATATATTGTTGTATTAGTTGCAATTGATTGCAGTCTAATGAAATTACATAGGACATACCTTCATGGTAGGATCTAAAACGAAAATGATAAATATTCCGGCTTTTTTCTTATGATGAAATTAATACCATTTACCACTCATATTTAAGGAAGAAAAATGTTTCCTCGAGCATAGAATTATTGCTTTGGGAAAAATTGATCTAAGTTCTCGTCTTGCGTCATGAGAATTCAACGCATGTCGAAATTACTGTTTTTCACCATCTTTTTTTGAGATATTTAACCAAAAAGAAAAATGAATGAAACAAGAAGTTTTGTTTAACTCAAAATTTTTGCTTGAACTATTGCATGAAGAAAACCTCTCAATTGAAATTATATTATTGTTTTATTTATCACAATTGTGTATTCGTTGAATGGATTTGTTCTATCAACACAAATCCATTCAATGTTATCAGTCCTTTTTTCTCTTGAATTTTGATGAATCTAATTTTATCAGCTCTTCTCTTTTGATTAAATTTTTTTCTTCAATTCATATGAACAAATTATTCCAAAAATACACTAATATTATTTGTGTTAATGTTTTATTTATTGGGATAGTCTTATTTGATAAGAATAATCAACTAGCTATTAGCAGAGTTGACTACAATTAATTTTTGAGAATAATTTTTTATAATTTCTTTAAGTCGGATTTCGTTTAATGCATTCATTTTCAAAGAACATTTTCTGAAATATTAACATCTGTGCAATACAACATTTATTAGTTAATAAATTTTTCGAATTACTCTCTGTTTATAAGAATTCGAAATTAAGCATTTTTCAATACTATGATATCTTTTTGCCATTTGATTGCCGGAACTCCTGGATTATTGTTTGATTTTACATGATGGAATTCAACTTCTTTATATCTTGTTATTTCGTCAGTTCTGTTGAGATCCTATCAGCGGTTTTTTTAATCAATGCAGGACAAAAGCGCTATCTATCCATAAGCTTTTCCAACTATTTTCTTGTTTTGTAACGGCGAGTAACTCCAACCGAAAGAATACTGGTGGATTGGTTCCTAATTTTCTCGTTTTGGAACCGTATGCATGGCGTTCTACTGCTTCCGTGTCAGCGGACTGCTAGTCCAATAGCTCTTTCGGATGCATTCACAAACACATTTATCCCGGAGCATTTTTATGGCGTCCATCGAGATACTTTTATGACATCCTTTTGGTTAAATATTTTTTCTAGCTTTAAGCTGCGTCTCATTTCTTCAGATTCTACTTTTTAATCCTCAGACATACCTTTCTTCTTTAAATATTGAACCAATAGTTTCAGTGGGAGAATGAATTAGATATAATATTTCTAATAGATCATAAAAATATTTCTAATAGATCGTAAATAGCAGCATGTTACATTTGACGTTTGCTTTGGATTCTTCCCTTTTGTCGTGAAAATTTTGATGTCTGCCAGATATATTCTGCTGTAGAACTCAAACCTCAAATTGGGTAATTAAACCTTTATTACGATAAATTTGATAACATATCAATAAACACAGCGATTATAAGATCAGTAATACAGCGATTTACAGGATCAAGAAAAGAAACCTCGGCCATGGCTGTAACAAAATCACAGAGATCAAAGAAAACAATGTTCTGGAAGAAATCGAAAAAAGAAATCCAGATCGGCATCCAATCAAGAGAAGACTTTGTATTTTTTGTAACAAGGACCATTTGAAAATTAAATTTATTCCATTGCGAAATAATGGATAGAACATATGAGAAAAATCGAAGCATGCTTAAATTATCTTCAAAGATGCCATGTAGCAAAAGATTGCTAAAACCCAAAGAAATTATGTTTCTATTGCAAAGAACGACATAATTCAACGCTGTGTATTACTAGCGCAAAGAAGTTAAATCACAAAAGTTAAACCAGGAAGGTGGATAACGACTAGCTCAGTAGCTGATCAAAGACGATAGGAAAATAACATAATTTTAGTTCTATGCAAAGAAATCAACGTCATGAATGCTCGCAGTTAATTAAGTTAATGTTCGCAACATGAATATAAATAATATCAACTGAAACAGAAGTAACATGTGCAACCAGCATAATCAATCATGACGACATTGACCAATTCTGGAACTTAGAATTCATAAGACCGACCAAATGAAGATGATGATGAGCAAGTTCTCCAACATTTTAAGAGAATTGTAACAAAACGAAATGGAAGAATCAGGTTAGTTGGTTTTGGAAGGAATCAAAGGATAAATTAAAAAATTATTATGGACTATGTTTTGGTCATCTTAAAACGTTGATCAAAAGATTCCAAAACAACAAAAACATACTTCAACGATATGATGCAACAATGAAAGACCATTCAGGGGTCAAATAGAACAAATTTATCCAGACATATGTCAAGAAGGTATACTTCACTATTTACCTTATCATGAAGTTATTTCTCCACATAAATCCATATCAAAACTTAGAATAGTCCACGATGCTTATGAAAAATTTAATGAAATTTTATATCGAGGACCTATAATATTTCCTGATTTAGTAGGAATGCTACTACGTGTTCAAATAATGAAGAATGGAATTATAGCCGATATAGAAAAGGACTCTTGCAATGGAATTGTACCAATAAGTGACTGAAGAGAACCTGGAATGTTATAGATTCAGAAAAGTTCTCTTTAGAGTGATATCGTCACCGTTTTACATCCGGCTACTCAATCATTACCTAGAAACCATCAGAAGCTAAATAGAGAACTTGTATATCACCAGTGTCGCACTGTCAGTGAATGGAAAGAGAAGCACTGGCAAAATATCACGAAATAAAATCATTTTCAAGGATGCAGCAATGAATATTTACGAGTTTTTTCCCAATGACCAAAACTTCAATAAAGCAATAGTCAAAGAGAATGGAACTGAGGGAGTGCCAACAAAAATTCTTGACATTACATGGTTAAATGATAGAGACATAATCAGAATAACATTAAAATCATGGTTCGAATAAAGACTCACCAAACGGCACATCTTACAGTTTGTTGTCTCTCAATATAATCCTTTGGGATTTCTGATCTTCAGATGACTAAATTCGAACTATTTCTTCAAAACTTATGGAGAAAAAATAATTTTTAGGATCAAATCCTTGATGAAGACAAGGAAACATGGAAATCCATCACAGCGGAATGGTCAGCAGATGTTATCGAACTACCAAGACTATCAAAGACTTTCTCAAAGATCTGCATGCTTTCACCTATGCTTCAAAGAATATGCGTCTTAAATCGATATGATGACGAAAAGGAAACAACATTACTTTTCGTTAAATCAAGATTTGTTCTAATAAAGGGTATGAGTATACCACTGGAATTATTGCAATTTTTATTGTTATCTTATCTAACAAATTTGCATTTTTTTGCTCCCATGTCAATCTTCCTACTCAATCCTATTATAATATTTGTACCATTTCCGTTGTGTTTCCGGTACTTGAATGCTTCAAGTAAACCACTCCCATTCCCTAACACATATAAACCCAACACCAAAGGGATTATTATATAGTCTTTATTTTTTTTGGGTTTCTCCTTGGACATTCTACAGCGGACACTACTTAATCTTTTTCTTTAAATTATGTTATCATCATTAAATTGTTTTATTAAACTCATTGGATTTATATTACTGATTTTATAATCGCTGTGTTTATTGATATGTTATTAAATTTATCCTTATAAAGATTTAATTACCCAAGTTTGAGGTTTGAGCTCGACAGCAAAATATATCTGGCAGACATCAAACTTTTACGACAAATATCATTTGGATAATGAATGCCGTTAGTCTAGAACAAAGAATGCAACGGTTGAAAGAAAACAATGCTTATCTAAATTGTCTTCAACCAGGACATACGACAATTAGTTGCAAAAAAAGAAAACGTATTTATTCCATTGTAAAGGTCGCCATGTAACCGCATTATGTTATAACTAAATATAACGATCAAGTAAAATCAGTCGGACCGACCAAAAAAGAAACAAATTTGAAAAAGTATTTAATATAGCATTAAAAATTTACTTTTTTTGCAAACAGATTGAAGTAATAAATTTAGATATACCAGATGTTTCAAACAAAGTCGTAGTTTTATTCGACAGTGGTGCTCAAGCAACGTGCATAATGAAAAAACTAGCAAACAGATTAAACCTAGAAGATTCTGGCTACGAACAAGTGAAGTTTGCAACATTTGGTAATAGGAATCCTCAACTATCCATTTCAGCCAAAGTGCGAATAGAAATAAAAATTATAGAAGTAGATATTACACCTACTGCAACTACAATAATCGACATTTGGCAAACAAGTTAAGAGTAATATTTTCTATTAGAAGAGAAAACTACCAGTTGGAAACACCTTGAGTCGACATTTCTTTAAATTTCTTTTGTTAAAAAACCTAAACTACAAATTCAGGGATCTCTTTAATCAACACAATAATCAGCTCAGGATTGCTGGAAGCGGATATATAGACAAGTTGGAGTTGACCATTTCTTCAAGTTTATTTCATTAGAAAAAACTAAAATTATAAATTCAGGAATCTCTTTAATCAATACAATAGTCGGTCCAATGATTGCTGGAAGCGGCAGGTATGATTTGCCTTAACAAAATGGTAACATTATACCAAATATTGTTCCATTTAGAATGAGGATCAAATCACCGTTACATCTATTGATATCGACATTAGAGAAATTGATCAACTCTGGAAGTTGGAATTTATTGCAGGATGATAAGCAAGTTTTAGAAAAATTCAAGGAAAATATTGCTAAAAACAATGACAGATATCAAGCTGCTTGGCCATGGAAAGAATCAAGAATCAAGCTAGACTACAATTTTGGGCTATGTTTTGGTCGCTTGAAATTTTTAATTAAACGGCTTCCAAATAACGAACACTTCTGAAATATGATGAAATGCTTCGCGTCCAATTACAATCTTATATTACCGAGAAGATATGTCCGGAAATGGACCAATCTGTATCATTCATTACCTTCCCTACCATGAAGTTATAACTCCAAGATTTTCCTTTACTTCAAGATGCAGTGTTCGAGTAGCCAAGCATGTAAATAGAGCAACCTTATACCAACCGTTTTAAACGGTCGCATTGCCATAATTCTAACAGTTGGATAAGGAGGGAAATCTAGTTTTTCAAATGGTGTAGCCATTCACATAGTGCAATCTTTAGAAATTTTTAACATTTTCTTAATATATGATCGTCCAGTGGGATCCAATAATCCAGTACCGTTGTCTTACTTCAGATGTAATGTACGCTCGCATGAAATGATTTCTCATGGTAATGCTTCAAACAGTTCTGCTAGCTTTTCTTTACTGATGAAATATGGAAAATCCTTAGTTTGAGGTATTGTCCTTCTCAGTCTTCCAACTATCTCCAGATTCCATTCCAATCTTTTCTCAAATCCCCAATGTTCGATTGTCGCAAATAATAATTGTCGCTAAACAGATTAAGAAAATAAATCATGCAAAATGTATATAAATGTAATAAGCCATTCACTAATTTCATATTTCTTAAAGTCATTTTTTATATATTTTTTATGTGTCTACTTGCTATCTTGATCTAACTGAATTTACATTTTTTCTTTTATGGCTAAAAAATTAATTCATATGCAAAATTTTTATTTGAAAACAATCTTATTAAAATTCTTATACTGTAACCAGATCCGTTATAGTTTTTTTCTGTTATTTAAATGAACTTTTGTTGTAATATTTGTTATAAATCATCGCCTACTAAATAGTTTTTGTATTCAAATTTATATATACATTCATGAGTAAATGCAATAGACAGAAAAAAAATTTCCACTCGACCTAATGGACAACCTACCAAGGAAACCTCCAGCAGAACCTCTTTTTGTACATAAAATTTTACTATGCCACGATTTCTACAACTACAATTCTAAGCGCTGTTGAAAGGAGATTATTCCAGAACTACCTAGAAAATGGGAAGAATCGATACATTTATAAGGAGCAAGGATCGTATATGCCGATCCGCGATTGTAGGAATTGCTAATGGAAACACGCTAATGAGAGCAGCAGGGCATCTCTATCTTTTGGAGACACAAATAGAGAATAAGGCTGCGGACAATCGCTGGCTTCGGGAATGTTGTGAAATTGCGAAGAAGTTCCCTAATAAAACAAAATATATTCATAAGGAAATTTGTTAGAGATATATTAGAATAAAGGTAAACATATTGAAAGTAATGTTAGTTGTTATATTTACGTGCTCCAAACATAAGCTACTTTTCTGGCGATCTCATGACTGACCTCGGAATGGCGTGAAGATCCTAATCAACAACACCATTTGACTAGACGTATATGGTGTATCGGGCGTATTGGGGTCGCTCTTTTCTCTTGATTCATGTTATCGTTATTAAAATTGTCTTATTGAAACTGTAATTGTTACATAAATATCAATTTACCATATTTATTGTAATAAAAGTTTAATTATCCAAGTTTCACGTGCTACCATTGAAAAGCAGAAAGAACCCTCAGTTTCTCTCACGGTTAAACAAGAATCAGCGACATCATTTTGAACAACTGTTTTGATTGTCTTGAAAACTGATGAGGAGATTGAAAAATAGTGTGATGTTATTTCAATGATATAGTGAAATAATCAGCCAATAATTTGAAATCTTCCAGATCATGAATGAATTATGAATACATTGGTAATAAATGCTTATCGCTGGTACTTAATTATTCTTAAAATGTATATTGTTTCACTTAAGGACGGAAAAAACTTCAGTGACGTTTTACAATCTTAGTTTTCGAATGATGAATAAAGTAACAATCGATTTTTTCCAATAAATCAAACACAATCGATCATAAAAAGAATGTTTCGACAATATCCGCTTTTACATCCGTTAGAACAAAATTTAATTGTTTGTTCAGAAAATGAATATATTCGAATCAAATTGATATAAATTGAGCTGAAATTTTACAAATCCTTTAACTGAATTAAAAAGCAATGCGTAATAATATATAAACACTATTTCAAAGTCATTAATTTCCTTTTTGAAATATTTGCTGATGGGAAGGAATATTTTTAGTTATAGCAGATATATGTTATTGAGGAATTGGCATTTTGAGTTTCATAAAACTTCCCTTTGTTTATCATTTTCAGATTTATTCGACTTACAATTTTCGCTTTCTTCCTTGCAGGTGTTTTGAAAACTGTTTCAAAACTATAAATTTTTTTTAAAATTCATTATGTGTCCGTAAATCTTACCCAATTAATATATCTACATCAGTGTTTGCAACTAAATTTTTAGTTCTGTCCAAGTGCTTTTTCCATGATATAGAATAAAAATAAACGCAAAATTTGAAGCAGTTATAAAAATAAGTTCTAAAAATTTTATCGTGAAAAGAAAGAAACAGTTGGGAGTTGCCAATAAATTTTTGTATTTGAATGAGGAAACTTCCGCACAGTATGATAAGATACAGTTTTGAATAATTTATTCATAATTAATAATAAAATGGAAAGCAAGATTTTATTAAAATTTGGTGCTTTTCTGATCACATAAATAAGATAGCAACTGTAATTTAATTTAATAAAATAGCAATTATAACTGAATTTAATCTGCATCTCTTCCAGCTTTTCTTAATCATTCTTTTTTTATTTGGAAATTCATTGTCCAAAAAATTGAAAACTTATCTCAAACAGATTTTGCTGTTTTAGTTTATTATTTGGCTGAAATTTTTTAAAATAAAATTGCAGTTTTCATACTTCACTAAAAATGTACTTCTAGAGTTCCTTCTAAAATTAAATCGTAACCTTATGAAATAAAAGTGCACTCAAATACATATCTTGAATTAATGAACAGTGTCATTATCTAGCTTTACTATTCATTTTCTCTTCTTATCGTTTGCAAATGAAAGAAAGTATATTTTCCTTTCATTATGGAAAAATAAACAATCAATTTAATTACAAAAAAACATCGTATATAGATATTCAAAAATGTCATTCGTTTTAATGAAATGGATAAATTCGTTGATTATTAAAAATCCATGGGGAAAGCTACTTTTAGACAGCAAATTTTGTCTAGTACTTCCTCCAAATATTTCAAAAATTCAAGCGTGTCTTCCTGTAGGTATTTCGAAAACTGTCTGGAATATATAAATTATATTTTCAAAATTCACTCCACTGTTTTAGTTTATTATTTGGCTGAAATTTTTTAAAATAAATTCACAGTTTTCATATTTCACCATTAAATCTTATCTATTTGACATCAATAAATCTTATCTATTTGATAAGTCCAAGGCAATGCTTGAAAATAGGCTGATCTGTGAAATGAAAAATTCGAAAAAATCAGGAAAATAAATCTTAAGTTATCATGAAGGGAAAAAATAGTTGAAAGTTATCAACTGATTTTATCTTAAAGTAAAAAAAGAAATGTGTGACATTATTAAGAATTTCTAAAATATAAAGAGATATATTCTGAAAGAATTTCTAAAATATAAAGAGATATATTCTGAAATGAAAATGACTTATTTGTAATCAGTATAATTCAATTAAGAGAATATTCCTTTAAAATTTGATGCTTTTTCATAGTTTTAAAATAATAATGTGGGATAATCGTTTCAAATAGCACTCATTCGAATCGATCAAGTTTTAAACAAAAAAAGAAAGATTTTAATAATTTTATTTCAAATTATAAGATAGAAATGTTAATATCTTGGAAATTTTTTAAAGTTATTGGGACTAAATTTTTAAATTGAGCTATGAAATTCAGCCATAAAGTTTCTATTTGAATCAACACTTTGTCCACCTAATTATCTTTCGCCTTTTTTATACTTTCTTCTTTTCGTTTTACCAATTTCATTTTTGAAAAAATGAACATCAAATATGGTTTTGGGAGATGAAAATGCAGTAAAATACATACAAAATAATGATTAGCTGCTTCGGTGCCTGTTAATTGCATGGCTTTTTTGGCGATTTTCTTGTTTAGTTTTCCTGATATATTTTTCTGTCCATATAATAGCGATTGGTAAGGTTAATGCATATAACGGGGTCTGCTGTACACCTGAATTCAGGAAAATTAAACAAATTTTTACTTTAAATTTCTTCATAACTCGGACACACATTTACGTTAAATTTCTTCATAACTTGGACACACAAACACATGAACAGGAATGGTGTATCGATAGGTGAGACAAGAACGAGGTTGCTAATGGACTATTCAATGAGACGACGGAAATTAAATTTATATTTAAGAAATAGTAAGTGAAGTGAATAATAAGAAATTCGAATGGCGTTCCAATTAAATCGATTCAATAAGAATTAAACTTTATCAGCATTTTCAATATTATAAATTTTTATATGTTAAAAAATTTATTCTTTCCTTCATCTTCATACTTAAATATCGAATATCATAATAATTTACTGCTGACAGCTAATTTACAACGAATCTAGTCACTGATACGGAAAAGATTTAGAGTTAACTTTTCGATTCTTAATTCGTTTCATTTTATTCTAATCTAAACAATATCATTTAATTTTTAAATTCGATACTAGTTTTATGCTTCTTTATGACTTCTTGATTTTATTTAATAGTTTTTCTTCATTTATTAATTAAATATGTTTTAATTAATATCTAATTTCTTTTCATCTCGCAATTCTTCATCATTTACCTATTCACGCATGCATATTTCGCAGAATATGCATGTGGAAAAATTCAAAATTATAATTAGAATTATAAATGAGGAAACGAACTTTCCAAATAAATAGCAAACTGTTTGTGGGAAAACTTAAAGCCAACAACGAAATACACAAACAATGCGCCCAGATAAATTGCCAATAGTAAAGAATGAAATGCTAGCATTGGGAATAATGTTTGAATGGAATTTATATTTTCTGCAATTTGATAACGATGTGATAAGTTGACGTGGATTTTGTTACGGCAAAACTTCTGAAATTTGTTGCAATTCATGGTTTGTATACTAACATGTAAATGAAGTAAAATAAAGAATAAAGGAAATGTAACTTATCTCTAAATTTTGACTCTGCATTTATCGGAGCTCTTTTCTCTTATTTTAAGAAAGAATATGATTATGGTTATATAATGGCATTGATATACATATGAATAGAGTTAGCTTTATAATTCATTCGTTATCTTTTATAACTAACATGCCAATATTTACGTAATATATTAATCAGATTCTTGATAATTTAAAAGATGCAGCACTTGCATCACTTTATTCGTTAATTAATTTCTTAATGTGTGATTTAAAAAATAGAAATTGAAAAATATAGAGAATTAAAATTGCCTTGTTAATAGCAAGTAAAACTGGAAAAATTAAAGCAGAGATAAAATCGATAGTCATGTAAAAACCGAGAACCACAGCAGTTTTTGATGCATTTCCATCACTTGCTGTCGAACAATAAACTGCCATCTTTGAATCAACCGATTTAAAATTACTAATAATAAAGAGGAAACTTCCAATACCAATAGCAGACTGAAGTATTGTAATTATGAAATATTTTTCAAGCATCATTAATATCATGGGCTATTTCCTTAATTACATATCGAAGTATGTCAAACGCATCATCTAGTTTCTCTTGAAAAAATCAGCAATTCATTAATAGCATTAATTCAGCTAAGTTAGGTTTTTTTAAATCAAAATTTAGGTTCCAAGATATTCAGTTATTGATTAATTTGAAAATATTGAATTGAATTGAATTTCGATAGTTAAATATAAATTAAAATTCCTCTGCATACCTGCGTCACAATAAGAATAATAGCGATACTTTTGCCGAATTTTTCATATCTTGATGAGCAGCATGTAGCAATAGCTCGCTCGATGACTATTGCAGGTATCGAAGTTCCATTAAGCAGCAATGTCAAAGTAATCGGTGTTCGTATCATGAAACATTCCCATGAAGTCATCATATATCCACAATGATCAATATAAGTCTTCTGATATGCAACTAATACATACGTATGAGCAAATATTCTGCAGTAAACTGATAAATTCTTCATCCATTCGTCATTTTCACAATTTCTTTTTGTTTAAGATTTTTAATTCGACATAATGCTCAGACAATTGTCATGCGCTTTTTTCGTTGTTATTTGCTTCCTTATTTGTATTAGAATGATTTTTTTGTAAATAATTTGAGTGAAAGATGAATAAATTAAATTCGAGATATGATAAAGCAATTTTGGCAGTTTGATAAATCCAATATAATTGGTATCGATTCGGATTATGGTAAGAAATGATAAAAATGAGCAAAATTCTTCCTGTCTCACGATAACTTCAGGAAATTCTCTACAATTTTCTGCATTTGTTTGTCAGTTGATTATATAGAATAAATCATCTGTGAAAAATAAACAGAAAATTATTTAGAATCATATTATTAAATTAAAGCGGAAGTTTCCATTTTCTGAGCTAAAAACTACAGACTATCATCAGGATAGCTAATTAATTACCTGAAGGATTCAAAAAAATTTTGAAAATTTTACATTCAAGAATATACATTATTGTTATATTTTTGTAGGCGATTACAAAAAAAAAAATGATAAGATTTTAATATTTGAACATCTGAAAAAATAGACAACCTTGCAATACAGTGCAAAATAAGCCATAGCTGATGTACGATAATCAAAATACGAGTATTTCGATGTATTAAAACACGATTTGTTGTTTTAAGCATTATCCATATTTCAGTAATAATTGCTGTCGTTGATATGATAATGATAGCAACAAGAATGATTTTAAATATGATACTGTGAGCCAACTCATTTGCTTCAGTGCATAAATCCATACTTATAATAAGACTGAAAATTTTATAGCATACTATTCCAGAAATTTAGAATGAATGAAATTTGGAAGGTTCTGTAAGCTACTTATTGGAAATTCATAATAAAAAGAATTAGCTCTGCTTTTAACACTCCAAATTAATGATCATGAAATTTCATGATAGCATTGAACATGCATTTTTTTTTAGCAAAATATTACCGCAAGCTTCTACTAAAAAATATTTCTGATATAAAAAAATCCCATTTCATTATAAAAAATTGAATTTTAACTCATTTCATAAATTATTCAAATGAGCATATAAAAACAAAGTAAATTCAAGACATATAACATAAGCAGAAATAAATATTAGATAATATATAATTCAGTCTTCTAGAAAAATACATCTGTGCTATTTGTTTTAAAAAAACGTTATGTGAATACAGGATGGTCGATAAAACGTTGATATTTAGCATGAAAATATGTATTATTCAGCCAATAATGACATACATATATAAATTGTAATTGCCGGAGAATATTTTCGGTGGGAAATGATGATGTTCTCATACCGGATCGTATTAAAGCAGAATTATTTAGAAAATAGCAAGCTTAGATCGAATTTAGTATACTAGAATAAGATATAAATTAATTCTTCTGAAATGAAATGATGTGACAGAATGATTCAATAAAAAAGAATCAAAATTAAACACCATTTCAAACCAATTCAGAACTTACCATGCCAAAGGAAAGCTCAATTATAGAATTAAACAATGTAGCCAGTGAAAAAGTTGTAGTAGTGCCTGGAAAAATAGTTAATCGAGATAAAGAAGCTAAGTTGTAGTGACGCCTGAAAAAAAAAGCGGCTCGTATCTATGCTTCAAATACTGAATTATAGGAGAAGAAAACGACATAGCCAAGCAATAATCGATGTTTGTAAAGTAACAAATCAATGGAATCTTCATCTTTACCGTACCAAACATAATACGTTTAGTTAAAAATTAGAATCGCTGTAACCGAGATAATTTTGTAAATCATTTTATCTAAATAATAAGCCATTCTTATTCCGAAATCTTTCCGTTCTCATGTCTATATCCAATTTTATATTATGATGTACTATCCATTCTCATCTTTATATTCATTTAAATAATATCAAGACATTCCCCCAAGAACGGACGCTTTCTCTAAACTATTATAAAAAATCCCATAGCTTCTGCAGCTAATACTACAAAAAACCGTCAACAAGTTCGGGATTACAAGAAATTTAGTACAGAAAGAAATCGTCAACAAGTGATGAATTACAAGAAATCTAAAAATGCTGGACTATAGAAATTCACGACAATCGCTGTACATCGATAATACTGAACCTGAAAAAAGACAAAAGGACCATGCAGATTTTGCCACTTTGAATGACTAACATATGAGATAATGAAACATCAAATTCACGATTCACATAATTTTATAGTTTACTTAAACAGTTTTCGAAATAGTCATATCGTTCGCAATTCTGAAAAAAGATGACGATGTCTTTAATGCAGAAATATTACGACCCAGCACTGTATGACATATTTTAGAATGCAAAAGGAGATTCAAAAAATTCAAGACATCGAAAAAGACAAACCGATAATTCATGCAGAATCAAGGTTGGCACTGCAATAAGAAGAATTCTGCTTCTTATGTCACAAGATTAAATAGTAAACTAAAAAACATAAGATATTCTGAAGAAAAAAATATTCGGAAACCAAAGAAACTTGTCACTGTTTACAAACATTTTTTACCGCAATCAATTTGCTGCTTGCTTCCTTTCAACAGATGTAACTAAATGTGAAATAAATGGACTCCATTTTTTCAATTGATCTCGCACTTTTCTGTATTGACATGATATATCATGTATGTTTAGATAGTCTTATTTTTTTACCTCACGTATCTCAGATGATAACTCTTTGCCCATATCTTCTCTCTACGAAGGGTATATAGATAAATTGTTACTCAAACAATTTTTTGAGAATTATACAATAAGATTCCAGTGATAAAGGATTGATCTACAGCTTTCATAACCAGTAGAAATAATCTTTCTCTTTTCCTGGAAGAAGCGACTCGAAGAAACCATAACAATCTATTCCCAAGTGATGGAGTAATTTATTGCTGTTGTCAGTATCAGCATCTTCCCTATTTTGAAGTGGTTTTGAGGATTCAATCCACGTTCAATCGAAACCAGATATTTAAAAATTAAATCACTTACTTTATTGTCTAAGAGGGAAAGCTTTACTCATCGTAAGAGATTAGGATACTGTTTCCGAAAACCACAACGTTATACGAGAAATTTTAGTTAATAAATTCGATAAATCACTGACCATCAAGAATCGCTTTGCAAGAATTAAATTTCATCAAAAGGAATAAAAGAGATTGGAAGGCCATGACTGAAAACCGTTGAAAGGAAGTTCGGAAGCTAAAAGCTCTAGAAGGGAGTTTAGAGCATTTGATTCACTGAGTCGAATCAAATAATGGATAAAGTAATCAACAGAAAGAGGAACAACAATTATGGCCAAAAGTCCGATTATTTTTAGAGAAACTGGTCGAAAGAAGTCAGGAAGTAATCAGAAACCAAGTTTCTAGTAACGGGAAGAAATTCAGTATATGCATCAATTGTCTTCAATTTGGAAATGAGACCAAAGATTACAATAAGAAGAAATGAAAATATTTTCATTGGAATCGTCACAGAATAGTGGATTATGCTAAATCAAATACAAGAATGGCATACAGAATAGTGGACTAACCAACCAGAGACAAGTTCGTCAATCTTGATCGATTCAGTAACAAGAGGGATAGATCAAGGAGATTACGAAATTTTTACTAAAGTGCAAGGAAATCAGCGATGAATGATTCAAATGCGCTAAAAATCCAGGAGAAGGCCTTAGCATTATTCGATAACGGTTCTCAATTATTCTTTGTATCCAACGATCTAACAAATCGACTTAACTACAAAGAACGGATAAAGGAAAATTTCGAATTGCTTCATTTGATAATAAGGTATCAAAACCATGTCTCACAATCAAAGTAGAAGTCGTGGCAAAAATGGAACAAGAAGTTATTAGGTTTGATGAAATACGGTTGAGTACTTGAGGAACAAACTACAAGTGGTTAATTTAAACAATTGTGATTGTCATCTGTAATAAATCAAAGGCAAATAGATCTGAAAAATTATTGGAAATGACCTGATATACTTATGACCACTTCATCCAGCTAGGAGAGGCGCAAAATTTTTAAATTTTAGACCTATGCTATGAATGTGATCCCAAATCCTTGTTCATTCAAGGTCAAGTTGACATGTACTGCTGGCATGACAATGCAGATACAGATCAATTCTGAAAATTGGAGGTCATAGGCGTTCAAGAACAATCTGACACCTAAAATGACGAAAAAGGCGTTAGAACATTCAAGGGAAGTATTTCCAAATTAAATGGTAGGTACCAAGTTCGCTGGACGTGAAAAGAAACGAAGTTCAAGTTAGAAGGCAATTATAGTTTATGCGTTGGTGGCTTACAGACACTAATCAATCTCATGGGAATTTGCATATTTTTCTTACATCAATAAATTAATTATATGATTAAAATTCTTAAATGAAATCCATTTCCAGTATTTTCTTTCTGAGAAAAAAATTCGTTTATGATATGATAACTCTTATAATTTTTCTACAAAAACTGCTAACGCATCCATCAATATTATTCAAATTTTTTAATGCTTTCAATATGCTACTTAATTGATAATTAAAATGTGACTAGTGAACAATCCTGAAATTCTATCATGCAGCACTTTCAACCTCTTTTCATATTCACTCAGTGGAAAATATATGCTGGATAATAGCAATATGAACTGCTAATTAGCTATTAATTCCGGATAATTTTTAAAGTGTTCCTAATTAAAATTCTGTGTTTATTTTTATTTTGACTGTCGTGGTCTTTATTATTCCTATTTATCATTTGAATTTTTAATTTTTCTTTATAAATATATGTGCATATATATTTATATTATAATTATGCTACAAAAAACCAAATCCTAATTTTATTTGTTATAAATCTGTAAACAGTAAGCTATAAAATTTTCACACTTATCATAATTATGGTTTTATATATAGAAAAAATGAGCACACAGTGTCATCGTTCAATATTATTCGCATTATTCTGATTGTCATACTAACAAAAGCAGTTGTTCTTGAAGGATGGATAATATTTGAGATAAGAAATCGTATTTTAATCAAAATATCGAATGAACCTTATTACAGAAGAAGCAAAGTCTGTCAAGATCTGCTTGATCTGATATCAGTAATGTGCAATGATCTAGTTTTTTAGCGCTTAGATTGTTTAGAGCGATTAGATGGAGATTTCATTGATCAATTACTTCGCAAATGATGATTGTTTCTTGGAATCTAATAAAGCTTGTGTCGGTAAAAGCTGAAAGTATTGACTGTATGTAAGAATATCAAAAAAAATTAAATGGAAAATATTAGTAAAATCAAAGATTTAATAATTACATGAGAAGGAGTCAAAGTAACAAAGTGGATTAAAAGCAGAGGAAAGTTAAAAATTTTAAAAGAAATGAGTTTCGATCCAAGGCGCTAGTTTATCAGTATAGCATCGATTCTATAACGACAGTTAGTATCATTACCGACAGCCATTATCAGAGTTCAGCGAATGGCTTCAACAGTCTATTAGCGCAAGCGACTGTTCAAAGGAGCAAAAATCAAACGACAATAAGAAGCAATGGTAAAGTGGAAAAAGATCGACAACAATAAGGAAGATTTACGACGTTCCGCTAACATTCAAATAACTGTTATTATCCTGTATATTATTCATTTAATCTATTTCATTTAATCTATATCATTTTGATTCTTATCATTGTTTTAACACCTTGTTTAATCCATACCATTGTTTAATTTGTACCGCTGATATAAACTTGTTCAATTTATATCACTGTGTAAGCATATATTGTGTTATAACATTTTACAACCAAATAAAATCTATTTATCATGGAGAACGAAAACTTTCTTCTTCAATATAAAGGAGCGAATTGATGTTTCACAGACAAATTAATAATTATATTTGGAGAGGTGTACGGGATCGAAAGTTGCTAATACTGAATACATGAAGAAACTATTCTACTACTTGGGGATAAACTGTTAAGAATTTTTTGAATCACTTCTTCCAATAGGACAAGAAGATTTCATTTCCACTGGTTTTGAGAGCTTACTGTAGCCCGTTTATCACCACCGCATACTGACCAGAAAATCCTTTGATTAGAAGATAATACACCATTATTTACCCTTCGTTGGGAAGGATATAAGACGTAATCATTTGAGGTACATAAGGTAAAGAAACAAGACTTTAGATATACATGGGATAAATCAGTGATACATCATGTCATATATAAAAGGGCGAAAACTAATGGGAAAAAAGAAAAAACGGAGTCCATTTTTCCCACATTTAGCTACATTTGTTGATATACATAAGAGGGAGTAAATAGCATGTAATGGCAGTAGAAAATGTTTGTGATAACAATTGATAGCATTTTGGCAATGAATTTATGACAGAAATTAAATTTAACATCAACTAAAGATTATTAAAAGCATAAATCTGAGTGTCAGTTATGCATTATCAATTTCTTCAGACACTATTGTTTAACTAAACGAGTCACAATAGAAAAAATAATCAATATCCAATTAACAATAGAAAAAAGAGGTTCCTCTTTTCCAATTCTTAAGATAAGAAAGAAGAAAAATGTTTTTTCTTTTTCTCAACACTTGCATCATTATTTACGAACTTAAGTTAATTTGCTGGAACGTCGCAACGATCGAGGCTTTTGCAAATATTTGAAGTATTATCCATCTCTTATTCTTTGTTTTGATAAGTGAACTCTTCATATAATTCATGTAAATTACAGAGAACAAAGAATCACTGATACCAAAATAGGTTTTTCGTGCTATTTAACATGTTTCAAGCAGTGGTTACTCAAGCAAGGGCAGTCATTCAAATTATTCGATAGCTGTGTCGCGAATTTTAATATCGCGGAACTCCCAAATTTATTAAAATAAATTTACCCAAATCAAATGGTAAATTATGTTAGCAGTATTAAATAAATCATTTAACTAAATTTGTGTTTTATACATTCATTTCTCATGCTTATCCTTTATCGTTATCTAATCCTATTCATATCTCTTTTTTTAAACAAAGGGAAAAAATTCCTACACTATCTTCCGATAAGGAAAATTCCCACGTTAATGTTTCAATTTTCCTTTGTTACAATTTATATGCCGTAGTTGAATTTCTATAATTTAACACTTGCTAAAATTTGAATGTAAACCACGCCTACTAAATATTTTTTTTGTGCTAACCAAATTCGTATATATGCCCGTGATTAAAATACAAAAAGACATTCTAATAAAAAATTTCGCTCGCTTCAATCGAGTGGACAACATACGCGCGACTCTATCTTGTTCTTGCTGAACTTGCAAAATAAAAATCTCCGACCACCCTTTCTCTCCACAACAAGCTACTCAAACCTTCCAATTTAATCCAACTTGTACTAAATTCGTCTGTGTTATTACAGTCAACCGATTCTTCAAACCGCAATTTTATTTTATAACATAATGAAAAAATAAATTCTTCATCAAACAATAAAATTTTTCTCGTCAAGATTCGTCTCTACCAAGACTTAAGAAACTCCCCAGATAAATGATGCTCCAATCATTATTTACATATAAAAATTCAAATTTAAATTGATATTTCATTACTTATTCAAAAAACTTATTAAATTAATAATAAAAAGAATTGGAAATGTAAAGCATTGATGAAGTTTTATTGTTTTATAATTTATATGAATGCATCATGATATCATTATATTAATTAATAATTCATCATGTTGAGATGATCCATAATTAGTTTAACTATGAAAGAAAAGCAAATGAAGATTTTTCACCTACGATAAGACTATTAAATAGTTTTATTTAATAACTATCTTGGATAGATTCAAGTAAAACTTATTTTTGATCTAGTTATTTTCAATCATTAGTCTGATTGATGAAAGTGAATTGAATTGATTATTCTAAACGAAATCTTCCATACTTCACGGCAGACATATATTAGCAGACAATAAATAATAATACATAGTATTTTTATTATTATCTGAATAGTACTTTTATAAACTAAAAGTTAGAATTTGTCAGTGAAATGCAATAGTGAAATTGCGAAGAGTCAAATTCCCCAACGATCAATTAAAATTATAATTAATCTTTTATTTACATCATTGTGTAAAGAACATCAGCATTGTAGCATACAAGGAATGACATTTTTTAATTAACAAATTTCATTGATTAACACTTCAAGCATGCTGAATAAATTAAAACAAAAATTTTTTTTAACATTTATAATGCTTTGCTAATGTAGCGCTCAAATTGCAAATATTTGTTAAAACAAAGGGAAAAATGTTGAAATAAATCAGCTGAGAAACATTATAAATTCGTTGTCAAATTTTAACAAAATGTTGAAATCCCAAAAAAGTTTTTGCTTTTTTCTCGAAAATTTTAATTTTGATTACAAAATTTTAACAAAATATTTGGAATGATTTGATATTAAATCTATTATTTCTGATAATGTTTTTTCCAGTTTGTTGAAATAGTAACTAGCATAAGGTCATTTTTTATTTTAAAAGATTTAAAAAATTCTTTGAAATCAAAATATATAACAGAGCCAAAAAATATTCAATTAGCAAGAATCAATAATTAACAACATTATATTTTAAATTACAAATAATATTAGTAAAAAAGGAGGCATAAAGGTATTCTTACCATGACTAAAGATAAAATTAAAGCTGATAATTAACTAAGTAGTTTTTAACTTTTTCTCTCTCTTTCTCCCTCTTTCCTTCTCCCACTCGTTCATAGCTGAAATGTAGAATAACTGATGGTTTGGACAAAAAAAACAGCTAATTAGCTAACATAATTCTCAGATATTAGAGCAATTTCATGACATTGGGTTGACGTTATTCGTAATTCTACAATTACGTTATTATTACCAATTTATTATAAATTATAGTTTCTAACTTTTATGCTCTCTGGTGATTTTTCATTTTTTTCATCCATTTTTTCTCATTTCTTCCGGTTATTATTGGATCTTTTTTGAAATAGATTCGTAAAATTTGTAATTTTTGATAATTAAAATTGAATTCTGTTGATATTTCCTGCTCAAATTGTTATTTGATATTTCCACTTATTCATTAATTTCTGCGATTAATTCCTGCTATTTCTATTTCTGTGACAAATTCAAATTAGGCGTGCAAGAAACAGGATTACTATTTAAAAAGAAAAAATGGAAGTTACCCTAAAGTATAAAAGATATCTCATTCACTCAATTTTATTATTTCCAAAATTTTGTTCCAAAAAGCAAATAGAACAAAATGCAATTTCGTGTGTGAAAAAATGAATTTCTTTAATACCACTATTTCTTGGTTATTTGTCACCTATAATCCACGTACGTATATCAAATAGATAATATGTTTTAAATCATGGATAACAATTCATGAATAAAGTTTGAGAAATTTTCATATCATTGATAATTCAAATGCTGCTGATGAGTCAGAACTAAAGATTAAGCAACTAATTAAAGATATTTAGCACTTAAATGCGGCGTTCAAATAACATCATTCGAAGAACTGAAAAGAATGATGAGGCATAGGAAAATTAAAAAAATTAGATATCTTCAATTTGCATTTCCTTTCTTTTTCAAAAATCAATATTATATTTATTCCAAAAAATTTTTAAAACTTTCTTTTAAATAAATTTTTCTTTATTATGCTGTAACGATTCATTAACTTTGTATCCAAAAAGATACCAAATATTATAAAGGTCGATTGTTTTTTAAGGTTGCTACTGATAGCATAACTTTAGAGACATAAGATAAGTGACTGCTCTAAGCAATTAATATAGCGAATGTTTTTGTAAATAAAATATTTAACAAAACAAATTTCATAGGAGGATATTGTTTCTGTATAAACAAATGTAACACAAATTATTCGCAGAGCAGGTTTGAAATTTCAGCAGATTTAAATAATTAAGTTACTCGAACACTTGAGAAGCAAATAATGAATGTGCATAAATTTTTAATTAGTTCTACTGTATACAAAAATAAACTGAATTAATTTAAGTACAACTGGACACATAGAGGTCACCAAGGCTATTTATGAAATATGAATTATATCAGTGCTAACTTAATAAAACGTAAATATGCAAAGGCCATGAATATTTTTTATATGTATGAAGAATGTTGAAAAATGCTCTTTTTCAAAGTTTAATGTACGTTAAATTTTGAAAAGAGAAGAAACAAATAATGATGAACGGCATTTTTTACGAATTTGACTGAGCAAAGAGAATTAAATGAAGTAAAATATTTTCATAAGCTATAACAAGTAATTCAGAACAATTGAGAATGAATTGAAAAGTGTCAAGACTAATTAGTCAATTAAGTTAAGCATATTCTTTTGAACTCATAGCAGTAATGTCGAAGTCTGCAAAGTTACATTTGTGATATATATATATATTTAAAATCAGGCATTTAGAATATTATACTTTAAAAAATTAAAAATTTTCGCATATGGTTTTTGCGGAAAATAAAATTTTAACAAATTCAATCGATAAAGCTGCCTTCAATTTCTGCTTAATATCTTTCATAGCAGATGAAAATATTGAATAAAAGATAATTTTTGTTGACGTTTGACGTTTAATCATAGACTTACTAAATTTCTCTCTTCTAATTTTTTATTCAACTTCGAAAATTTTTTATTCACTTTATTCACCTTCAATACCTCCAAAAATTTCAATTTTTCATTTATATCAAAAAATATAATAATTATACTTAAAAAACATAGAATGTGTTATATAAAATATTGTTTATTTCATTAGTAAACATTATGAATTAAATAATTTCATTGTTCTTTTAGAATTTACCAAATGTGAATCGTTGCCAAAGCTTCATTCTTTCATACATAAATTAAAAGATCGAAAATAAAACTGCTCAAAATGTGAATGATTTAAAAGTTTTATTAGTTTTTTAAAAATTAAGGGATCGTCTATTTTTCATTAAGAAGTACTTTTGAAATAACTTTTAAGCACTAATCCATTATGAAATAAGGAAGATATTAATGAATATAATATTTGACTGATCCAGATTCCAATAATTACCATATGCTTCCTATAATTCTTGGATTAAGCCAACATTGCCGATTTTTAATTTACGATTTCTTATACGTCATAGTTATTGTATGTATGTGAACGTTGTGTGGATGTTTGTAGGCCTGAGTATATGAAAAATAGGTGGTTGTATGGGCGTGAAATGTAGGTGTATCAGTGGATGTATGTGATTGTGTCCGTATTAGCAGTTTATTTAAGTCTTCTTAACTTTTTGTCACTAAACATTTAATTTTTATTATTTTTTCTTCCACTTTATAATTTCAATATTGCCATCAAAGATTATTAACAATAAATCTATAATTTATGGCATTTCTATATTTAATTTTTTTTTTTAATTTATTTTATATCTCATTTCGAACTGAAATATGCAGGTGTTCCGTACTGAAGAAACTAATTTTCTATAGTGCTGCACCAGATTTAACTATTCCCTTTTAATAAAAGGGACTTTCATATTTTCTTTTGTTATTGCCGAATATATGTATCCATCTGGAAATGTTA
The DNA here is from genome assembly GCA_008729115.1 of Dirofilaria repens. Taxonomy (NCBI): domain Eukaryota; kingdom Metazoa; phylum Nematoda; class Chromadorea; order Rhabditida; family Onchocercidae; genus Dirofilaria; species Dirofilaria repens. The sequence goes on from SNRZ01000065.1 coordinate 174,874, forward strand.
TAAATTATAGTGAATTTGAAAAATTGGGAAGTGCAATCAGAAATAAATTAAAAAAGAATTTTAGAAATGAATTTGTAACTTACACCATATTTAAATAATTGCGACAAAAAAGTTTTATTTCATAGCAGTGTGAAAATTTTTATAATCACTTACAAAATGATGAAGTAATTAATTGTTAAATTGAAAATTTGAAGCTAATATTCAATAAAATTCTTTGGCTCTGTATGACTTTTTGTTCTATTCTTACGTCACCTTATAAATATTCATGAATAAAATAATTAAACTAAATTATTAGCCAAATTCGATGCTATGCTATAGTTAAAGTTAATAAATAGGTGATTAAAAGGAGAAAAATAGAATTTAAAACTTCTCCGAAAATTTTCTGTTCCTTCAAAATTTTGCATTTCCTAGAATGGTATTCTAATTTAATTTGCGCCAAATTTAAAACCAAGTTTAAATAATTAATTAAAATAATTAATATTTAGAGAATCATGAATTTAATTCTTTGTGAAATGCTTCACAATGTTAATTATATCAATTGTCTTATTAGAACATAATTTGATGCAACTTTTCAATTTTTTTAAAAAAAATTTGTACAAAATTCTAAATTAAAGCATAGGAGAATAAAATTATGGATAGAATTAAGTATTTTCATAGAATAAATGTGAAATGCATTGCTGATTCATCGACCAATTCAATTCAACAATATTTCAAATAAAATTTATCTCTTCTTCTTCTGCTGTTGAATTTATTTCCTCATCTTTTTTCAAAAAAATTTCATAAAATTTAAATTCAAATAAAGGAAAATAAAAAAATTGATCAAACTAGTGCTGATATTTTCATAACATATTTGCATAGAATCAATTGTTGATAAATATAATCAATACAATTCAATAATATTTGAATAGAAATTTGTGGAATATGTAAATAAATCGGTTGACAACGGTGTCAAATTTAGAACGAATGCTGCTATGCACAAAATAGCATTTGTTAAAGAAAATGACCGATTGTGGTGGATAATAATAGTGAGTACGCTATTTTCGTCAACGAATTTTATTGCTGAATTGTCAACGATCGACCTCCAAAAAGTTTCATCCATATTATTTCATCTCCCTAAAACCTTGTCTTCATCTTAACAGTAAATCATTAGCATATTGCTATTTTCTAAAATTGTTAGGCAGATTTTTATACACAATTTTTCACCATAAGTTGTTTGATTAAAAAATTGAAATATTAAAGAAAACTAATCGACAATTAAATAATCGAATGTGGATATATGATGCATTAAAAAACTAAAGTTTATGAAGAATATTTAGTTGCAAAATTATTCCCATAATAGTTTAAAAATGCAATGACCGATTGCTTGTAGTATCGCGTAAAATAGCCAAATTTGGCCCCTCAATATATGCCCATCATTTCACAAGTAGCCAATGGGAAACTTTGATTGTTTGGGAATGGATTCGAAAAAGATAAGGGTTTGACAGATGTGTGCTAGTAATATGTCTATGCTTTGCATCCATTCAACTCAATTCAATTCAGTTCAATTCATCCATTCTAAAATCTAAATCTTTTATTGAATAATATTATTGAATAGGATAGCTTTTAAATCTTCTCTTTCTTAAAAAAAGTAAGATTCCTAAAATATTTCCACCATTTAGTTGTTATAACATTTCATCAATTTTTCATTTATATTTAATATAGATAATTTTTTTGCTGAAAATTAAACTTGTAAATTTCTGAATAATTCGATTCGTTTGGTCCAATTTATCCATTGTGAAATCCCAATTTATGCGCTATTGCTTTATGTGATAATTTTGTCTTTTTCACATTCTATTATTAAATGAAGAAAGGAAATGTATAAATCTTCTCTTTTCCAAAAAAAAGAGAAAAATTAAAGTTCTTCAAATATTTAAAATGTTTAAATTGAAACATTTTTAACATTTAGCGCCAGAATAGTTTGCTAATTTTCTATTACATTAATTCCTGATAACTTTTTTTGCTTTCAAATAGAATTTTTTTCTACAAATTGTCAAGCAATTAATGCATTAGTTTTCAAAAATTATCTTTTAATAATTCTTAACATTCATCTAATTTCTGATTTCTCTCTGTTCTTTTAATGGGTATTTTTAGCACAACTTATGGTAATATAAGTTTGACGTATTTAATAAAAAAAAATGCCATTTAATCATTGCATGAAATTGACATAAGTAGTATGACAAGATGATGATTATTTTGTTACAGTTTCATTTCGATTATATATTTCTCTTTCCATTTTTTATTTAGAAAAATATTAACATGAAATGGAAAAGGAATTCACGGAAAATACGACAAAAAATCACATCTTCCGATCAGCGATCATCCATTCTGCAGAAATCTGATGAATTGGTCTACTGCCACTTGATGATGATTACGATGGGAGCAATTTTAAGTTTCAGTGGTAATATTCATGGTAATTTCGTATTTGATGATCGTGAAGCCATCATAAATAACCGAGCTATTCGTGAAATTGGAAAAATATTGAAAAGTGATTTTTGGGGCTATCCGATACAATCATCACATAGTCACAAATCATATCGTCCAATTACTACTATTACTTTTGCGTAAGTTATTACTACCACTTCTTTTGCGTAAGTTTTTTTTTGTTTTATCTTTATTATTCCTTATTTGCAATGGTATCACTTTGTAATTCAATTTAAATCACGTAAATCAAGATTCAAATCATTGTCGTGGTCACGTTATCTGATGCTGCGTGAAAGATATATGCTTATACAGGTTTCTTAATATTTTATGCAATGTTATAAATTGCATATTTTTTGCAAATAAATGAAATCATTCATTAGTAGTAGTTTCAATGATTCATTTCATTTTGATTTGGACAACAAACAAATTATTTTCTTTCTTTTACTATTTGATATCACATATGAATATAACCTTTCATTTTTTTTGATCGTGAATTTTTTTAAATCGATTATTTAATCAAAAAAGATTGCATTTGAACGAAGGACAATAATTTGAATTGCTATATAAGCAAACAAAAAATTCTTTTCTCAGAATATTTCAGTATTTATGGCTACTTTTTATAATTTAACTAAAATGAAATCAATATTTTCTTGTCGGAAATAAGAGAAGTTTTCTTCTTTCCATATAATATTCTCTTTCAATTCTTTAACAACAAAAAAAGAAAAAAACGATGAACTAATTTTTTGTCAATTTGTTTTGAAGAGGATGCACTTAATTATGAAATTGAATCAATTTAAATTAAAAAAAGAAAAGAAGAAATCTATTAAAATAACTTAAATATGCTGGTAATTAGAATTGATATTCGCAATAAATATTTGATAAATTATTCTTGAAGAGTAATAACTGCCTGCGTGAAATAATTACTCATATAAAATAGCCAGATTTGTTAGAAATACTTGAATATTCGATGTGCCAAATGTTTATCAGAAAGTGGTGAATCGCCTCAGAAAATATCCACTTTAATGCTACTTTAAATATAACATCATTCATTGAAAGAGCACGAACGATTGATTGTTAAGCTTTTTAGTCGGATTTTTCAATTGAAAATTTCTAAATCTCAAATATCAAACGATTCGTAATATCCTTGGAACTAGGCCCATTCATAATATCCACTGAACTTTGGTCTTTCATAAAAATCTCTTCGCATCTGGCACTCGACCGTTAGAAATCTGACACACTTTTATAATATCGTTGAATCTTAAACACATTTATAATATTTATTTATAATATTTCTTGGAAATTTGAACACATTTTCATAATATCTATTGGAGATTGATCATTAAAACTTTGGCTATAACTTTAATACCTTTGTAATGTCTTTCAAACATAAATCTATTTTACACTTGGCCATCTTTTTATAATATTATTGAAACTTGGTTATATCTTGCAATCAATGGCTTTCTATCAGAAAGAATGTAGTTGGCATTCTGTATCGATTCATTTAGGTTCTTTCCTTTTGCCTGTCTTTTCTCAAATAAAGAAGCTATCTATAAATTAAATCTTCTAGTATTTCGAAAATTAACTTAAGTTGACAGAATGTTTTTTTGTCCAGAGATATATATTATTCATTTCAATGAAACGAAGTAGATCAGCATGTAAATAGATGTGTAAAGAATTTGTTTACAGAAATTAATATTATTAATTAAGAGGGCTCTTATTACATTTGCAATAATCCAAGAATTAATTTTAAGTTGACAGCGCCCTTGATGTATCTCAAATATTTCAGCAGTTAATTTTAAGTTGACAGAATCCTTGTTATATTGATGTTTCAGAAACTAATTTTTAGTGACAAAATTTTTATTTTAAATGTACATGTGACCATATCCCTATGCGTCGAATAACTCAATAAAATGGATCAGTATATAATTAGATGTGTAAACAATTTGTTTACAAGATAGGATATTAAGCAGATTGCATATATGGATGTGTATATGTGTGTGTCTATAATGTAAATATGATTGATGTAATTATAATTATAAGTGACCTATATAGCCTAAGGGCCATCGAATGAATTTGCATGTTATCTGGGCCAAAATCTAGCCTGTCAAGCAAAATATAATTTTTATAACTAATAACTAATCGATCATCTATTATTACAATTGAAACATATACAAATAAATATTCTGGAAAAAGGAAGTAAGCTTGAAGTATTTTAGTTGATGATTAGGTATATAAAATGCAACGAGAAGTGGAAGAATTTCGAAATTTCAGTAATCTAATTTATTATTCAATAACATTTTGAATGAAATAGACTAGGTGAAAATAACGATAATGAAATTAAATTTATGAGTGTAAAATTAGTTATTATAACATATAAATTAAAACATTTTCTACATCTGAATTTTATAAAAATTAAGGTTTTCATTTCGTAGCAGCTAAATTTTATATAAATTAACCATTATTTATATTAAAATTTTTTGATTCCTTCATTTCCCATCTCTCTTTCACTTTCATATTTCAACACTTCCATTCTATCTCATTCATTTTCTGATTCTAAATTAATGAAATACGAAATTTCATGATAAATAAAAAAAACAGAATTGATTTTATTAGTTATTTCTAGTTTTTAATAATTTTTAATATTGCAAATCCATAATTTGATGAGCCAAAAATTAATTATTCTAATTTGAAAGAATTAGGAGTGATAGCTGCCGTAATTTTACTATGAAGCCTTTCTTTTGATATTCAATAGAGAAATTGCGAAATTTTACTGTCACTGAAAAATTTTTCATTAAAGAATATTGCATATCCAATCGTTTTTAGGTTAAATTTATCGATTAAAATTTCAAACGATAAGCATTTTATCATCAAAAATTAAAGAAAAAAAACTATTGAAAAGTTAAACAATAAAAAATAAGCATATTACTAATTATATCAGTATTTGAATATTTAATCACATAAGTACTTAATTTCGTGTATTATAATATATGAAATTTCAGATTATTTTTTGATGAAACGAAATTTAGATAGTGCAATTTTAATTTTATTTGAATCTACAAATATAAAATTTATTATATCTTGCAATGATAAGAAGAAAGATATTTTTTTAGAATTGTGACTTAAAATAATTGTTAATTATTAGAATTAAAATCAAATAATCAATTTTAATTAATAAATTTTGAATTATTCCGAAAATTTAATCTATGTACGAATTATTCGGATACAGTAATATACGATTATACAATATAAATATATGATTTAATAATAATTAATTAATTTGCAGGATCAATTATGCTATATCAGGCTTCCATACGACAACTTATCATATTGTTAATATTGCGCTACATACAATTATTTGCATAATACTTTATAAAATGCTGGTCAATTTATCCATGATTTTTTATAGAAAATATCCTAACAGGACAGCTTTTCATGTTTCCTTGTTGTTTGCTGTACATCCAATACACTCTGAAGCAGTAAGTTATCAAACTACAAATTGTATTTCTTTTTTAAGTTTCGTTGAGTAATTTTTTTAAATTTTGTTAAGTAATAAATTGAGTGCAATTTTTTAATTCGCTTTTATCTTAATTAAACATCCATTACTCAGAAAATAAAGAAACAATTTGTAAAATTTAAATTCCATAAATAAAATTTAGTCAAAGAAAAGTTGAATTTGGCAAAAAACATATTTTCTGAAGTATTTTTAATTGTTAATTCGTTAATTTATTACCTCTCATATAATGTCTTTTATTTGCGAATTCATGAAAAATTCTATTTTAGTAAATTATGTTGTTCAGTATTTTATAAACATTAATTATTAATTAATAATGGTTCAATCACTCCTCATCTTACTTTCATTTGATTTATCATCCGAATTCTCGAAATAGTGTAAAATAATCTGGAATAATTTTAGTTTTGCAGTTTATTTCTTTTGACAAATTTAAACTTGTCATTCGTATACCATATATTGTCAGTTATACAAATTCAGTTATACAATTTTCAGTTATACAAATATCAGTTATACAATTTTCTTTCGGTCATTAAAATTATCAAGAATGAAATCCCGATGAAATTTTTTTACTTTTTTTTTTTAATTTCTAAACCTATTGAAAAAAGCTTCTTACAGGTAGCAAGTATAGTTGGTCGTGCTGAGCTATTGATGACATTATTTACGCTTCTTTCATTACATTTATATATTAAATGTTGGCGTGAATTACGATTTTCAATTAAATCAAAAGTTACAATTTTATTTTTAAGTATCATTGCATTATTCAGCAAAGAGCAAGGAATTGTTGCCATGGTTTGTTTCTCTCTTTTTCACTTTATACCATACGTTTTCTAATCAGTAATTCATTTCCAATTAATTGTTAACTTTTAATTTAAGATTTCCAACTAAAAAATACAATTCCTTTTTCCATTTAATATTACATGCTTCCTGATTAGTACTAATTTGTTAAATAAAAAGAAAATTGCAATTGGTAATTTAATTTTCAATATATTTAACAGTATTAAAAATAATTTTTTTAATTTAATTAATAATTTCATTAATATTATTGAAATTTACTAGGTTTACTGAAATTACTTTTTAACTAGTGTAGTAGTCCTTTCAGCAAAATGTTGCATAATCTTTAGTTAATAATAAATCATTTTTTGAATTAATTATTCAGTTTTTAATTTAATTATTGATTTCTTCAGTATCACTGAAGTCTGATTTTTTAAAATATTTATTGAAATTAAAAAATTTTAGTCAATATTCACATTCTTTTTCATTTAATATTATACAATTTCAATGATAATAGTTTATTTGAAAAAAAAACTAAAAACGAATTTATTAGCTTTCAGTTTAATCAATATTCCTTTATATTCTACTGAGAATCATTCCTTTTTTTAAATATATTTATTAAAATAGCTTTTTCTAGCCACTTTGTGCAATATTTGATATTTTTGCGACAAATATTTCGCCAATTCGTTTCTTACTTGCATACAAAAAAAGGATGAATGATTATTGCAATAACAATAAGGCTGATGAAAATACTACATATATGCTTGTATGATTTTTCATTAATTTAATGCAATTAATGTTATTATAATAATCACTAATTTAACCTTCGACCTTTACATTTGTAATTAATTACGAAGTTTTTCGAAGAATTATTTCATTTCGAACTGCTATATGTAATTAATCTAAAATAGTAATGCAGTGAAATTTTACTGAACTTGTACTATAAAATATAAAACGTTCTATGAGCAGAAATTTTTATATTTCGTCAAACATTAATTTTTTTATTTTATTTGGGAGGAAAATAATTCGCAAACTAAATTTTATACAAGCACACAAAATAATAAATACTGTTCAAATGTCAAATTTAATTTCAAACTTATCGTAATCCATCCTTCTTTTTGCATAGGAGAAATTTCCATCTCTCAAAAAAATTTCTTCCAGAATTAAATACATAAATGAGAAGAAAATATAAAACAGATCTTTATATCTTGAAAGAGTAAACATAAATTGATAATTTCTTTAGTTCGCTTTTGCTTATATTTTAAAAATTCTTAAAGTAAATTTCAACTCTTTTTTAAAACAAAAATATTCAAGAACTAATTGCTGAAAAAGGTCAGTTTAAAAAAAAAACTTTTTTACAAACTTAATGGAAATTCACAAGAGATCTGGTTCCTACTCATTTGAATCTTACTTGTGTCTCCAGTTGTCTTCAATTAGATCAGAAAAATTACGTAAATAAAAATTTCGAAGGATAAATAAATATAAATTTTGATCGAAATCACCAAAATTCTTAAACAGCTTATTTTTTTCATTCTTTAAAGTTTCTATTATTATAGGAATATTATGGTTGCATATGCCGGGTGATAATATGCTCGTTGATTTGCATAGCTTTATTGATCCTTCGATTTTCGATCAATGGTTTTCAATCACCTCAATTTAGTCCAAGCGATAATTTAATCATTAATTGCCCATTCATCTTTTTAAGAGTTAGTTATTAAATCATCGATTATTTGATTGCTTCAATTTCTATATTAAGCCATTTTTCCATATTTATAGAATTTTTTTTTATGGGATGAGGAGGAAATAAATTGAAAAATGCGATAGACTTCAAAGATTGATGAAAAGCGTAACGAAGGAATTTATCTTTTACAAATCTAGATTTAAAATATGCAAAATTTTCAAATACAAAAATTTTCATACTAAATTAGCTAAGCTGAAAAAATTACTGTTAGAAAAAAATTTCTTTTTCATCATAACTTACTTACTACCTATTTGTTTATTTAATTAAATGATTATTTATTTACCAACTTCTCAGTATAAATATGAAAAAGAAAAATATTTTAATTTTCTTTCAGTTAATTAATTATTGCTATATTTATACGCTTTATATTTGGCTACAACTTTATCCGATTCATTTATGCTTTGATTATTCGATGGGTTGTGTGAAATTAATTGAATCGATCAATGATTCACGTTTTCTAATATCCATAATTTTTATTATTTGTACTACCGTTCTTATCATTCAGCTAACTAGAGGATATTTCGAAAAACAGTACAGGTCTAATTAATTTTATCAGATTATTTATTTAAAAGAAATACTTCAATGATTGTCGTAAAGATATTGCAAATATTGCGAATTTTCAAACTATATAAATTTATGTATTTTTTGCTTAAATTTCGAAATTCAGTCAAAAATTTCAGAAATTTGAAATGATCAGCTTATTTCTCAGTTGCCTATCACTACTTAAAAAAAAAAAAAACTAAAAAATTTCCTGCTTTCTTTTCTAGTAGTACTTTTCAAAGCACTGAAATATGAAAAATTAAATCTATCACTTGAAATCATGTGGAACAATATTTTACAGCATTAAGATATATTTTATTGCAAAGAAAATTCGTATAATGGTTCAATTCTACAATTTGGAGATTTAATTTTATATTTTAATTTTTAGTTTCATTTTTCTGCAGGCTTCAATCATTCTCGATTATTTTTTATATTATAACGTTTCTACCGGCTAGTAATATTTTTATTACCGTTGGATTTGTAATTGCTGAAAGAGTGCTTTATTTGCCATCAGTTGGATTTTGCGTATTTACTGTTAGCGTATATGAATGGATTGAAGAATTTATGATGAAAAATAAAATGGAAAATACTTTAAAAACTATTATAACAATAATTATCGTCATGCTTCTTGCCAAATCATACAAAGTAAGACAATAATCATAATAGTAATGATGATAACAATGATAATATTATCAACAATAACAATTATTTCCTTATGGTTAATAATATTATTGTCATGCTTTTTACCAAATCATGAAATGCAAAATATAATAATTATATTATTAGTTATAAAAATAATGAAAATAATTTATTTTATTATGGAAAAATATTTTCATAACTATAAAAGAAGAATAAGATTACTACTCTTATCAGTTCACATGATGTAAGATAATAATCGCAATAACAATAATGGTAATAACAATTATTTGAGAAACGAAAAAGAATTTGTCAATTTTAAAATATTTCAGCAAAAAAAAATTATGGAAAATGAAAAATATTGTTATTTGTTTTTTTTTTTCATTTTACAAGATTACATAATAATAATAATAATAATAATAATAATAATAATAACTAATTTTATTACAGTTTTAAAAAAAAGGTAAAAATTTTTTTTTTAATTTTGAAATGTTTCTATAAATTATAAAAAACTAATAAATGGCAAATGATAAATCATTACATTTAATATCAATGATTTATAAGATTTATTTAAAAATAAATCTTCACTTTTCGTATTTAATATTTAAGCAGTAAACTTAATTGAAATTTATTTGTTGATTTTTTTTAAAAATAATGATCAAATGCAAATTTTGATAGTCGTTACAAAAACATGACGAAGAAGAATTTTCAGCGTAGTATGGAATGGCGAAATGAATTAGATTTATACAAAAGTGGCCTTGAAGTTTGCCCAAATAACGCAAAAATTCACTATAATATAGCAAAAATTATGGCTGATAAAGGTGATATCAATCGTGCAGCTGCTAATTATGTTAATGCTATAAGGTATATTTTATGCTTTGAAAAGTTCAACAGTAAAATATTGATAAAAGTTTGTAATTACTAATAAATATATCTTTATCACTCACTGTTCAAGAATGTATAATTAACGCTTAGAATAGCTGTCATTCATTGTCTACTAAAAATTAGAGTTAGATGCTGAAATTAAAAAAAACTATTGATATGATAATTTTGATATACAATGCCAAGTATTCCTATTTTTTGTAATTTTTGGAAATGAAAAAATTTCTTTACTATGATTTTTTTCCAAACACAAAAACATTCTTATCAGCTGTGAAAAGCAATTTTCTATTATAATTGTCCGCACCATATTTATTATTTATAATTTTTAATTGTCCAGACAATGACAATTTCTCATTGTTCAAACAAATTTGATATGACATATTTACATTGACTATCATGTGATAATTAATTAAATGATATATTATTTGATTAATTTTATGCGATGTTTTTGCTTGTAATTATTAATAAATATTAATCTAATTAAAGAAATTACCTCCTAATAAAGTAATGCATTTCTGTCTACTTCACTTTTTTTAAACGGTTAAGTTTGTTTTTTTCGTCAATTAAATAGATTTCACTTTATTCATTAATTATCACTTTTAGGTTAAATCCTACCTATGAAAACGCAATGAATAATTTAGCAAATATTTATCTAAAATATGGTCGAAATACAGAAGCCGAACAACTTCTTCGTAAAGCCATTGAATTAAGGCCAAATTTTGCAGCTGCATGGATGAATCTTGGCCTTGCACAACTGGCCCAAAAACATTTTAAAGTTGGTATTTATATTAAATTTATTCCTAACTTATACCAACTCACTCACTGACACAGTGATAATAATAAATGATCAATGTAAAATAAAAATTTTTTTAAAAAGTTCCAAATTAATTAATTACGACACTTTGATTTATGAAATCTGAAATAAATAAGGAACCAATCGATTATCCTCTATTATTACCAATTATTGAGCCGAAGCGTCATCATTAACTAAAATAGAATTAGAGCAAGGATCACATCTTTTCATAATCAATAAGGATCGACTATCAAATAACATTAGCGAAAATCCTTTCAGTAAAAAAAAAGGACGATAAAATTTTGCGAAATTTTCGATGATTGAAATTATATTTTTAGGATGCAGAAGATAGCTTTGAACAGGCACTTAATTTACGTTTTCCGTATCCAGATTGTCTATACAATATGGGCTTACTTTATTTACAACAAAATCGGAAAATATATGCAAAAGAAATTTGGCAAAATGTTACCAGGTAAAAGAATTTCTGTAATGAAAGTTTATAATGAAACGTTGTAACCATACATTTATTCCTTTTAATAATTTTAAATGATACGATCTATAAAATAATAACAATTAAATTAATATCATATTTGCAATATTTTTTTTTCCTATTTACAATATTTTGCTCGTAAATCTACACTTTTATATTAAATTTTAATTTATGATTTAAAATATTCCAAATATAAAATATGAAATTTCAAAATTTACATTTGTTTTTAATTCATGCATTTGAATTTTATTAAAATTGATATTCACATGATGTTCATTGAATATTCCCAATATAAAATATGATAATTCGAATTTTGATGTATTAATTGAGATTAATGGACTAGCTAGGACATTTTTTCAGAGCAAATCCTGAGCATAAACAAGCCTGGTTGAATTTACTGATATTGCTCGATGAGACAAACAATTGTCCGGAAGTAATTAATTTAGCTAATATAGTGCTAAGATACCATAACAAGGATGCAGCGCTTCTTTCTCAGTTAGGCATCTGTTACGGTAAAATGGGAGAATACGGTACTGCCGAAAAATTCTTCCTGTCCGTTATAGAGCTCGAACCAACAACGGTGGCTTATTGGAAGAATATTGGTAAATTTTACTCTATATACCAAGACACATGCCAACCATAGCTCAGTTGGTAGAGCGGAGGACTGTAGTATATATGGAATAACGCAGTAATCCTTAGGTCGCTGGTTCGAATCCGGCTGGTTGGAGTGCCTGAACTTTTGAATGCAGAAATGATAACAACATATGACCATGTGTGAATATGATAATCAGTCTTATATGACTGAATTACCAAGTTTACGTGATCCGTATATGGTTGACGCGAGGGGTTCTTGACGTTTCTGAAAGAAAACAAAACGAATGAATGAAACCGTTTAACCTTAACATAAAAAAATTTTGATATTTTCGAAAGGAAAATTATTTTTTCTTATTTTCATTTGTAATAGTAACAAATTTTAGGTACACTTTATTATCGATGGAATAAATTTGACAAGGCAAAATATGCATACTGGAAAGCATATCAATTTCAACAACAATTTGAAACTATTCAAAATCGACAAAAAATAAATTGAGAGTAAGATAACGAATGAATTTTATAAATGTGATAAGTAGTAGGCAGTATAAGATCATAGACGACAAGACCAGAAATTATTATAAATGGTTCAAAGTTGAACTTAATCAAAAATATTGAAGAATTTTGACGGTCAATAATGGATTATCAGCTTATCAGCCAGTTTCTGTTAATACTATGAAAAGTAATCCGTTTATATATTTTTCCATAATTTTTTCCTTAATATGTACATTATTTTATAAAAATTTTAAAGAATTATTGGATGGATTATTTAAATAATGAATTATTCAATATTAAATGATTCATGCGCTTACAAATCTGTCAATATACAAAATAAATTTTTGCTTAAGTAAAAGTTGAACAAATAATTTAGAAATATTTAAAATCGTGAAGTGTTGAAAAGATTTAAAGGAAATAAATTAAAAAACTATATTTTGAATGGATACTGTAATCGTTGAAAAAAATTGTAGAAACGACGATTCTATGTTTAACAAATGCCTGAAATGCGTAAAATAGGTGATATCAACTAGCGTTAGTTATTATTTGTCTTATAGTATTACAGTCTTCATGAGTAGCAATTATTAAATTTCAGTAGGAGTTAGTAATTTATTTATGTATTCAAGGTGAATAGAACTTCAACAATTGGAAGAAATTTGGGAATATGCGAAGTTCCAATCTATAAAAACGTTGGATCTGATGAATAAATAATGAAAATTAACTCAACAAAAAGATCAATTGCGAGAATAAAAAGAATTATGAGATTTAAAAGAATTAGTTGACATAAATTAGAAAAAAAAGATGGAATCAACGTATGACTTAAAAAGCAATGAGTAAATACAACATAGAAGTTATTAACGAATAAGAAACATAAAAAATAATGAAACATTTTTTCAATGACCACATTTTATGTTTACTTTTTACTGCTTTTACTGCTTTTTCTTTTCACTCAAATATCGATGCAATGTTTAATTTCTGTCATCAAAATTTTGTTTTAAAATTTTCATATTTCTAAAATTATTTTTAAATCTTTTATAGCTAGAAATGCGCTAATTAATCTCGTAGCACGTTTAGCTTTTAAATGTCAGTTTGAGGATGATCTGATTTTTTCTCAATATCTTCACTATCTCAATTTTGATGTTCATCGTCCTATATTTGTGATCTCTTTCCAACTTGATGACGAACTTGTTGCACATAATTAAATGCTGCGCTAATTAATCTCGTAGCATATTTAGCTTTCCCTTCCACAAACCGGAATTATCAAATTTTCTGGAATTATAAGCAATCCCAAAATTATCTGTAGAACTTACTTTTGCTTCACATATACCTGGATTTTGTCCCTTATTCTTCGAAATTTCTGATATCTTCGATTCCTGCTGTGCTATTTCTTCTAATCTAAAATGAAATTGTTCCATTTCAAAGAAGTTACGATAAGATTTTAGAGTTGCAGAGGCTTTTTAAGATTCGCTTGCGTTTGCTTCGATCGTAGAACCTTGGCGAATTATTGCATTATCCTGACGAAATCGTCAAAAGCTGGTAATGAAAATATTGTTATCATGTGAAATGATGCTGAAATTTTAATACTATTTTTTTACTTTTTTCAATATGTTCTGTCAAAATTGAAGTAATCGTAAATATTTTAAAAGTATAAATGCATTTTCAATATCATACCATTAGGGAATATAAATAGTACTGAATTTTTTGCATTCCTTTTGAAAATATTTAAAAAATCTGACTAATTTAATAAATGAAATTCAACTGATAGCATTAGAAAGGTATGCCTTGAAATATCAGATCAATTAATTTTCAACAATTTTAAATTTGATAGAATTTTTGTACTGTCCTATTTAATCAAATATAAAGCTCCCGTTATTAAAAAATCTGAAAATTTTCGATTTGATTGCAGTGCTAATTAGTATTATTTTATTCGGCCAAGAGCGATTCTTTTTTAATCGCTAAATTAAATTAGTTTAACATTTTGCGACATAATTGATTCATCGAATTGAAAATAAATTCACTGAGAAATGAAAATTGATGCTTTTTTAATCTTTGACAGCTAAGTCCAATTCTTGCCGTACTGCTCGTAGAAGGTAACAACGTATGTATTCACGAATATTTAATAATAAATTGTCCGTATTCATATGATAAGGCCAATATCTCAAGCATAATTAGCGTGTGTAAAAGCACGGTTCAAGTCTCCACTAAAATAAAATTTAAATAAAATATTCTAAACATCTATCAACAATTTAATGTAATAAATATATGAAAACATTAAATTTTAATAACTTAAAATTACAGTTAATTTAAAGAAAAAGATGAGATAACGAAAAAACATTCGAAAAAAAAAAGTGAGATTTTTAGTTATCAAAAAAATTTTTAGAAAATTTGAAAATGTAAATGAATGGAAGAAAAAATATGAAGAAAAAAGAAGCATTAGCTTACTATTTAAAATCATAGTAGTATAGAAGAGTATGCGCCACGTAATTTTCAGGCTCATTCGCCATTAACATATTTAATCTTGCCAAAGTTTTAAATTTCTATCAAGGAATTGAAAAGATGTTTGTCAATTAATAAATTTATTTGGTAAGTTCTCAAACTTATATTAAGAAAGCCATCGGTTGCCCACGGAAAAATAAAGTTTCAAACATTTTTTCGCAATATAATTTTTCTTTATCAATCATCTTTAGATTCTCTAATGTAATTACAAGAATTGTAAATTTGGTGTCATAAATTCCAATATGCAATTGAATTATAGAATACAAGTTTGTTAATTCCTATAAATAAATTAATTATATTTTTCTTGGACTTTTTTATCCTATCAAATTAAATAATTTTTATTTCTCATCATTGAATTTCGCTCTATCTGTTTAGCATTGCATGCTACTACTTTAAAAATTTGAAAAAAATTTGAATCAGATTTTTTAAAATTAATAAAATTTTAATTAAACAAACAACGGAAAGTTAGTTGCACGGAATATAAGCATAAATCTCCAATGAGTTATATATCGGAAATGTTTTATTTGTTTCGTTGACAATATTTTCTAATGGCATTAAATTGGAATCAGTCATACGGAAAAGTTAACTGCCATTTTCAATTCCAAAATTGATCGCAATTTTAGAATTTTATGAAACATAAATCAGCAGAATTTAAATAAAAATGTATGTTGAATGAAAAATTTTCTTTTAATATTCTTTCTAATTATATTTGGATATGAAATTCGAGTTGATTGGAACTACAAAATTTTTAGCGGACGAAAAATCCCGTTTTGCTATTTTTTTAACACTAAGTCGCATAATTTTTTAATATAATTTCCGGATATGTTTTTAACTAAGTCGCATAATTTCCGGATATGTTGTGATTTCCGTCCATTGTCATTTTTTAAATTTTCCTTCCAGAAAACTTCACCATTATTAAAATATTATTACCAATGCTTCTTGCAAATACAAATTCGCTTCCTTTTCTTTTATTGTATTTTCCATTGGTAAAAAAATTTTTTAAACTGATAATTTTGAAATTAGTAAAAATTTGAAGTTTTTCAACCTAAAATTCCTTTTTTCTTTAGTTTAAATTATATTCTAAATCAAGAATATAAAAACCTGAAAGGATCGGATTGTATCGCAAGTGATATGCTTAAATATCGCATAACTAATGTTGACAACGTTGCTTATTGTATCCTTGAGGTTTTTGTTCCCATATTTGTTCAAATCGTTCCAAGTATTTGTCAACCTAATGAAGTGAAAATTTGTACTCAAACAAAAAATCGAATTAAATCACTGAAATATTAAATATATATTAAACATATTTATTGTTTTATTTGAATATTTCATTAAATATAAATTATCAGACATCACAACTTTTAAGAATCAAAAAATAAAAATAACCTTTAAATAAATGAGCTATAAATGAAATTTATTAAGATGTGATACAATAGATTTATCATCTATAAGAACTGATAATGCAAAATACCAAATTATCTCATTTATTCAGTCATTAGTAATAATTAGATTGATTGGATTGACTAATTATTCTATCATCTTCAAAACAACTTTATATATATATTTTTTTTTATTTTAATAAAAATCTTTCTTGGGAAATGTTAAATCGTTTTATATCCATTTATATATTGCCAGATGACTGATTATTATTTTAATCAATTATTTTAATCAAGGAAATAATTTTTAACTGATAAATTATAATTGAAAAATCATAAGATTCACAACTGCTCCGTCGTAACGTGCGTGTGCTATCGCTAACAATAAAGTTGCTTCACATCGATAATTTCCATTTTTTGATGCTTTTTCCAACTGATAATAATTCACCATTTGATAAAACTTTCAATGCTTGTTTATACTGATTGTTAAAGATGAATAAAAATAGCCCACAAATAAATTAAACAAAATCAAATTTTCTTTTAAGGTAATTCAAAACAAACTATAAAACATATTTTGTTCATTTGATTGCGATATTTAAATTATGTCCTTGACAAAAAAAAATAGAAATTTTTAGAATTTGAAAGTAATATCATTCAATTATTCAAATTAGAAAAAATTTATTTTAAATTTATTCCGATAAATATAAGAATAAATAATTTTAAATGAAAAATGGAATTAAAAAAAAAAAAAACAAAATGAAAAATTATTACCCGTCCTTCAATGGAATGATATCATTTGTAATGGTATCAAGTTGTTCATTCCTTACATTCTAAATATCCTCAATTAATGGATCATTACAGTCGGACGATAACGATAAATTGATAAAATCTTGTGTTAAGAATGATTTCAACAATTGTGCCTGAATTAAAATTCGAAAAGCTATGGTTCATCTAAAGTTTGTATTTATCATTAAAATGATCCAATTTAATCAATTAAAGCTTTAATTTCAATCAACATTTTTAGCATATGTATAAAAGTTTTCTTTTTTAACATATATATAAAAGTTTGGTCAATTCAATAAATTTTCGCGGCGTAAATGTTTGATATTATTGATCGATAAAAATAAGTATTAATTTGGATAGTTTTTGCAAAAATTTCATCACTTACATAGTTATTGATTTGATCATGTTCTTCGATTACTAAATGTTTCAGATCATTGGTTAATCCTTCGCCGATATTCTCCAATGATATATCAATACAATCCTTACTTATTTAAACACAAAAACAAACCAATGATCTACAAAAATTATCAATAAAATGAATTTTTTGAATCAAAATCATTATGTCATTTTTTATTTGATCAGTCATTTGAGCTGATCTAATCATTCATTCATGTAATCGTAAGTGACACATGATGAAAAGCGATTATCAAAAGATTTTACAAACTAAATCGATCAAACATTTTGCGTAATTTGTACATTATGAGATCATTTCATATCTTTATGAAATGATTCGTCGGAAACTTATAAATCAAAATAGCAGGAGTTATTGAAGGTAAAAATAAACATAAACTTTATAAGTGAAAGAAATTTATACATAGTAAGTAAATTTTGACTTTTTAAAACATCAAAATATGAAATTATCCACTATGAAATATTTTAATTTATCATGATTGAGTCAAACCATAACCACAGAATTATAATATTGTTATGCTAGGATGATTATTATAAAAAGCTGTCATTGTTGTGGAGAGAAAGGGTGGTCGGAGATTTTTATTTTGTAAGTTCAGCAAGAACAAGATAGAGTCGCGCGTATGTTGTCCACTCGATTGAAGGGAGGGAAATTTTTTATTAGAATGTCTTTTTGTATTTTAATCACGGGCATATATACGAATTTGGTTAGCACAAAAAAAATATTTAGTAGGCGTGGTTTACATTCAAATTTTAGCAAGTGTTAAATTATAGAAATTCAACTACGGCATATAAATTGTAACAAAGGAAAATTGAAACATTAACGTGGGAATTTTCCTTATCGGAAGATAGTGTAGGAATTTTTTCCCTTTGTTTAAAAAAAGAGATATGAATAGGATTAGATAACGATAAAGGATAAGCATGAGAAATGAATGTATAAAACACAAATTTAGTTAAATGATTTATAATACTGCTAACATAATTTACCATTTGATTTGGGTAAATTTATTTTAATAAATTTGGGAGTTTCGCGATATTAAAATTCGCGACAGTCATAATTATATTCATATTTTATTATTTAATAGTTTCAATTAACTTTCCATTTCTTTTTAACACAATATCTGAAAAGAAAAAGTTTTCATGATTTTATATAGATATATTATGTGAATAATTACTCCAGATTTTTCACGATTTCTTGTAAATTAACCTGACCTTTGGCCCTGTTCCTTTGATTATTAATAGAGAAACATTTATAGCCCAATTTAAAAGGAGAAATGGGCCAAGAAAAAGAAAATACATTATTAATAATTGCATTTTTACGATTTTTTAAAGTTTTCCATAAGGCACATCGTTTTAATCGAACATTTCGATCATATGGTCGAAACTGAAGTGATTTATTCAAATTTCATTTCGATGGGATCCTAGAAAAATTAATTTCGAATTAAATTTCTTATTTCTTTTTTAATGAAGAAAAAATAATGATTGATTAAATATGCTAATAAATCTTAAGTTAGAAGATTAAATTTTTACCAAATTATTTGTTTGTATGCTAATGCTTCGTATGCTTCATTCAATTTCCAATAAATATTGATAATTTTGCCAAATAATCATCTTTCTCCGGTTGATCCCACCATGTAGCATCAAAATTTTTATTGCATTCTGATAATATTCAATTGCTCCATCATATTTTTCTTCTTTAAATTTAATTTGAGCAGCAATTTCATTTCGACATGCTTCATGATATAATTCAGATTCCGTTGAATGATCCCTTAACTTTTATCGACATGAACTGATCGTCCCTTTTTATTTCTCAGTTTCCTAAATTAGTTAAATGGATATCAATTACAAATAAAACAATCACTAACGTTTTTAATAAATCAAAAAGTCTTGATAATTTATTGATAAAAAATATCACTCATTTTTCACTTTCTATGCTATTTTAATTGTCATCAGGAAAATTTATAAGCAAAATGTAGCAACTTGCTAATTGGTACTAACTTATTTTACGATATTTGAAATTTCTTTATTTGAATCAAAATCATCATATCATTTTTTTTCGACCAGTCAAATTTATCTTATCTAAAAATTTATTCAAATATTCTTTTCGCATATTTAAATTACATAATTATGTCTGTCTATATAAATAAGAAATTAGTGTAACCTTACCGTTATAGGATTCTCTTTTGTTTGGTCGATATCAATGTAATCAGTTGATTTCTGTGGTCACCCTAAAAATTAATCAAAATTCAATCTTTCTTGGTAAATTAGAATAACTTTGCTAATTTGGTCAATATCATTATAATATAATAATATTGTTACCATAACAAAACTTTATAATCAACAAAAAATCAATATTGATTAACTAGTCTTCCCTCTTCGAGATTTGTTTTCGATAATTAATAGGAATAATAGCTAATTATGAATAGTAGATTATGATCCATCTATCATTATCCTATCATTTGGATATTTCAAATAAACAAATAAACTGTTTGCAACTATCAAATTCTGCTCAAAATAATCGCAATAATTCAATAACATTCGTTCATTGTTGGATAAAGATCGAATATTCTGCAGGTTATATCTGCTGCGATCATCGCAATGACCCCGGAAGATCGAATTTTTGACCTCTAACATATAGTATTTGTTACTATCTTCAGTTTGTCTTGCTTTTTTACTTTTAAAATCTCCGTCACTTTTACACAATGCTTGCTCTGACCTTTAACCTTATTCTTCTATTATAAATGATTTGCTGCTTGCGTCCACAAAATCATTCGCAATCGAAATGCAAATGATGAAAAAAAAATTGAAAAAAGCGCATAAAATCTTGTTGCCAGAAGAATTGAAAGTTCCAATAATAGTATTGATATTTGATTTAGCAATTCAACAATATAAATTCATGAAATGTTCGGTCAAGAAGGATTCTGAAAAATCTTTCCAGTGCTAAAGTCTTATCAAACAAGATTATAGAGATTTGCAAATCCCTGAAACAATCAAAAAGGTTTTTAAATTTCTAATTTTAAATTGTTGCAAAAACTGAAATGCTTTATGCTTCAGTTAAAACGATTTTTCAACTTCATATTATTTTATTATCGTCAATTCGATTCAACATCTACTTTTAAATTCAACATCTAAACGATGAAATTGTTACAAATTAGTATATTTATAAACATTATCCATAATTAATATAATTTATTCAGAACAAATGTTGTTTTCAAAAATAAATTTTCGGAAACGCTCAAAATTTCTCCTATCTTTTCCATTTTTCTTCATCGTTTGTTTTCCATTACAGATTGTATAATTTTTAAAAAGTCTCCACATTATCAACAGTTAGATCAAAAATTTTTGAAAATCTCTACATTATCAAAACAGCTAGATCATACTTATTAGGATATTATAAATTACTACACGTTTTATTCATCATGTAATAAATAATCCTTGTCATATGATATTAGCGCAGTTTTATCTATTTTCTATTAAAAACTTTAAGAAATTTCATATCTTTTTCCTGCAAAAGCTAATCTTCTAATTTTTAGCAATATTATGCGGCTATTTTATCGCCTTGTTACACTTTATTTCCTTTGATAATACCCTGCTATCGTAGATATTTATGAAAATAATTATTTAATATATAAATGTTGTATATATATATAAATGTTGGAAATAAATCATGTAAACGAAATCTTAAATAGCATGTCATATAAATTAAGTTATAACGAGATTCCTTGCCCGGAGGGAATACTGATAATGAGTATTTGTTATGGATCGTTGTTCTTATAATCTGTCACTGTTAAATTTATTTTTACTTGAATTTACTTGTATAATATATGAGACGAGATCATGTTTACTTCTCATTAAATTAGAATTCATCTAAGTCCTAAAATTAACTCTAATTTTGCAGTCCTTTATGGAGAATATCGAGGTTAAACGATTTTTACAAAAGCTTTCACCATATAGGCCCGAATTAGACCAAGGATATATGGGCATAATGTAGTTAATATAGACATACCGGCTTGTGTCATAGGCCACACTACCGATTTAAGCGCATGCTTCAGACATTATTGTTTATCTTTTAAAAATAAAGAATTCAACAATTATGAGTATTTCAAAAATTTAGATTTATTAATATCTGTTAATAAAATCAATTAGTGATTAAATTGGAATTTAATTTGAAGTTTTCAAATTTATTAATCAAATTCATTTTTATTTATTTCAGAGAGTAATCAAATTATAGAAGGAATAAGCAGTCTTTGTAACTTCTGTTGATTTTAATAATATAATAACATTTGTTGAATTACTAGATATAAATGATTTCATATATTATATTATGCTTGTAATGATTGCGATTTCTTTCATATTTAAATCTTAAATATTTTGGTTTGAGTAAAGTCAATTTAGCTAGGCGAAGAAAATCATCAAAAAATAACAATTCAGTGAAATTTAAATATAAAATCGAAATGATTAAATGATCTATTTAAAAAACTAGAAATTGATCCTAGTTTTAGAATTAAAATTTCAAAAAAAAATTGTTTAGGATTATTATTGAAAAACTACTGGACCAGTTGATCAAATATTTCGAACCAGATTTTTGCTCTTACTTGTTACGGCTTTCAAGAATTTGCAGAAAGATGAAAATGTCTGTGTAAATTAAAAGTCAAAGAAGAAGAGAAATAAGCAGAGGAAATGAAAGAAAAACAAATTAAGATGAAAATAATGTCTTATACCCGAGATATTCCGGTGCAAGTTCTTGATTTGAAAGTATAAAGTTAACTGCCTTATCCAGTCATTCTTCTATTTACCATTTAAATTTCATTTTCAGTTAAATAAATAATTGCAAACACATGTTTCAGCAGTTAATCGAAATATCCATTTAAAATTAATTGAAATAATTGTAAACATTCATTAGAACAATATACAATATAATTCCCGTCGTAATTTGAATGCAATAAGAAAATCTTTTTTTATATTATGAAGATAAAAATTTTAATTGAATCGTTACTCCTAACTTTTTTGACAAGATTTTCTTGGAATTTTCATTTCAGATAATAAGGCTCCTTGGCATTCATATTATTTTCAATCGTGCTTCATAACTGTTTTTTCATATTGTCATCTTTTTCATTTTCCCCCTGTCTCCTTCTTTCTCCCTCTCTCTCTATCGTTCTTTCTTTCTTTCTTTATTTTCCTTTTTTACGGATGTGTTCGATTATATACGTTATTATCATTCTTCAAAAAATTTGAATTTTTTTTGTAATATATAAGCGGTAGCGATAAATCCAATAATAATATAACTGACAAAAAATATTTCTTGATCTTTTGGAATTTCTATTTTTTATTTGAAAATTTTATTTTATTTTTTCTTTTCTAAAGAAATATTTGAATGTTTTCATTAAGTTATTATTATTGATTAATTAATAAGGATTAATCATCTTGAAATTACGGCCATCTTTGTAGGCCTTAATATATGAACGAAATATTGCGGTGTACAGTTATGAGGCTTCTTTTTTTGGAAAGATAAGATGTAATTACGTCAAATGATCAAATAAGCACGCGTATATACAATCGATATAGATTAATACTCAGACACATTATGCATATATATATTTAGTATTATTTGAAAAACCAATCAATACTTCTGATAAACAACTGAATATTGCAATACAAAATTTTGCATTTTATAAACTTCACAATAGCTATTTTGATTTGAAATTTAAATTTTTAAATTAAAGCAAGATACAATGCATAAGAAATAAATGATAGTACGGGTATAAAATGTTGACACTTATCAACACTTAAATTCTTTGAATAAAAATTTTAGAAATCACTTCAAAAGAACCGATCAGTTTTAAATATTATTATTTGAACTACATACAGTATCCCTATTTTAAATGAGACAAGAATAAAAAATGGAAGAAAAGAACTGCGGAATCAATAAAAATTAACTTTTTCTGAAATATTGAATTTTTTTTCTTCCTTTAGAAATTTGACTTTTGCAATTGAAAGCTTATACTTAGCTCATTAAATATTAAAAGTTAACTTGGACGATTGAATAATCTTGGCTACAAATTAGTCAGCAAATGCGAGCCTCAATAATCCGTTGATATAAAAAAAAATTTTATTATATCATGCACATTTAAAGTATTCATATTTCAGAGTCTTCTTAGTGTTTGAAAACTTAAGATTCTAAAATTCGTTTTTTGGAATATTTTTCAGGTCTAAAACTAATTTAGTGATTGGCGTCATTATTGTCCATAAGGCTCTTCATCCCTGTCATCTTAATCGATAAGCGAATTTGCAAATATCTTGTGAATTTTGTAAAAATTATTTCAATTATTCTTTTATAAATTATTTTCTTTTATGGTATTAAAATTTGCATTCAAATTGAAGCAAAGTTTGTGCGTTACATATTAATTTAACTTTTCCTTTTTTCGAACTCCGATGTGACTGCAAAAAAAACGAGAAATAGTATTTAACTCGTGTAAAGTAAAAATAAGAAATTGAAATTTTGTTGATGCTCATAAACCGAGCATTTTTAGAAGATGTAAGATTTAAAAGGCTCTTTTCAAAACTTCGCGAATTATCTAACTCATTATATTAGTATGCATAATATTTGATATTGTTATATATAAGATCCATACCGTAATATTAGAATACATTGTAAATTGGATAAATCGTGAGATTTTTTTATCTTCTAAAAATTATTCGCAAAATTTTCATTCATAGTGTAGCATAGGCAAGTATTGGCGATTTGTGACCATTGACTATCTTAAAAATTATGCCGAGCAAAAAGTTAGTGAGAAAGTTGGAAAAGATTTTTTGATTTTATACTTTAATTTGTTCTTTTTTTTCTTGAAACATATGAATGCTGCGATTTTTCTAATTAGTTATTAATTAATTAGTTATTGAAATATGGACGAAAGAATAAAATTTCAATTAATTGAAATTTTATCTCTTTGCACTCATACCGGAAGTAGAAAAAAAAGGAAGTTCAATCAATATATTTCAAGCAGCGCTTAAACTTTGCGGGAATTTAAATTTCAATTCGATAAAGAAAAATGATTCAATTACAGAATATAACAAATATCAAATTAAATTACATCGATTTTTTTCTGACAATTGGTTTGGATTGTACAACACGGAAAGATCGCGGATCTATCGATTTTCTGCGTTGTCGTGGTTTCCATCTGAAAATTTTATTTCATTTTGATATCATTTTAAAAAAAATTTTGAATCAGTTTTATTATATTTAATCTGTGGTATTTAAGAGTGCTGTAATAAAATATAACAATACTGATTATCAAAAAAGTGTAACAAGGAAAATTTTTTTTACTGTTTCAATTATATCAATAGATTGATTAATTTCAGTTCCGATTTTCTCATATTTAATAGAGAGAAAAATGACACTTAATGCAAACTGAAATTGAAACCATCCTTGTTTTAAAGATTGTGATAAAAGAAAAAGAAATGATAAAATGATAATTGTACTAACTTATCGACACATTTATAAACTACAGCAAAGGCACCCCAGTAACGACATCCAATCTGTCCAACCATACCCATTTGACGATTTAAACATGCCAGCAAATGTAAGCGCTAAATTTTGATCGCATTTTTTGTCAGTTAGAATTTAAAAAATTATCGAATTATTTAAATTACTTTACATTTCACGAACAGAGAAAAGAAATATGTTATTTTTGCTAATAAGTGACAGAGGAATTGTTTATGTCAACAAAATCATTAACTGAGTTAATATTAGAGGAAACGATTATTCCGTCGCAATATTTTATCAGTATATCTAACAGATGGTTAATGTTTTTCCAGATATCATTTTTTATCATACTTATTTTATTAATTACTGAAAATGTTCAATTTTAATTAGCTAGTGAACGAATTTGACTTTATAAATTAATGAAAACTTTTAATTTCTGTTTATAAACTATGAAATAAAATATAGCATATATGTGCATATAATTCCATTGAATATAATTCCATTGATAATTAATTTGAGAATTAAAAAAATCAAAATTCATCATTTCTTTTTTCTTGCCATCTATCATTTATCTTTGATTATTAATTTATGATTTGAAATCATCTCATTTTATCTAAACACTTCCATTTCCTCATGCTTTTTCATTCATTAATTCCATTTTTATTTATTAGATTCTAAATTTAATTTTGAAAAACTATTTCAATGCTCACTTGTGATTGAACAATTCTTGCGCATCGATGCTGACCATTTCGTATAGCCAAATCTTCAGCTGTATGACCCATACAGTTTGTCAGTTGTAATGCACTTAAACTCCAACCCTAAAAATACAATATCTGAACTCCAACTCCAAAAATGAAGTATTATTTATGATTCATTTTTTGATGAAATATTTAAAATTAAATCCAAAATAGACAGAATTATTGAAATAAGATATTTAAAATTAAATCGAAGGAAAGAGATTTTTTGGATTTAATTTATGAGAGAGTTGAATGAAAATAAAGGAAAAAAAACTTTTGCAAGCGTATCCACCATGAAATTCATTAATTCATCACGACCTTTCATTGCTGCATACATTAATGCGGTATTTCCAAGCCTATCTTGGGCATGAAAATTGCAGCCATTCTGCAGGCTAATTAAATTATTTTTTTTAATTAATAAATCGCAATTCACTTATTAGTCAATTTTTTCCATTTCTCTTTCTTCCCTTAAATTTATTTAAAAATAAATTTTAATTACAAATAAATTGCTATTGCATTAGAAAGTTAATATCTGAAATTTCTGCATCTACTAGATAAGTATGAAAATTTTTTCACGCAAATTTTTTATTAATAGTTCAGGTTTTGAAATTTTATTTTTAATGCATTCATGCATCAAAGATTAAATTAATTTATCGTATAAGATCAAAAATTTTAATCAGATATTTCATTATTAGTTAAAATTTTCAAATTTTTATGTTGCATATTCGTAATATAAATGCCAAGTAGATTCATATGTATGCATAGATTTAGAATTGTTATGAATTGGAATTGAATATGTAATTAAAATAAGCGAAAATAATGACCATACAATTTTAGCGATCAAAAACCCTCCTCAGTCATGTTGTCTTCAATGCATGCAATACATTAGCGCTGTTCGTCGTTCACGCTTATCTTGGAAATTAATTTCTGCTCCACGATCAATCAATAACTCAATGTATTTAAGCTGAAATTTAATTTAGTTCTAAGTGAAAATAAGAAATAGAATATCGTATATACATCAACACAACATCAGTTATAAATTGTGTGTGAAAGCTTATCAATTTTCCACGTAAGACACACGTGCACAGATCACTTACGAATGTTTTCTATCAATACTTATATGTTAATGGTAAACAGTTGTAAATTATTTCAGAATTTCTGCAGAATTTTTAAAAAATTGTTTACAAATTTTTTGATGAAAATATACTTAAATCTATCCGCCTTATTTCTTTTGTCTGATTATTTTTCTTTTTTGACTATTTTTTTGAAAAAGCATGTAAGTTTGCGACAAGGTTTAAATGAGAAATTGAAATTAAAAAAAAATATAAATTACTGATAAGAAAAGTTTTACATACTCTATTTTCTTTATCAGTAAGATATTTAATCGTTGCTATCAGAAGTGATTCGCCAATTATATTTATTTCATTTGGGCTTGAATCTGGTACAGCCTATAAGTATTAAACTGAAGAAAGAAACTTTTGAAAAAGAATATCCACTGATGATGTAAAATTCTATAGCAAATTCTTAGCAAATAATTTGATTTTAATTATATTTAGTAAATATTTTATTTTTTAAATTAACTTATTTTTAATAAAATTAAATAAAATTATCAAAGGAAATATGATACAAACCAAAATTTCATTAAAATAAATATATTTTACACAGATTTTAAATAAATTTTGAATTAGAAAAAAGTTATTACTTGAATTTTTTCCCTATAAATTTGAGGTAAAGGAAGATTTGCAGCAAGCGCTTTAGCCTGAATTGTATGAAGATGACCAAATAGCCATTTTTGTATGTTATCATCATTCACATAAATCGATTTCTTCCCTGAACGCATTCTGAAATGAATTACTTGAAATCAAAATCAAATTAAGCTATAATGACTGCTGTGATGATTTCATTAATGAATAATAAGCAATTATAGCAAAAGAGAATATTAATGTGAAATTTAAAAGAAACAAATAGATATTCCTATAAGTTTGGCTTCATTAATTTAAAGAATTAGAAAGATGAAAATTGATAATTTAAAAATGAGGATTATTATTTTGTTAATAATTTTAAAATTGCCAAAAATTTTTTTTCAAATAATACGACAGAAAATTGTCCCAAAAAAGATTTACAACAGAAGAAATTAGAATAATATAAAATGAATTCTGACATGTAAAATAATTCGAAGAAAAACTTTTGAAATTTCTTTTAGTTTTCTACAACAGTAGAAATAAAAAATTGCAATTTGTGGGTTTGAAAAATTTTTAAAATATTTTCAAATTTTAGAAAATACGAATGTCATTGCATTCTTGTAACATATTCAAACTAATTGTTTTCTGTCTCAGATCTTACTATTTTTTATTTGAAAGCATTGCTATTTGGCCATTTAATGAAATTTCAACTCATATAGACAAGCATATATAACCATGCAAAAAACGCATACACTTGGCTTCTAATTTTTCTATTTCAAACAGCCGAAGCTTTAAACTAAAGTGATAACATAAATTTTGGCCGTGTTATTGAATCTTTTCCTCACCATTTCACAATGACATTTATGTAAAAAGATTTAATTAATAATTTATCATACAATTGATGAAAATATAATTTATTGATTTTTTCTATTCTTATCGATTAATTTATTACTTTTTAAGGAATTATTGGGAAATTGTAACGAAGTTAAGAAACAAGATAATTATATTATCTTGGTAGGAAAAGTTAAAAAAAAAAAAGAAACAGCAAAAGTAGAAAGTCAAAGGATTGGAATAATGCTTTTCATTTCATCTCATTTTTTAGCGACAAAACTTTTTAATTCAAACGCAACTTTTATTTCGTGGAAAGAATGCAAATCTTCGTGGAAAAAAGAAATTAGAAATTAGTAATTAATATTTGAAAAGAGAGCAAACGAAATAAATATTACATCAGTGCCATTTATTATCGGAAATGATTACTATCTTAGTTATTAGAATACTATTTTTAAAAATAAAAAAATATTTTTGGAAAAAAGATGCTGAAGATATTTGTACAAATTTAAATAATTGTTGAGGAGAATTTAAACAAATATTTCAAAAAATGAAATTAAATAAACCAGAAACATTGAGCGTAATAATAAATAATTAAAAAATGGAAAAGAGAGAAAAAATATGAATAAAAAGACAAAGATGATTAAAAGAAAGAAAGACGATTGATTACTATTATATTAAAAGATAGTCCCTGAATAATCCACAGCATTATTTATTTATTCATTGGGGGATATGGTTCGAGTTCGACCACTTAAATTTCATTCGTAAATAAAATCTAATTAATTAAGCATCCCATTCATTCTTTTCTTTTTTTGCAAAATTTACTTTAATTTTATTATTTCGAAAATAAAATTAATTCCAAAAATTTATTATATTATTTAAAATTTTATCCAAAAAGAAAACATTCAAATTTTTATAAAAATTGTCATTGCCTTAAATTATACTTTCAAAGTAAGTGAACTAAATGGTACTAATTATTTGGTTTAATTTCCAATGTTTACGGCTTGAGTTCTGATATACAGTGATATTATCGATGAAATAAATGATTAAAATATTGGTAGTAATTACAATAATAATAATAATTGATAATAATATTAATAACAATAATAACAAACAGGTAAAAAATTAAATAAAATAAATGAATAAGTTGATAATAATAACAATGATAATAATAAGAGTAATAATAATAATAACAATAATAATAAAAATAATAGATAACAATAATAATAACAATGACAGATGACAATAATAATAGATAATAATAGTTGCTATTATTCCTATTATTACTATTACTATTAGTAGTAATAACGAAAAATAGAAGACAAAAAAGACGAATAAAATAATGATAAAACAATAACAATATTAACGACAATAATGACAATGTTTAAATATTTTAACACGATTTTCAAGGATGCTTAAAGAACTATAAATATTATTCAAAAAGTATATGCAATATTCTAATGAAAAGAAGCTATTCAATAAAAAAGGAATTAACTTTTTTTCTTTCCCTTTTCTTTTTCTCATTTTTTTGTTGTAAATTTTCTAAATTAAAATTTATGCATAAAACAAATTTAGGAAAACTTATTTGTTCAAAAACAAAAAAAAGCCTTTTAGTTTAATTTAAAAAGGAGATAAACTGGATACTAGTGTTTATATTGATGATTTGCAAAGTTGACAAGTTGCTTTCTTTATATGTCTTGTTCTACTTTATTTTTATAACAAAAAAAATCAGCTAATATACGACATAAGCGACAATTTCTAATAAATATATTAGTGCATAAATTCATTATTAAGTTTTTGGAAATGAAAAAAGTTTTATTGTAAGATTAGAATGATGTACCAGTTAATAGGAATGATAAATAATGAACAAATAAAAATGGAAAAAAATAAATTTAACATCGATAGTAAAACACTTATTTACTGTCTGCCAAATTTTTGAACATTAAATTTTCTAGTTCAATAATTTAAAGTTTATCTATACAATAATAAATAATAAAAATAATTTTAAAAATAATACCAATGGAGGATTTGCTTTTCGAAACATAAATGCTATAAAAACTGATAACAATTCTTTTTTTCTCGGTGCACAAAATTGAACAATTTAACTTTTCTTTGATAACTGATCAAGGAGACATTAAGATGTTTATTTGTACTAAAATTGAAAAGTTCTACTTTTCATTAAATTTAACTAAAGATAATGAAAAAAAAAAAACATTTGTTTACAACATTAAAATGGAAAAGATTAATCAGCGGATATAGTTATTGTAAATTGAAAAATATCATCTATCATATGACAATTTTTGATTATCACATATTAATTTATCACTAACATTTTTATTTCTCATTTAGTTGCATCGTGTTTCAGTTATTGAAAACTTGACCAATAACCTTTTTCTGTGCTTAAAGCCAAGACTTTACTGCTGACAGAATCATCACAGATATAATACGTTACGCATGTGAAAATAATTATCTACATTGTCATTCAGTTTTGCCTATATTTTCAAAATTTTTAAAATTAATCGATTTAAATCAAAAAATTTAAATTTTGCTAGGAATTGAACTGAAAATTTTTATTATCCTACAAATCGTAAATATTTTACAAATGATCAAATTTTTAAAACTTCGAAAAAAGCTTTTTTTGAAATTTTTAAGAATAGTCGATTTAAAGCAGAAAATTTAAGCTTTATCAAAAATTAAAGTTAAAGGTTTTCTTTTAACTTCCAAGTCGTATCGATTTATTGTAAGCGATCAAATTGTTTAAAAACATCAAAAATAGAAATAATAAAAATGAAAAAAATTAAGAAAATGTTGAAACGGTTAGAATGATTAATGTGAAGTAACTGTATGTCTCTTTCAAGAAATATAAATTATTATCACATAACTTATCTCAGTTTGAAATGTACTATTTTTTTTTGGAAATTCTCGTAGTCAACAACTATATTTATAGGCTTAGTAAATGAAAAAAGGGAAAATTTTCTGGTATTTTTCATGAGAAATTAAACTCTTCTTCATAAAATTTCGCTAACAATTTCAATTTAAGCAGCAATAGTGGCATCACCAAATTTAGCATTTTTCTGATTAGCAAATTTGCAATTTCGTTAAACAGAAGATCAGTGGGTTAGATTAGATGGGAAAAAAGAAATTGCAAACAAAAAAAACGAAAGAAAATTCGACGACGATTGCAATATACAGCCCTATCCTAACAACCATAATTGAAGTTTCAAATAACTTTTATTATTATATGTGTTAGCATTGTGTTCAACTCAAATTTTCAGTTCTTTGTTATCAAACAAATTTTTCATTTTTTATTAAATTCAAAAATTCGTCTTAGAGAAGCATTAGCTTTTTTGCGATGAAAAATCAGCGAATCGATGTCGTAAAAAGTGTAGAAAAATGAAGAAAAAATGCAGAGAAAAAGAAAATAAAAAAGCGACTAAATTAGCATATTTGCAAAAATTTTTTAGAAATAATTTTTTATTGCAAAATATAACTAAGAGCCTTTTTTCTTTCCAAATACTTCATGACAATTTTTTTTGTTTTTGCTTTTTTAAAAGATATTAATCATTCATTATATAAACATGACTACTGTGGCGAGGATTTTTGAGTTATATAAATATTATTGAAAGACAGATTTCTCTAAGAATAGTTACGAACCGCTTTTTTTGACAAACTTGATAAGAGAAATTTTTGAAAAATATATTTTATTTTAATTTCTATAAAAACAGTAGAAAACGAATTGGTAAAATTGAAATTTTATAAGTCTAGAAGAAATAATCATAACAAAACGGAAAAGTTCACACAAACTGTCATTTTTTCATTAGTTTAACATTGATAATTTTAGCCTGCGCTTACTACTACTGCTAGACATGCAATAAATTATATTATATTATGATACATAACATAATTTACGACAATTTACGTAAATTATTAGGCAATATTGAGTGAAGTAAAAAGTTATTTATTGTCATCATAAAATAATAATAAGAATTTTATGCATACCATTGTAAAGTAAACATTTAGTACATTTGATAACAGCGATAAATTTAAAATATATATATGTAAAAAAATTATTATAGAAATGAAATTTAATTCAAAAAATATTAGTGAGGATTTTAGAATCCTTTAAAGTTCAAGTAGAATTTTAATATTACAACAATAATTTACATCAAAAAATATTTAGTAACAGTAATAGTTTTATTATAAACAAATATTTGTATCCGTGTATAGATATATAAGAATCTTTTTTTGGAATGATTTGAAATTTAGAATTTCGATCTTTCATAAATGATATGCATCAAAAAATATTGAATAACAGTAGGAATTTTCCACTGAAAAAATATGCATATATATATGGAGGATCAAAATTCTGAACATATACATAAATATATGCATGTAAAGAAACTATTATAAAAATGAAGTTTGAATCAAAAATTATTGACAAGAAAATTGGAATATTTCAAGATTTAAAAAGAATTTTGACATTTTGTCGATAATTTGCATCAAAAAATATTTAATAACAGTAATAATTCGCACCAAAAAATGTATACATATATATACGTCAACTTTGTTTAATATTATTAATGAAACTTTTCAAACATTTTGAAATTTAAACAAAATGAAATTTTTAAATAAAAAAAACTTTTAAAAAATTTTCATTTTGAAATTCAAACAAATTTTCAATATTTTATTAAAACGAAAAAAATAAATAAACAATGGATAAATCATAAAGGAAATTAACAAAATAAAAGAACTGATTATTCTACAAAAATTTTAACTAAATGTGACAAAATGGAAAATTTTTTAAGGGAAAATATCAATACTTATTTAAATATTTGAATTGAAATAATCAAAAAATGCATGTGATTTAATATTTAATAATTCAATGAAATGCTTTTGATAATAAAATCTACTTCATTTTATTTCTATATTATTAGATTTTTCAATTCAAATGTTTAAACAAATATTGACATTTTTATATTTATAAAATTACTTTTGCTATACAATAAAGCAAATAGGTTAAACTAAATATCTCTTTATTCGAGAAGCCTGCAAAATTAAATGATTTAGAAGGCTTCAATCAAAAGTTAATTTATTTATAATTAAAAACATTGATTTTATCTTGTATTCTTTTTCATTTCTTTTTTCAAAAACTTTATTTCATATCACCTTTACAAGCATTTCAATTTCAGAAATAATATCCTCATTTGCTCTTAATATTTACTCTTTTCATTAAAGCTTTCTTTACGATAATACTAAAATTAAAAACAATAAAATGCGAATTTAATTTTTTTTTTCACACTTAAATTTTATGTCAATACCTCTTCAAAAGAAATCAAATACTATCCAACATGCTAAACTAATCCAAATTAATTTACAAACCAATCAGATAATTTTCTTGCTTATCAGTTGAAGGTTATCAAGTCATAAATAATGTAAAATGATATTTATACTTACAGTTTCTTATCTATTTATAAATGTTAAGAAAAATACGAGATTAGCTTGTTTTATAAATTAAAAAAAAAAAGTATAGCGTAGGCATTAAGAAAAAAAGTTCGAGAAAGAAATTTGAGTGAAAGAGATTTAAATAAGTTTAAAATTAGACGGACTTGGCTACAATTCCATTCGATTTCTTCCGCTTTTCTTTTATAGTTTTTCTTCTCAAATTTTTTTTTCCGCCTACTTTTCATTCTTTATTCGCTTTCTTTTAGCCACCTAAAACGCTAATTAGTTTTTGTAATCGAATTATTCAATTTTTATGAAATAATGGTACTTTCAATTGGGACTTAAATTACACTGCTAATGTATTCTCTGATTTAACTCATTAGGAAAGGAAGGAACACCGAAGAAAATGTTTCCCGAATATAGTTAAATTAGCTAGTAAGTTAACGGGAAAAAAGAAATGACGGGAAATAAATTTGATAAAATAAATTTTATAAGAAAAAATTCCAGAAAAAGGGTTCTTTTTGCAATTAGTGATATGATTCATTTTCATATTATTTTTTGAAATAATTCCAATTTTTTATTCTATAGCGATATTGAATTATTGGACAGTTCGATGAGTTTTATTCCTTTTGATTTATTAATATAAATTTTATGTTTAATTAAAATTTGACTTTAGAAGTATATAAATTGTTGATTATAATCAAAAATCTAGTTGAAATATTCATTTTTTTTCAGGATAAGTAGTTAAAATAAATCGAGTAATAAATACATAAGAATGAGACAGTATTTAATGAAATTATTAACGTAAAATATGTTAAATGATTATGTATCTATCTTTCAGTAAAATCGATTAATAAAATTAATGCAAATATAATATTTAAAATGTTGTAAATAATATAGTTTAGATATCTTAAAATCTTTTTTGAATATCAGTTGAGTATCAGTATTCTTTAATTTAATATTCCACGTGACAATGTCACATCATTCTCCTGCGACATTACGAACACCGCGACACTATGATTTAAATTTTTCATTTTTTATTAGTCAAAAAAATCAATATTCTTTTCTAGAAATTTTAAAATCGGTGAAAAATCAAATTATTATTATCAGATTGGAAAGTATTTTCCAACAAATGTAATATATCACTAAAGACAATGAAAAAATTCATCATTGATTGAAAAATAAGATGTGAAGTAAAATAATTCAAGCATAAGTTCCAAGAAAACTCATTTCCATTTATGAATTATCAAAAAGATGAAAGATAAAAATTAAAACAATTTGGTTTGTTTAAAAGGATAAGAAGGTAAGAGAAAAATTTATACGTACACAGTATTCAAAATATCAATTAACGCAAAATAGCTATCACTTTAATTTTTTTTAATTTTTGTCTTTTAAATATTATCTGTTTAATTTCTGATAGACTAGAAAAATAAAAAATTTGTTCTTTTAATCGCTTCAATTCAGTTTTTTAATACAGTTAAGTTTAATTTGACCGTTTAATTTAACTTAAATGTTCGATTTAATTAAACTAAATTTCAACATTTAATTTGAAATTCATTTATTCATTCCTATGTTATATTATATTTAATTTTGTTTCCGAAGAATAATACGCAAAAGAAGAAAATAATGTATAGAAAAATAATGAGGAGAAGAGATATAATAATAATCAGCGATTTAAAAAATAAACTTTATTATTTCCAATCTTAACCATTTTTTCTCTTTCTTGCATAAACAATATTCAATTATCAATTTTACAATTAAAAATGAGCAATTTTCATGAATTTTTCATTGAAATAATCGTTTGAAAGATATGTCAAGGAAAAAAAATTTTTTTCTTTTAATATTTGTTTGAATTATAATTTTTTTTTTTGATATGTTAGGTGTTATGATAATAAAATGGCTAAGAAAAATTATCAAGATAATATATGTGCAGAAGGAATAAATTTAGAATTGATAATCAAAATAAGAAATGAAATCGAAATTTCAAAATATTTTTTATTATATCTTTTATAATAATAATAACGAAAAAATTTATCTCTACTATAGATATAATTCTCTTTTATTTCAGTAGGTTATATGTTTTTTGAAACGATTTGTTATGTCTTTATAGAAATAATGATAATAATATTATTATCATTATTATTATTACTGTTATTATTATTTATATTATTATTACTATTACTATTATTTTTATTACTATTATTATTACTATTATTAATTATTCTCATCTTTCCTTTTTTTCCGTTTCTTTTCCTCTTATATTTTGAAACCGCTTTTTCTTTCTTTTTTACAGTTCGTAATGAATCTAGGTGAATTAATATTTAATAATATAATGATAAAAATAAAAATGATAAAAATAATAATAATAGTAATAATAATAATAATAACAATAATAATAATAATAATAGAGAACTGAAGAAAAAAGAAAAAATTTGATGAAAAGTGCATTAGTACGATTAGTTGATAAACATTATTACTTCCGTAACAATAACAAAATGATTTTTATCATTTTTTTTCTATTTAACAATGACAATGTTTGCTTCTTGATGATTGTAAAAAGGACATATTTCCTACTTAAAAAAAAAATTAAAATTATCAGATAGAAAATATTTCAGTCTGTCTCATTTCATAATAATAATAATAATACATATTGCATTCTTAAAACTAACCATAAATCTTAGCTTTTTTATAAAGAAAAATCTAGAAAATGCAGCCAAAAGGGATGTACTAAAAGTATAAAATAAAAAAGAATGGAAAAAAGTAAAATAAAGTAGCAGGAAGAAAAAAGAAAAAAACAAAAAAGCTAGCTTGTTTTTTAAAAATTTTTACTAATGACAATTTTAGATGCTAAAAATTGTTTTCAAATCTTGAAATTATCAATATGACATGTATTTGCACGGTTTGTAGTAATTAAGCAATTATTTTTTGCTTGTAGATTTATTAAATTTATATGGTAGAAATATGTTATTTGTTAATAATTGGAAAATGACTAACAAGTTGTCAATTTCATTTCAGTTCAAACGTTCACAATTAAATTATAAGATAGCTGCTAAATTTATATAATTAGACAGAAAACTAGACATAGAAATTAATTCTAGCTTATCAAAATGCATCATTTATCTCATGTAAATAATATTAATAATAACATCGTGATAAGAATAAAAAAACATATTAGGGATTTTAAAATTTCATATTAGGCGTTATCATTGCTGCAAACCAAATTTGGTATTTTAAATAGTTGTAAAATGATACTGTGAGGAAAATCGCAACATAATTGTGGTTAAGAAAGTTTTGATAGGGTTTTGTACTTTTTTTTAAAAAAAGGGATTTGAGAAATTTGTGTCTATAAAGGAGGATTTCAGGAATGTTGAAGTATCTCTTGAGTGTCATCGGCTAGGACTCACCACTACCTTTGTTCATTCTTTTATGATATCAAAAACTAGAGAGTATATGATATGATTTTGATATAGTTTTCCTGTTGGGAAGTTGTTGTAAGAAGATGTGTCTCAATTTCTGAAAAATATACTGTAGTATTATTAGAACGTATGAACTGAGTTGAAAAGTAAATTATTAGGAGTTGTGTCAAAATGATATTTATACTTACAGTTTCTTATCTATTTATAAATGTTAAGAAAATACGAGATTAGCTTGTTTTATAATTTAAAATAAAAAAGTATAGCGTAGGCATTAAGAAAAAGTTCGAGAAAGAAATTTGAGTGAAAGAGATTTAAATAAGTTTAAAATTAGACGGACTTGGCTACAATTCCATTCGATTTCTTCCGCTTTTTTTTTTTTTAGTATTGTAGTATTGGCTGAACTACATGAAATTTTCATGTAGATTTTCGTTGGAATTGACAAAAAACGAAGAAAGAAAACTGAATCATGTCAGACTCATCGTCAGATGAAGATGAGACAGTAAAAACGCAATCAGTCGAAGTGTTTGATGACGATATAACATTCCAAAAATTAGTCAGTATTCTTATTGTTTAATCAAATATTTTTACTCATTGAAACCAAAACAGTATTTTAATACTGTTGCTTCTGTCTTGTGCTTGAATTACTTTCACAAACTTAGAGATTTCTTCTTCACCGCTGTTTAGATGTCATATAGAATGCAAAACTTAGTGATTGTTTGTCAAGATTAAAAGTCGTTATCTTGAAACAAATTAAAGAAATTATGAGAATAACAGAAATGATCTTTTATAGATTGTATCTATTATAGTAGACATTAAATAGGAGACTCTGAGAAAGAAACATTGCAAGTTCTAACTATCGCATAATCTTAGCATCGTTTTATGAAGAAATTTCAAATAAAGATTGGGAAGTTTTATAAGAAAATTCCGAAGAAAAAAGAAAATTTCCAATCATTACCTTTCCATATAATCATCCCATTATTAGTAGGTCAGAGTTATGAATGTAGGGGTACTTTTCGTATTCCACATTAAAATCATTATTATTTCCAGGGTGTGACAGATGTCCTTTGTGAAGCATGCGATCGCTTAAACTGGAAGAAACCTACGAAAGTACAAATTGCAGCTTTGCCACATGCGTTTAAAAAACGTGATATAATTGGTCTTGCTGAAACAGGGTGGACTTCTTTTTCTAATTACTTTCACTCAAAAATACGAAGCAATAAAAAGTTTTATGTCCAAATTGTTTTTCTCATTAGCACAATGCGATTAATGATTAAGAAAAGATAATGTTATAATTGATTTAATTTTATATTTGATTTTCTCCTTAGCTCACTGATCTTACTACCAGTTTCAAAAAAATTAAATAAGCATAATTTTTCTACATCTTTTTAAAAAAAATTTTGTGTTCTGTATGATACGAAAATGTTTATTGAAATTTTTGTAATTTTAAGTCTAATTTATATTTAAAAAATTTGAAGTTCAATTTTAGATCCGGCAAAACTGCCGCGT
This sequence comes from Dirofilaria repens, assembly GCA_008729115.1. Taxonomy (NCBI): domain Eukaryota; kingdom Metazoa; phylum Nematoda; class Chromadorea; order Rhabditida; family Onchocercidae; genus Dirofilaria; species Dirofilaria repens. The sequence goes on from SNRZ01000065.1 coordinate 213,941, forward strand.
TTGCAATACCGATATTACAAGCTTTACTTGAAACTCCACAAAAATTATTTGCTCTTGTGCTTACTCCAACCAGAGAATTAGCTTTTCAAATCGGCGAACAATTTGAGGCGTTGGGTACCTCAATTGGAATCCTCATTGGTACGCCAATCTTTGTATCGTAAAATCTTTTTACTGTGATCATAAGAAGATCGTAAATCAAAGCTGAAGAATTGTTATGTTTTTTCAGCCGTGATTGTTGGTGGTATAGATATGGTTACACAGTCATTAGCCCTTGCAAAACGACCGCATGTTATAGTTGGTTAGTTGTTTTAAATTTTCCACTTTCAAAGGTTTTCCAATTTTGATTAAAACTAAGTTAACTTTATTCTGATTTTGCAATTAGGTGATGAATGAAACAATTTTTTCAAGCCACTCCTGGCCGTTTGGTGGATCATTTGGAAAACACCAAAGGTTTTAATTTACGAGCACTAAAATATTTGGTGATGGATGAAGCTGATCGCATTTTGAATATGGATTTTGAAGTGGAATTGGAGAAGATTTTAAAAGTTATTCCAAAAGAAAGACGAACTTATCTGTACTCGGCTACAATGACGAAAAAAGTTAGTCCTAGGACCGACCTTAAAACGCTCAGCAATTTTTTCCCTTTCGATTCCAATATTTTTACGACACTCATTATTGGCGAGGTATAGCTGTTTCAGGTCCTATCTTCGGAATTCGTCATGTCCTTCAGCATGCATAATCTCTCCTGTGACCTTGTTATTTTTAAAATTATTCAACAAAACATACTAACTGCTCCAAGATATTAAAAAATATGAGCCGATTGAAATGTTGGTATATGAATGTGCTATCGCTTAAATATCTCTGTTCGAAAGAATTTTTTTTTTCTGGATTTCAGGTAGCTAAACTAGAACGTGCTTCGCTTAACGATCCGGTAAGGATAGAAGTTAATTCGAAGTACCAAACTGTCGACAAACTGAAACAACATTATATCTTCATCCCATATAAGTATAAAGTAATCATCTCGATTTTAAAACTTCAAATAAAAAACATGAAAAAAAAAACTAAACGATAATGCAATAATTTAATAAATTGATCAACATTTCAGTTTTAAGAACTGCAATAATACTACGAAAGTTTAATAAATTAATCACATTTTCATATTTTTGAGAAGAAATTATTTTCTTTGAATTGATGTTGTTTTAGGAAGCTTATCTTGTTTATATACTGAATGAACTGGCAGGACAAACAGCAATAATATTTTGTTCCACATGTGTATCAGCTTTAAGAACTGCAATAATGCTAAGGAAGCTCGGCTTTGGAGCTGTACCTTTACATGGCCAAATGAGCCAGGTAAACTTTATTAATAAGAATTAATATTTTTTATCATTTAGTCCACGATTTTTTTCTTTATAGTAATTTGGTTTTTGATTATTTGAGTAAGGAATCCGAATTTAAAGTATCTTTCAAACATTATTTATAGGCAAAACGATTAGGTTCATTGAACAAGTTCAAAAGTAAAGCTTCCACCATTCTTGTTTGCACTGATGTTGCATCGAGAGGTAACCATTTTGAAAATTTTGTAGAAAAAACACAGCTATGATGTTTTGATATATTAACATGTTGAGATATATCATCTCTCCAGATCCAATCATAAACATTTTTCCAACAAATATATTGCGAAGGATTTAGGAACAGATAAAGGAGGATGTTTGGAATAATATTTCTTCCTCCCTTTTTTGTCAGTTTAATTTAATTAGTTTAGATCTCTTCCAATTCATTTTCGCCTAAAATTTAGAAATTTAATTATGCTTTCTCCATAAACTTTTGCAAATATTTTACCTTATTTTACCTGCTTGCTCTTTTTACTATAGAATCACAGTAAAAAGAGCAAGCGGGCTAGCGGAACTTCGACTACTTCGTATGATAATGGGCTTGCATTCGCTGATCATTTCATTATGTATATCTTTTGCAATGGTATATGTGTTCTTGTTTTTCTCGTTTAAACATAACGACATTCTGAAGTATATTATTTCATGTAATATTTTATCAATTCTTTATCATATAGTTTGATCTCTCATATATGTAGGTAGTTTCAATTTTTGTATAATTGCTATCGAAAAAAGAAAAAATTTACAGGTCTCGATATACCGCATGTTGATGTGGTGTTAAATTATGATGTTCCCACACAATCCAAGGATTATGTTCATCGTGTTGGACGTACTGCTCGAGCTGGTCGATCCGGTATCGCTGTAACATTCGTTACACAATACGATGTTGAGGTTTGTTATTTTGATTCCAGGTTGGATATTCTTGAGGCTGCTATGAATTTCTGAATCATTCAAATTTCTTCATCCTCTCTTTCAATTCAGAAAATTGTATTTATTGATAAGAGATTGGTGTGCTTCTTCTGTTCCTAGCTATGAGCATTGCTAATTTGATCTTGGTTTTTTGAAAGTGTAATTCCAAATCGAAATTCCGATTTCTATGACTTTTTTATTCAGATTTATCAAAAAATTGAACGTCTGATTGGCAAAAAACTTCCACTTTTCGAAACAGTGGAGAATGATGTAATGTTATTTGTGGAGAGAGTAGATGAAGCTCAGAAGCTAGCGAAACGAGTATGTGTTTTCATCCAAAATTTGATAGTACTGACAAACATTATTCAAATTCGACATATTCTTCAGTTTCAAATTTCATTGTTTTAATTATATCGTTGTAAATATTTCATTTAAGGAAATGAAAGAAATGGAAGAGAAAAAAGGTAGGAAAAGAAGATTTAATGACGATGATGATGATGAAGTGAACGATGCGGAGGAAAGCAATGCTTTTAGAAAAAAACTGAATCGAAGGCAAAAAGGAACTCGTAATGGAAGAAGGAAGTTCTAATATATTAAAAGAAATTTACCATTAAAATTATTTTCATAAGATTGGAATTATTGGGGAAGTTGGTTATTCATTCTAAAAGGTAATGTAACTCCTCACCTTTTGGAATTGCTAATATTATTATCTCTTTTGGGTAAGGATCAGTTGATCAGTGCAGGAGAGGTTTTTTTTTAAAAATAGCCTTCATGTTTTGTATATTTTGTATTAGTTTTTGTTTATTTGTTGCGAATAAAATATAACTAAATTGAATGAATTTTAAAAAATTGCTTACGAATATATGGCCAAGATAATACTGTCAAACAGTCTAATTACCTCTTAACTGATGCATTCGTTTTTCATTACCGGCCATCTAAGCGATCATAACGCTTTAATAATCAGAGTTGGATTTTTTGATTTTAGTTGATCCAATAACAATTTTATAATTTCAACTCGCTGAAATATGTCAGGTGCAGCTAGTCATTAGATTGTTTCATGAAATTGCAACTGGCAGTAACTTGGAAATTAATAGTTACGATGGGTCTGAATTGATGTTACAAAGAAGCGATTAATAGTAACTATTATAGAGAGAACTAAAATTATCAAGTCTTGCAATTTCTACTTATATCAAAAGCGTCAATGACTTAATTGTAATCTGTTTTTTGCATGAATAATAAAACATCTAATATCATGAATTATTAATTGATCACGTTTAAACATTCCCATGCAATGTTGGGAATTCTTAATTTCTTAAAAAACACTAATAACTTTAATATCATGAATATCAGTGCTGGTATTATCGATAAAACGATTAAGGTTGACACTAATGCGGTTGCCATATTCATCGTTATAACGACTGCAGTAAGAAGATCGATCTGATCATACAAGAACCAAATTATTTTCTAATTTACTAGTTTGCATAATCAGAGATCGGCCCTGAAAAATTGTATTTTTGAAATCTAATAATTTCAATATAAATTTCGATTTATATTGTCACCGTTTTCCTTGTTACTTTTTGTCGTATTTTTCGTTTTCCTGTGATATAGCCATCATTGTACAAATGCTTTGTCGTAACGATAATGTTTATGATGTCAGAAAGTCGAATAAAATAGACTTTACATTTTAATTAAGAAGATCATTATGTAGTAATCATTGGTCTAGAATCCCATTAGTACGAAAGTTACGAAACACTCTTAATTCCCAATAATTGAGAAGCGATAATGATTTCGCTGATTTGTATAAGAGAAAGTAACTTTCGAAAGCATAAAGTTTAATGATAAAACTAACTGGATGATTTTTTGACTAAGACGTAATTCAACGTGTCCAAGATCTCATCTACGGTGTTTTATGTGAACAAAATGAGGGTGAAAAAGGCCACGTGTGCCCAACATTTCGTAAGCTATTGGTTGTTCTTAATGACATACGACCACGTTTGATAATGTTTGCAATTGTGTTCATAGAAACGTTTGCATCATTGATATGAGAATAAATTGTGAGTATTTTAAGAATTGCTATTTTTTAAGATTGTCAATTCAAATTCGTTAAAAATATCTTGCAACGGTATTCTTCATTATTTTCTCTTCCAAAATATTGAAGAAGTATTTTGACTAGGCAGTGAATATGCAAATATATCAAATTCTAAGCGATAACTAAATGCTTGATTAATCAAATATGATTACGTATAGCAATTTCATTGTCTTAGGTTTCTTAAATCTATCAGAATTGCTTGGATATAATGCCTTCCGGTAGCTGAAGAAATTTACATGCCGAATACAACGAAATATAGTTTTCCGAAATAGGTTTCCAATATAATTTTACTTAATTTATCTATTAATCAGCTTGCGGATCATTTAAATCTTGGAAATACTTCATCGTCTCTAAATCTTAAAAATTTATGTAAATTTTTATTAATTGCTAGAATAGCATGAAAATTAAAATGTGGAAATCGCAAAATGTAGATATTTTTAACTACGAAACTTTGATATGCCAAATTTATAGATGCCCAGTAACGAACTTCCGCATTTTTGTTATCTATTTATGGAACTTAAATTATGGTTCTTGTGTAGCGCAAATAGCATTATGAATAAAACGGCATATCATAATGAAACATTAAAATAAATATTTTTATAGTTCCATTTATTTGCTTGTTTACAGATTTCAATTTATTTTGAATTCAAAGATTTTAGTTGCATGTATTATATATATATATATATATATATATCTGCTACTCCTTCCTGTAAAATAGAATTGTTCACCAAGATTTCTTGATCTTCACCCGGTAATTATCTCCTGTGCAAAAAAATCAATTCTACTATTATCGCTTCCATGAATCAACATATATATATATATATATATATATAAACAAATTTATCTGCCTTAGCAAATCATTAAAAATATCAATCATTGGCTTCCACTTAATCCTTAAACCCATACAAGATAAGTCGTTATATAAAAAAAAAAACGAAAAAAATCTTGATTGGTGAATTAATAGTTTCCTTAAGTAGTATATTGCTAGGTATAACTAATTATTAATGTTTATCGTCTTCCAGTTTTTCATCATTATAGTAATCCTAAGTAGAGTTCTGTTTTCGATATTATATCTTGTTGCTTTTTATCTATATAATACATGGAATTAAAATCTTTGATTCAAAATAAATTGAAATCTGTAAACAAGCAAATAAATGGAACTATAAAAATATTTATTTTAATGTTTCATTATGATATGCCGTTTTATTCATAATGCTATTTGCGCTACACAAAAACCATAATTTAAGTTCCATAAATAGATAACAAAAATGCGGAAGTTCGTTACTGGGCATCTATAAATTTGGCATATCAAAGTTTCGTAGTTAAAAATATCTACATTTTGCGATTTCCACATTTTGATTTTCATGCTATTCTAGCAATTAAAAAAAATTTACATAAATTTTTAAGATTTAGAGACGATGAAGTATTTCCAAGATTTAAATGATCCGCAAGCTGATTAATAGATAAACTAAGTAAAATTATATTGGAAACCTATTTCGGAAAGCTATATTTCGTTGTATTCGACATTTAAATTTCTTCAGCTACCGGAAGGCAATATATCCGAGCAATTCTGATAAGGTTTAGGAATCTAAAAAACTATTCAAAAAAATTCTCCCTTAAAATGAAAGAAAAATTCCTCTCTAAAGAAGATTAACCTTTGCTTCCACATTCGACTTTGCCTGAATCAAAGCTATCTTCAATTAACTTCAAGAAATTTGGGAAGCTCACAATTGAATGATAAAATTCAAATTTAATTGGATAAATTATTTCATCAATTAAATTATAAATATGAGTATCTGATATTTATTCCAACAATTGAATTTGAATACTAATGAAACCAATCTTTTGATTCGACAATCTCGTACAAAATGATAAACGAGAATCATATATGTGGACAATTCAAAAAACTAAATATTTGATCCAAATCATCATCAGGTATAAACTCACGAGGCGTATGTAAGTGTTTTGCAGCAAGCAAAGCAATTCGGCTGAAAACGGAGAAAAAACAAACAAAATACAAAAAATTTTTACTGGTTTTTTTCTCTTTTTGTTATAATTTTTAAAAATTCACAAACAACACAAGCGATTTTCAACGATATCATTTGTTTCTTATCCTACGAAAATTATCGATTTTGAAAATTTTTTTTCATGGTGAAATTAATCAAAATTTATTAAACTTTATTCAGACTTATTAGTAACGATAATAGCTACGAATAATTGATAAAGAAGTATTTCTAATAATAACTAGACTAGACTAGCTTTCAGTAATAAATTATCAAATCGATATGTGTCAATTAAACGCGTCTCATTAATTATCGATTTTAATATATCTGATTTCCATATTTTATCATATATTATCATTATCATTTTTATTTTTCAAATTGTTTCATTATTTAATATTCATATATAGTGAGATATAAAGAAATTATATAGGATATCTTACAAGAAATCTTTCGTCAAAGTGGATGTGATATGTGATAACAAAAGATAATATTATATGATATTATTCATTATTCATATTACATTCACTAAGCGGAATAAATCTTGTTTTACACCTCACTATGATTACGTCTTGTTGTTTTTCCTCCTCGCTTTTGGAAGAATGGATACCTCATCTCGAAATATCACGATACAATATCATTCATATTATCAATCATTATAATGACAAACTAATGCACAGACATACATACAAACGCACACACACATTTTTCAACAATTTGTGTGATATGTTAACAACGTAAAAGTTTTAAAAAGCAAAAATGAATGGTGAATATTTTCCACTGCAAACAGAAGTGATAGTGACAAATGGGTAATAGAAAACATTATCGAGCATTAGAAATTGAAGCAAGAATATCTAACCACGCATAAATTTAGCCGAAATTTCATTCTTCATTCATTCATTCTCTCTTTCCTTCCTTTCTTTTTATTTAGAAAGAAGAAAAACGAAAGAAAAAAGGAAAAGATCCGGAATTTATTGTATCTTTAATTTTCAGTTTTTAAGTTTCAAATTTCCTTTACAAAGATTATACGAATAAATGAAAATTAAGAAATTCAAATGATTTAACGAAGAGAAAGAACAAGTGAAATGTTTTATAAAATGTGTTACACCTTAAAACTCAGTGAAAGGTGATTTAATTTTTTCATTCTTTTTCTCCTCGTTTTTTTTAAATTTAAAAATTTCCATGCGACTTTTTTCTTAATTTTATTTCGGAAGTTTAATCTTGATCTTCTGTTTGTTCTTTCCAGTTTTAAGAAAAAAAATCAACAGAAAATGAAAAAAGAATGGGAACAATGGATGGAAGCTGTGATGAATAGATTTCGATTTAAAAAAAGTGTTGTAGTTAAGACTTTTCCAATTTTAGAAATTTTCAGTTTAGAAATTTAACCTTGACTTTTTGTTTCTTTTTCCTAATTTCAGAAAATAAGCAAACAAGAGAAATGAAAAAAAGAAGAAAACTGGATTGACAAATATTGTCGACAAATCAAGCATTGATGAGCTGTTTATGTATATTTTGGTCTATCTTCCTCCACTGAATTTTTTTTCTAAAAATATCATTAACAAAGCAATTCTCTTCTTTACTCTTTTCATGTTCAATTTTTTCTTCCAATGCTTCCCAAAATATCGACTAAGATGTCACACTAAAACCAAATGAGTATATTATCAATTTCAAATAGTGACATTTTTAACAAGCTAGATTTCTCTCTTCTCTCTCTCCCCCTTTTTCTTTCTTCCCACAGCACCTTTTAATTATCCTCCTTTTTCTCGTATATGAAGAAGAAACCCCGCACCACATGCTGAGAAAATTGCCACTTTTTTATAGTGCTGGGAAATCCACATCAATTAACTTCATTGGTCTTCCAAATATTATAGTCAACGATATTTCAACTGATTTCCTATACCTAATTATTTATCAGATATTATGACTGCGATAAATTATGGAATGGAACAAAATCGGAGAAAATCATTGGATGTCTTAATATTTGAGACTTTCCTAGGCCTAAAATAAAATTTAACAAATTGTTTGATTGTTCACTATCTGCTTCTTTAAATGCTTTGATAAGTTTTTTTTTTGATTTTCAATATTTTTAAATTAAATATTTCTTTTTTTTGAAATGAATCACAATTATAATGAAACAATTCTTTTTTACTATAAAAAAGATTTTTTTTGTAATAATTTTTCAGCTGTTAAAATGCTAAAGAATTGCACCCATATAGTTCCGCTATCTAAAAAAATCGAATTTTTCCACTGTTTGCTTTTAAACTCATCTATAGGAGCATTTCTTCATAAAATTGTATTTAGAAATTTTTAAAAATTTTCCAGTTCAATACCGAAAAATTCACTTATTTTATGACACAGTTTAATTCATCGCTTATAGTGGATTTTTTTTGCACATTCATTATTCATAGATGAACAGATATAATCAGCAATAGTTTGTTTCAAATGACTGATAAAACCCATAAAAATCATTCCATTTGTTCAGTGAGTTTTAATTATTGGAAAGAGTCTTATGACGTCAAATGTTATCGAACTATTAAGATATAGCACTTTATGATCGTTCCTGAAGTAAATCAATGAAATTAATCGATTATTTTGACAACATCCGGAATAACTAGTATAAATACTCTTATTAATTCTTTTGGAAAAACGAAGGATTCACTTCTTTTTTAAACATTTTAAAAATGTTCAAAAGAGAAATTTGTAATTGTAAACAAAAAGAAAATAATTTCTGAAGAGGCACAGATTTTTCTGTCACTGAAAAAATTTTTGGGGATTTATTAAAATTTTCAAGATTTTTCAGCTTTGAAAAAGGAAGCACATTCAAAATATCATACCCTGGAAAGTTCAATTTTAATTCTTAAATTCGCTCTTTTCTCATATTCTTAAAAAGTTCAATTTCAAGCATCATTAAAGAGTTTAGCTTCAACCATTAAAATATTCAAGGCAAAAAATTACAAAAACAGTAAACGTAAGAGATATTATACTACTTGCAAAATTGAATGCCTTTTTATTACCACGTAATTCTGTTGAGTATAATGGTATAAAAGAGGTAGCAGACGCTCCCTCTGCAAAAAATGCTCGAAAGAGATTAGCAAAACGAAACGAAGAAAAAAATATATCTACTGTTGTTAATCCCAAACCATCTTGATGAGAGCTCTCCTTATAGTGACCTTCTGTTGTCGCTCTCAATAACAGCCTTCGTGAACAGGGATTTTTTACGAACAGAGAAGAACCAAGTTTATTTGATCTGCTAGATCTAGTTGCCCTTGATACTGTTTGTGACGCTATGCAGTATTCGAAAATTAAAAATGAAAACATCCAACTCCTTATGATCCGAAGCGACATATAACGAAATTAGATAAAATTATGCGAAAAGATGGGAAAAACGGCTTCAAGAAGCATTAGAAGTTATAGATGGAAATTATAAAGAAAAAAAACCGAACATTATGGTTTCGCGGTATTTATTGAGATTGGAGTCCAAAAAAAATTCTTCGTGGAACAAAAGTAATTTTGCTAAAAAGTAAGTAGAATTATCAAGAAAGATAATTCTATACAATTTAAAATTTTAAGACTGAATTAATATAATTTCAAAATAAAATATTTCAATATATCTAATGACTTGAATTCATCGACTCAACTCAATTATCTAACTCAAAATGACTGACTTGAATTATCGTTTTAATTTACTTAATTTGAAATGGCTAGCTTAATCGTCATCCCAATCTATCCAACTGAAACCCGCTGCTCTGAGTCGCCATCCCGACCTAATCACTTCAAATTTGCCAAGTGACATCTCAATCGAGATAGTTTTAAGGAACGATAAAATGACGCAATCGAAAAAATCGAGATAGTACCGTTTTCTTTCTGCTCTCTTTTATTTCGACGCTATTTCATCAAAGTACATCGGAAGTAGTATAGCACATTTTCAGATGCTTTCTCTAGTCTGGTATCATTCTTTCTAATCTCTCTCAGTTTAATGCTATTTTCACGAGCCGACTTTCCTTTTCCATGAATGCGTGAAGTGTGTCTTATCGGATGGTAATCTAGTGAATATTATGGTGAAACGGGTGAGGTATTTTTTTTCTCCTGGGATTTTCTGCAACTTACACGGAGATTTGCCAGTATTTCCTATGAGCTGAGACAGAGAGAATAATTCTGGGAATGCGACACAAAATTTTTTGTTAAAGAAGTTTATAAAAGTATTTTACAATTTCATTCTATGGAATAGCTTGAATTTTCTAAAAATATTCATTTATTATCATTCCAGTCAAAATTTTTATTCAGATTATCACTCTTATAGTCCTCAACTCGGATTTTTGCTTTTATCAGATTCATCATAATTGTTTGAAAATTTTTATTTATGTAATACTTTTACACGGTCTCTTAAATCTTGCCTGTTTTTTGATAAAATTTCTAATTAATTTGAAGTAAAATTTGCAGCAAATCATGGATGATGTTTCTGCTGTCAAGAGTGATTATACATTAGCTCATCTAATGCCAAAAGTTGAAACACAACAGGTTAATTTTAATTTTTAAATTCAGTAACAATTACAAATCTGGATGTATCGTATAGTTGTTTCCTTTTTTTTTTGTGGGGGGAGGGCATTTGATTATGATCTATTCAAAATATTGTCATCTCTGTTAATCAAATTCTTGCATTATAATTCATTAATTTTTTTGTTTTTCGTAGCAGTTAACATTAAAAAATGAAATTGATAACAACAAATCTGAATCTAACTAGATTTTAATATTTGATTATTACGTACTTACTTATATCAAAGTCATCATAATTGTTGGAAACTTCTTATTTCATGTATATATATATATATTAATTTTTTAAGTAAATCGAAATATAGCAATAGGGAATATAGAGTTACTATTTTTTATTCGAAACTGCTAGGAGATTTATTCGAAAGTGTACAAATTGAAACAGTGTTAGTCGACATCAGTGGATTGTCATTCTTTGCTTTAATTACAACAAAATGAAATATTTAAATATGTTAATTATCTAAGAAAATTGATGAAAAAATGATGGAGAAAATTAAGGAACAATTTCTAACGAAATATCCAGAATACGATGGTAGGAATATTATTATTGGTATATTAGATACAGGCATTGATCCTTCACTTCCTGGATTGCAGGTAACATTTTTCTATTATTGCAATGTTTTTTTTTTTGGCGTGAAGTTAAATAGAGAGCATTTCTTGTTTTGGAACCAAATTATTTGATTTTCTCATCGTAATTTAAAATCACTTAATTTTGGCATAAAATTAATTGTTTTCTAACAATTCAGTATGATATTATAATTTAAAAAAAAGATTCTATATTGATTAGATTACGAGTCATGGACTACAAAAAGTGATAGATGTAATAGACTGTACAGGAGCTGGCGATGTGGATACATCGACAATACGTACATCGACTGATGGTTATGTTATCGGACTTACAGGAAGAAAGCTAAAGGTTACAATTTCTAAATATAATAACTGAGAATTGCAACTGCGATAAAAAAAATGAATCGGAACTTAAGAATTGATATTTTAAAATCAAGAAAGTTTGGTGGGCTTTTTTATCATTATCGAAATAATTTTAATTCCAATCAGATTTCAGATCCCGGAAACTTGGGTTAATCCAAGTGGTAAATATCATTTAGGAATGAAACCAATTTATGAATTGTATAATAAGAATTTGTTAGAAAGGATAAAGGTAACTTTCGATATTGCTTAATTCACACTTTTTTTGCTTTTAGCAGGATTTAATTTCCAATTTGAAATTAAATTCTTCAGTGATTTTGATTTTCAACTTATTTTTTCCACTTTATCGATTAATCTGCTTTGTGATCACTAAGATAATTGTTTGATAAAAACATCTACGATTTGGTTAGCATAATAGTTACATCGTCCTTCCATTGTATGCTTTTATCAGACTAAGTTATTGTTATACAAACAATAGTTTACTTGTCTTTCTAATAATGCTTAGATTTGTTATTTATTTGTTTATAGAAAGAGAGAAAAGAAAGTCTCTTTGATAATGGACAAAAATTAGCATTGGCCGATGCAATGCGTCAACTCGTTGCGCATGAAGAAGCAGTTGGTGGAACATCTGATAAAATTGTAGATTTTTGGATTAATGCAAAATAATACTGAAAATTAGGGAAAGTTGAGAATTTTCAAATTTTCTTTGAGATTAGTGAGAATTTTTTTCGGAATGTACTACAGTAACTTAAAGTTAACTTAACGATTTCGAATTTTAGTTTTCAAATTAATTGAATGCAATAAACAAAGAATTGAAATAGAAATTACATTCTTATTTATGAATAAACTAGTAATGGAGACTGGAAAAATAGTTCAATAATTACATGGATATTTTTTACATGATGATGAAGAAAATGAAGAAATATGAATAAATAAAACAAGAGAGGAATTTTAAAGAGACTTGAAAATCTTTTTGGAAAGACTAAAGCAATAACTTGAACAAAGTTGCGAACCAGAAAAGAATTGTGTGTTATTAGAAGACTAGAAAGTTTTACTTTGGGTCACATTTATACTCATTATCATATTTTTTATTTCAGAGTGATAAAGAGGATAGAGAAGAACTTTCGAGTCAAGTAGAAATATTAAGAAGTTTGGAAAAAATGGATGATCCAGGACCAATTGCTGATTGCATTGTTTTTCATGATGGGACAAAATTCAGGTATCACTAACAAAATTATTAATTCGTATTATTTATAATAATTTAACTATCCGTAACATAAAATTAAATAATGTTTATCCCTAAAGAAGATATGAAATTGTACTATTGAAGGAAGAATTAGAAAGTGCTTCCGACCTCACTGTAGAATATATTGATTCGTTATTATATCCAATGTTTTTTAGAGCTTGTATAGATACTTCATATCGTGGACGTCTAAGCTTGGCACCTCTACTTAGTAGTTACCGTGAAAGCGGTAAATATTACAAGCTATCCGACAGTGGTAATTTGTTTTTATTCATTTGAGAAAGAGAGAAAAGGTATTTCTTCGGCGCTAGCCGATTACTATTTGAAAGGATGCGAACGATTTCGATTATTTTCTCCTGATGTGCAAGATAAAATTTGGCGTAATAAACCTCATCTCGTGCTTTTATACGTTGATATATATATTTAGCTTTAATTCTTTTTGGTTTTGTCGATAGGAAGACACATAACAATTTCAATAAAAAAAGTGTATTCATTTCAATAAAAAAAGTGTATTGTATAATCAGTTGGAGTTAAATCAAAAGCAATATTCTATTATCCATAGTGCTGCTAAGTTTACACTGAATGCTTTTGAATTCTGACGTAGATTATTGAGATCATCGAATAATGAATATTTGGCACAAACAGGACGCAAGAATAACTTCGATTCGAATCAGAATATAAAACTGGATTAAAACAAATATGACTAAATAAATTTAATAAATAAATTTTAATATAATAAAAAAATACAATATCGCAAGAAGAAATATGAAAAATTCTATGACGAAAGGTTCTGATGACGTATGGAAATATTATTCAATTTTCCAATTTTACAGATATGCTAACGTTTTGTATCACTATACATGATAATGGTAATTTATTAGAAATATGTGTTCCTTCTGGTACTCATGGATCTCATGTTGCAAACATTGCTGCCGCTTATTTTCCTAACGTTAGTTTCTGAATCAGTTTTATTTCGTGTAATTTTTTTCTCTTATAAAGATATAGTAAAAAAAATTTTTCAAACATATTTTTTTTTACAGAAGAGTATAGTCATATTTTTCAGGAACCTGAAAAATCTGGATTAGCTCCTGGAGCTCAGATTGTTTCTTTATGCATCGGTGATCATCGTCTAAAAAGTATGGAAACGGGTGCTGCACTTACCCGGGCTGTAAGTTATTGCTTTTTTTTCAGAAATCAGATTTTTGTGTGACAATGTAAAAGTTTTCAAAAAACTTTCAGCTAAGCCGCTGTGCTAATTTGGGTGTACATCTTATCAATTACTCCTATGGTGAAGCGACAAATTTTCCAAATTCGGGGTGAGTAATTTTGTGACATTTATTTTGTTTCCTATTGTTAGTTTATTCTTTCCGGAATTTGTTGTGGTAATAAATATATATGGATTTTTTTTTAAATTTATTTTCAGTCGTATTATCGAGGCTTTAGATAGAGTAGTAAGGCGACATGGGATACTATTTTTTTCGTCGGCAGGAAACTCTGGTCCAGCTTTATCAACTGGCGGATGCCCAGGCACGACTACCACTTCTGTTATCGGTTTGTTTTTATTTCTTTTTTCGATTTTCCAAAGCGATATAAATTTAGGTATTCGAGGGACTTCTGAAATTTATCTTTATATTTTTTATTCTTTTGCAGGGGTTGGTGCATATCTTTCACCAACAATGATGGAAGCGATGTACAGCATGCGTGATAAGATACCTCCAACACTCTTTCCATGGTCATCAAGGGGCCCAACGTATGATAATATTCTCGTGCTTTAAACGAAACTAACTATTTTCATTGAATTTTCCAAAAATTCATCTATTAACTTGAGACATGCTCAAAATAAATAAGGAAAAAAAAAACAAAAGAAAATGATATAAATTGAAATTGAAATTAAAGAAGTTTAAAATTCTTGGAAAAAAGAATAAAAGTGAAGATGAATATAAATGTGATTAATATCAGAATGACAAAAGTTTTGTCGGCATAAGTAAGGAAAGTAAGAAAGTTCTCATAAATGAAGATTTATTGAATATTCAAAGATAAAAAAGGAATTAAATATATCATGAAATGTATTTAGAGCTGATGGAGCATTAGGTGTATCTATTTGTGGCCCAGGTGCTGCTATCACAAGTGTACCTAAGTTTACATTGAAGGCGAGTCAGTTAATGAACGGTACTTCGATGAGTTCACCGAATGTTACAGGCACTGTTGGTGAGTACTAAGTTTTAAATTCCTATGTCAATTTGGCTATGAAGTTTGGTGAAATACTAATATAGTTACTTTTAACATGTTGCGCTTTATCTTTGCTTTATCTTTGCGCTCTATTTGGTTGTTGATGTCAGAGCATAAGTAGTAATTTCAATAATAAAAGTTACTAAAAATAGCTTAGGATTCTGTTCAGTAGTCTTTTGTTCCCTTTGCGTTTTCTTAATCGCGACCAAAAACTTGTAACATGTTGCTTTTAAAAATTATTTATTGCTTCATATTTTTACGTTTATTTTATTTGTTAAATAACTGATGGTTTATGCTTTTTAGCATGTTTGCTCAGTGCTTTAAAGGCACGGAATATTTCATGGAGTCCATATCTTATACGATTAGCTTTGGAAAATACTGCCCGATTACCAAAAGATCAAAATCGTTTTGCTGTTGGCAATGGACTTTTACAGGTTGCTTTCATACTTTGGAAAAAATTCTAAGAAAGTTATTTTGTAAGTGACTGATGCTGACAATTTTCATCAAAAGTATTTTTACGATATCATGTAAAAGTTTGGAATATTTGGCAAAGGATATTTTTATGTTAGTGGGGATAGTAATGAATTCAAGATTCATAATTTAATTCATTGGAGAATTATATTCTGTTTTGTCACAGGTAGATGAAGCATACAATTTTATCCTAGAGCATCATTCATTGATTTCACCTTTATTTACGCATTTCAAAATTAAAATTAATGACGTATGTGCACGTGGAATTTACTTACGTGAACGATATCAGACATGTTGTGTTAACACATATGTTATCGCTATCCAACCGAAATTCAAGCCGGAATCAGGTTTTTTTTATTTATTTATTGAAGCAGAATTTTTGATCACTGTATTTCCTGATAATCTAGTGCTATTAATTTAATTTACAATATTCTTTCTTTGAAAATGAAAATGAAATACAGCTGCTATCAATCTATTTTTGTTTGATTATGACGATTATGACAATTTTAGTTACTTGTTTTTTATAAGTTGTTGCATTGAATGATATAAACATAGAAGTTTTCAATCTTTTATTTGTATCAGTGCATACTTTGAATATATTGATAATTGCTTTGTAACTTATTCCATTCATTAAATTACGTTTTTAATATTCCAAATTATATAATTTGTGTCGTATTTTAAGCGAAGGAATTTTGCTTACTATCATAGTTTACTGCACCAAATTTCTTCATTTTATAAAAATTTATTTTTCAGATAATGATGCGAAAATAGCATTTGAGAAGCATTTAGTGTTAACATGTATTGCATCATATATCAAGTATCCCAAACAATTCACATTAATGCATCAGGAACGAGAATTCACCATATCATTGGATCCGGTCGGTCTTGAAGCTGGTATTGCTCATTTCACTGAAGTAAGTTAATAATTTCATGGTACAATTGTACAACAATACTCTTATGTGTTCAAACAGAAAGAATGTGTTATTTTAAGAATAAGAAACTATTAATACGTTGTCTAGCAATACATAGATGATGTTTCCCGAATAATATAAACAATATAATCTTAATGACAACTTCTTTCTTATCTGGTAATAGACGAAGCTGTATTTTATTTCCGATAAATCCGTCTTATATTTCAGTTTTTCATGCTTTCATAATGGCATCATCAATTTGCAGATATGTGCGTATGATTCGGAAAATATTTCACTTGGTCCATTATTTCGTATACCAGTTACTGTAATTGTTCCGTTAAGCTTGGATGATAATTCGCGATATACAATAAAACGAAGGTTACAATGTAAGCCTGCTTCTCCGGAACGGCTTTTCATTCATGTACCCGACGATGCTGATTGGGCATGTAAGTAATTTTAGCCTTTGTGTTTAGTACTATCAGTAAATTTATATCTCCCGTTGTCTTCCCTATATACTTATTTTTTCCTTTCCTTTTCTTTATATATATTTATTTGTGTAATATTTTTATGTAAAATTTAGTCTTTCCGGAACTTTTTTGCAGGTTTGAAATTGACATCCTGCGGAACACAGTTGCAAGCAAAATATGTTGCACATGTTGTCCAACTTTTACCAAATACGGCGTACTGTTCGACTGAATTTCATAAAGTAAGAAGTTTTCTGTTTAAAATTATTTGGACCTCATTGGGTCTATTATTTTTCACATTTATTTTATCTGATCGTATTAGCATAATTTTGTTAGTATTTTACATGTTTGTGCATAATTGTTATTTATGAGATACTTTACCATCATGAAATAAATTACTTATTTGTTTTTATTTGAATTTTAATTGCAGAGGTATCTGAAATACTTCAATAATTTCTTCTTGAAAAGGAAATGAATGATGAAGTGATGGTGAAATTTTTAAATTCTGTTTAGACAGTATCACTAGAACAAAATCAAGAAGAGCAATTTGCTATCGCTTTGCATGGTGGACGTACCATGGAGTTATGTATAACCAAATGGTGGTCTAATTTGGGTGAAGCGATAGTGGAAGCTGAATTAGTATTTCGTGGTATTGTACCTTTACCTACTGTATTAAATATGGTATGTCCCTTCCAGACTTAATAGCTTTTTTTTTGACAATAATAATCTGATTATTTTTTACAATTAAAGGAACGTCTATCGGTAGCGTCATATATGTATATTAGGCTTAAGATGCATAGACATTTTAATATGCTTTTGAGATCAATTGAAAACTAGTCTTGTATTTGTAAAATGATTCAGAGATCATAAATATAACTGAATCGACATCTTCTTTTTGTGCTATACATTTTTTATAATCCTTTAAACTGTGCTATAATTTTAATGAAAATTTTTTTTCTTTTTCAGTTTTCAAGCGAAACACCATTCCATTTTACGATACGTAATTCAATTATGAGATTTGAAGATGTACGG
The DNA here is from genome assembly GCA_008729115.1 of Dirofilaria repens. Lineage (NCBI taxonomy): Eukaryota > Metazoa > Nematoda > Chromadorea > Rhabditida > Onchocercidae > Dirofilaria > Dirofilaria repens. The sequence goes on from SNRZ01000065.1 coordinate 232,152, forward strand.
CCGGCCATAACATTTCGTTACATTTGCTTACCGTTTCGGCCAACGGAAGCAAAAGTGCAACCTCTTGGACCGCGTGATCTCTTCTTTACCGGCTTGCAAACTTTTCGTTTGCTCCTCACTTATAACTTTTCTTGTTAGTTTCTTTTTCAACTCATTCTTATATGCAATGAAGGAAGTCAAAAATTTGTTATTAATAGCGAGAAAATATTTATTTGGACTTTATCTTATTAAACCACATTCAAAATTTCTTTGACTATAAACTAAATTTAGGAATATTATTCGTTAGTCCTGAAAATTGTGATGATTATAATGGATTTTCAGATGACACTATAATTATCTATGAAACGTTGATGCATAAGCTTCTATAACATTCCAATCTTTTATCAAATCCATAGATCATTTTTCTCAATATATATAATTATGTATATTTCTTAATGCTTTAAGTTATCTACTAGTTGATGTAACAGTTCGGTTTTCCTTTTATCATTATAGCATAAGCACATCAGAAAGAAGCGAAAAATGGAAGATAATAATGGGTAGATATTTTGGTTGAGTAATTACAAAAATGATTATGGAGAAATGACGAAAAATAATTTAAAAAAATTTTTTTTCCAGTACAAAATGCAGCTGATGCATCTGTTGAATTGCCTGGCATAACTGACTACCTCTATGATAGTGCGTTTGATGATATACATATTATGATTTTCTCTACAACAAAGCAGTATATTGGAAGCAGTGCTCCATATCCAGATCGAGTTTTCTTTTTTCTTTTTTTGTCTTTTGTTTTTGTCTTTTGATTTATGATTTAAAAAAAAAGATGCTGCGATATGACAAAATAAAGTAGACTTCAATCGATCTTCCTTCGATCAAATATTTTATACATTTATTGTTAGCAGAGTTTTGTGTAATCATTAAATACCAGAAAAAAGCTTTTATTTAATGTTAAAAACGGGTATGAACGAAATAAATATATAAATTTTGAGTAAAATAAAGTCTAAAAGGAGTAGATATATTTATTCACATATATTGATTAACTTGTCTATAAATGTCAGGTTGTTTCCGTTTTAATTTAAGATGTTTAATCATTTTTTATTTATAAATAATTTTTCTATTTTGGCTTTTTCAAGCGAATAATCAGTTGAAAATAATTATTCAGCATATGAAATATTATCATTTTACTATTTTACGAGTTCATATAAATTTTGCAATTTCAGTATATCTTGAAATTAGAAAAGGGCGAGTATCGTGTTCGTGTACAAATTAGGCATGACGATGCATCGTTATTAGAGAAATATCGTGAAGCAGTCTTAATTTTAAAATTAAAACTTGCATCAGCGATCAGTTTGGATTGTTTTTCAGAATATGAAAGTAAGTTCTTTTTCCTTATGCATTTTAAAATAATTGTACAGAAAAGGATTGTATTTGGAAGTTTCCTTGGTAGGTTTGGCAGATAGTCGAAGGAATGTGTAATGCAGTCATCCATTAGATCGAGTCAAGATATCTATTCTGTGTTTTCATTCATGAATTTATATACAATTTTGAATAATACAAAAATGCATTTAGTAGGAGATGTTTTATAGCAAATATTACAACAGAAGTTTAATAGAATAACAGAAGAAACTATAACGAACCTCTGTAAGAATTGTAATGAGATTAGTTATCAGGTAAAAATTTTGCATGTGAATTAGTTTTTTTGCCAAGAAAGAAAAGACATGGATTTTGTTGATAGATAGCAATCAGATACACAAAAACGCATAAAAAATAATCTTAAGAAATATGAAATTAGTGACATGACTTATTACATTTATTTATGTTTTGCACGATTTATTTTATTAATATTCCCGACTGAGGAATTAATAACTTCAACTGGGAGTTTATTAGGTTTATAATGAAAATGCTTTGATTGATGAATTTTCCTCTTTTTCAATTAATTTGATCACACAGTACGTTTAAGGAATAGCAATAATTTCCATTTGATTTGAATTCTTACTGATAAATGAACAGATAATAGATCTGATCAATTCAAATTTCAATTTGATAACAATCAATATAACTGACACTATAAAAAAAAAATTGTAGTCTAGCTTGATTCTTGATTCTTTCCATGGCCAAGCAGCTTGATATCTGTCATTGTTTTTAGCAATATTTTCCTTGAATTTTTCTAAAACTTGCTCATCATCCTGCAATAAATTCCAACTTCCAGAGTTGATCAATTTCTCTAATGTCGATATCAATAGATGTAACGGTGATTTGATCCTCATTCTAAATGGAACAATATTTGGTATAATGTTACCATTTTGTTAAGGCAAATCATACCTGCCGCTTCCAGCAATCATTGGACCGACTATTGTATTGATTAAAGAGATTCCTGAATTTATAATTTTAGTTTTTTCTAATGAAATAAACTTGAAGAAATAGTCAACTCCAACTTGTCTATATATCCGCTTCCAGCAATCCTGAGCTGATTATTGTGTTGATTAAAGAGATCCCTGAATTTGTAGTTTAGGTTTTTTAACAAAAGAAATTTAAAGAAATGTCGACTCAAGGTGTTTCCAACTGGTAGTTTTCTCTTCTAATAGAAAATATTACTCTTAACTTGTTTGCCAAATAGTCGATTATTGTAGTTGCAGTAGGTGTAATATCTGCTTCTATAATTTTTATTTCTATTCGCACTTTGGCTGAAATGGATAGTTGAGGATTCCTATTACCAAATGTTGCAAACTTCACTTGTTCGTAGCCAGAATCTTCTAGGTTTAATCTGTTTGCTAGTTTTTTCATTATGCACGTTGCTTGAGCACCACTGTCGAATAAAACTACGACTTTGTTTGAAACATCTGGTATATCTAAATTTATTACTTCAATCTGTTTGCAAAAAAAGTAAATTTTTAATGCTATATTAAATACTTTTTCAAATTTGTTTCTTTTTTGGTCGGTCCGACTGATTTTACTTGATCGTTATATTTAGTTATAACATAATGCGGTTACATGGCGACCTTTACAATGGAATAAATACGTTTTCTTTTTTTGCAACTAATTGTTGTATGTCCTGGTTGAAGACAATTTAGATAAGCATTGTTTTCTTTCAACCGTTGCATTCTTTGTTCTAGACTAACGGCATTCATTATCCAAATGATACTTATCACAAAAATGTAAGGTCTTTTACTTATATTCTTCGTATATATTTGCGGAGTCGTTACAATTAGAGCCGAAATTCTTCCGAAAAATGTTGTGTACTTTCATTATCTTTTGTTGCTTGGTTATGTCAAGAGATTAGCTTTTTGGAACTTCTTCATTTCTTTCAATCAGTTTCGCTAAAAATTGTAATTTAGCTACTGACCATGTTTTCCTCGTTCTGCTGGTGGGTTTCTTCTCTCGTTAACATTTCTCCAACGGCGTCAGATCCATTGTTCTGATTTCGTCGAGAAGAGCTTTCCAGTTTTTCTTTTGCCGGTCGTGCACTTAGAATTATAATTAAAGACATTTCCCGGTTCGTGGCATCATAAACTATTGTGGAGAAACAGGATTGGAGTAATTTATTGGGAGATATTTAATTAGTAAGTTTGGCAGGGAATCGAATAATGCCGCACATAATGTTGTCCACTTAATTGAAGGAAGATTTTATTATCATACATATTTGCATCTTAATCATAAGTATATATACAATTTTGGTTAGCAGAAAAATATATTTAGTAAGTGTGGTTTACATTTAACACTATTATTTTAGATAAATATTGTAACAAAAGCAGATTGAAGATATTAGCTTGGGAATTTCTCCTTGTAGGAAGATAATGGGGAAATTTATCTCCTTAAGTTTAAAAAGAAAAGATGTGAATAGGATTAGATAACACAATAAAAAATAAAGCGTGAGAAAATGAGTGTAAAAATTACAAATTTAGTTAAATGATTCATAACAATTGCTAGCATCATTTAAATTTGAATGGTGAATTTATTTTATTATTTATTTGGAGGTTTCGCGATATTAAAATCCACGACTACAAACAGAAGTAGTTTAAGAGAAAATCAAGTGGCATTTGCCGTTTATTAACAACTACTAGGAATTATTTGCAACTACTAGGAGTATATCAGGAAGTGCAGAATATTATTAAATCTTTAACGAAGTTTGACCTTAAGAAGAATTATTGTCAATTTTAAAAAGCAAAATATATTGAGAATTTGGGACGAACTGTGATAATTGAGGAAAACAATGAAACGAAATCTAGAAGAATTACTAATTGATTAGGAAGTTCTCAAGAATTGCGTGATATAGCTAACAAACTAAGAAAACAAGGGAAAAAATGGAGTTGATGAATTTATTGAGGTAATAGCTCAAATTCTTGGGTTACAAAGTGTGGCTGCTTCCTTTTTCTTCAAATGCATCCTACGCTTATCTGATCAGCATCCATTCCGCTAATTTAAAATCCTCCGATGTTAGTCGCTTCTCTTTCAGCCGAAATCGGCTGCAACCATATTGTCTTCTCTTTTGCCGTTTGCTTCATATATTTGAGTGCCCAAATGTGGTTCTTACTTGTCTGGATAATTTACTGAACCGATTTGCAAGATTTTGGACTGTTCAACATTTTTGCCCATTGCTTCAAATTGACGAAGTATTCTTTCGATACTTTCGACTGTTACTTTCCATTCTCGGTTGTTTTTCTTGATGGAATATAATTCATGGAGAGCGATTTTTTAATGATATATGACTACCCAAATTTCTCAATAAGGATCATAATTTTCTGGGGTTATATCATAATCTCTAATGGCCAACAATGCATCTCCTTTTAAGCATGTGATTGAATAATATAATTTTTGAATATTTGGTATATTTTACAAATGGACTGAGGTTTCGAAACTACTCTAGAATCCTTTCCACAATTTGGATTTCCATTGAAGTTAGGGAGTGGTTTTGGAGTAAGTTAATTGTTGGATAGTGAATTATTTGAGTTGATTACTCCTTTACTTCGCTTTGTTTAAGCCGTTGGAGTACTAATTCATACACATAGTTAATGTTATAATAATTTCCCAACTTCCATTTATTAAATTTAAAATATCTCTTTTATGCTCGACCATTTGGGTGTTTTTGTCTTCCTCTTGTTGTTTCTTCAGTGCTGGAACTTGTTGAATATATTGGATTTAATTGGTGTTAATAGTTTCAAATGTTCCAATATGCAGTCTGAGATGCATTATTTTTTCAATGATTCTTTTTCGAGCCTTGTGCTGTTGAAAGGTTTCCTTTCTGCAGCGCCTCGTCTAATGAGTCAGATCCACTGTTTTGATTTCCGTGTGAAGGGCTTCCAGTTTTTATTTTGCCGGTCCTGCGCATAGAATTTTTGTAGACATTTTCCGGCTTGTGGTATAGTAAAATTTTATGTACAAAAAGAGAGTTTTGTTGGAGGTTTCCTTGGTAGGTTGTCGTCCATTAGGTCGAATGAAAATTTTTGTTCTGTCTTTTGCATTTACTCATGAATGTATATATAAATTTGAATACAAAAACTATTTAGTAGGCGATGATTTATAACAAATATTACAACAGAAGTTCATTTAAATAACAGAAAAAAGCTATAACGAATCTGATTACAGTATAAGAATTTTAATGAGATTAGTTTTCAAATAAAAATTTTGCATAAGAATTAATTTTTTAGCCATAGACAGACGTGTAAAAAATGACCTTAAGAAATATGAAATTAGTGACATGATTTATTACATTTATATACATTTTGCATGATTTATTTTCTTAATCTGTTTAGCGACAATTATTATTCGCTACAATAATTCAATAAATATTATTCGCCGTAAAGACTAAATGAAACCGTAGTTATATGTATTGATTTAAGAATATGGCATTCTGCTTTTTTCTCGTTCTGAATATATTTAATTTTTCTTTCCACAAATAGTTTTTTTAGCATATTTTATTTTTCTGATTTTCTTCACCATTTTGATTGAAGCAAATTTTATAAAAGAGAAAAAAAAGCAAAAACCACCATTTCATACAATTATTTGAAGATTTTTGTTGCGCTTCACATAATGATTAGTTTATTAATCCCCGTAGCCAGGGAAAAAAAATGTAAAATGATAAATTGTTTCGTGGATTATGGTATCCTTTTATTTGATCATATTTTCAATAAAGTTATGATATATAGATAGTTATTACGAATTTCAGATGCCGTAAAAGGAGAGGGAAAAAAATTCGGTACGAAAAGAATGAAACCAGGCGAAACCGGCATAGTATATACTGGTCCAATTCCAGAAGATAAGTATGTTGCTTTGGTTTTCTTTATGCTTAATTATGCAGTCCAGTATGCTTTCTTTGAATTTGCAAAAAAACAAACCCATTTCAGACTTCCTAAATTTGGTTGGCCCGGATGTTATCTAACTGGAGCACTCTGTTTATCTGATATAGAATTAGCTCGAAGTCATGTGCAGTATCGAGCATTGTATACATTTTCGGAATGGAGTCGCAAACAAACTAAAGTTGTTTCAGCGGTTGCATTAGTAAAGAAGAAGGATGATTTTGCACCTGATTCTATGCAAGCTATGAATGGTACTGAAATAGTTTTTATGAGTTCAAGAGATTCATTATCTAATTAAGAATAGTAATATATAATTTGTGATTGGTTTTAAAAATAACCATACGGATTGCATTCAAGTAAGATAAATCGATTTATCATAAGGAATGTAAGTTATCTGTAATAAGCTAGTTGAGGCTGGTTTGATGCAAATATATTAGAACAAATCAGTGTAATAAAATGAGACTATGTAGTTGAAATAAAATATCTGTTTGCTGTTTGTTGAACTTAAATATTTACAATCATTACAGAAGCATTACGTGACTTTTATGTGCAGTGGTTAGTAAAATTACAAGACGTTATGGATGCAAATGATTTATATGATCATTTAATTGCTGAAAATCCAAAAAATTTACGAATCATGCAAGCACAATTGAAGCGATTGTCCGACAATAAGGTATTAATCTTTCAGGGTAACCAAGTTTTTATTCATTCAAAAGTTTTAAAATTTTGTTTTGTCAAAACATAGATTATGATTAGTTATGATGTTAAATGTAATCACATGAATGGCTGATATTTTTGTCTGTGTAGTAATGGCAGGATTTATAATATTTGTTCTTTTTTTTAGAAGGCCTTACATTTTTAATTTGATTGCAGTGCAATCCAGAAAATCATAGTCGGATTTTGGAATTGGTAGACGCAATTCTGGATACTGCTAAACCTGATGAAGTATTGAAATACTTGGGCTCTAAACATGAAAGTAGTGAAAGTGACATTATCATTAAGGCGTCAGTTGATTTCCTTTTTTAAATCGTTATGGATAAAAAAACTTCTGAAATCTATTGTGCTCAAATTTCATGCTCTTTCTGAATTTTCATTACCATCAAATCCTCTCAACTTATTCCTTTTTAACTTGACGGAAGATAATTCTGGGAAATTAATCTTTGTTCTGGGAAAATTTTTTCAAATCTATCTGTTCCAGTGATATGGAAAATCGTAAAAATGCCATAATCGATGCTTTACTTATCAAAGCAGATACATTAGTTGATGAGCATTTAGCAATTAGTACCCAAGAAATACCGAAGGCATTTCGGCGTGGTTTGAGTGTTGATGTTGCAGCGAAGATCGAGAAAACTTCTTCAGCAACTGCAGAACTTACTAAAAGGTCATCGATCAGCGATTTTCAAGTATGTTGAAAATAATTCCAAATAAAATTGAATTTATAAAATAATTTCAAATAAAACTGAATTTATCAGTATCTGGTAAAATCATTCAATACATGGAAAAACTAATTTGTGCAATCACGTCTTTTAACCAATGGGATAGGAAGATGAATTCTGATTCGCATGATGATCCAGCGCTTGAGATTTTGCATACAGAGCAATAAGCATTTTATAGGTCATTATTTAGGAATTGATCCTTCAAGTATAATGTTTATAGCTACAGCAAATAACTTAAATTAATATGAAAGCTTTTTGTATATTGTGGGGGACTTGAGTAAAGAAAGCACTTTAAGGGAAAAAGTGCCTATGAAGCCTTTCTATTTCCGTGTATTGAGAAAATGTGTTGCCGAAACACTAAAGAAAGAATCTGCCAAGTCTTAATCTGTCAGATCGTTGTACTTAAGCCAGATTGTTCTGCTTAAATGATTTCCTGAAGTTTCGTAAATATAATATATAATTGACATACCAGCTTCATATGCAAAAATATATATACTAGTTGATTTATTGAAGTAATCATTAAACTTTGTGAGTATCTGATGTAGGTTTTGTAAGTTTGATGAGATCGAATGCTATTTGTTATAACTGAATCGAATCTGGTACTGATTTTAAGGTATAATCATACGATGTGCGTCGTATATTATTAGATGTTCTGGTTAATATATTAACTTTTAATAGCAACTACCATAAATACGTTTCGGTTGTTAATTTTGAAATATTTTATGACAAAGAGAGATGTTTCAGTTAATAGAAGATACGAAGAAAAAGGATACAGAGGAAGTTGATATTGGGGGAGCAGGTGATTTGCTGGCAACATTGGAATCGGATCAGGCGACTGATGCGTTACCAACGACCATTGAGACTGCAGAATCAGATCAACCCGGAAGAACTGTGAGTTATCTTTATTTCTGAAGTCGTTATTATCCAAATTGATGAGTAAAATTTGCTAAATTTGCTGCTTATTTTTCCTACGTTTCAAGTAAATGAAAGGTTTTATGATATTACATATATATATATATATATGCTTACATCCTACATTGAATTCTAAATAGATTCCAATTTCCTCAGTCTATGTTATTCATCGTCAGATGTAGTATACAATCTCTGAATTCAAATTTTAATCGTGTTTTTAGGTAAAAATTACACTGAAGCAAGTTGATGTTGCATACTATGAAGTTCTGAAATGGTTAGATGCGACTGATTCAAAGGTTTTTACTTATTTTGTCGAAGTTCATATGCAATTCAACTAGCAAATAGATTTAAATGCGTAATTAGACGGTTGTTATAAGTTATTTTTTCGAAAATAACGTCCATGTTGTAGTGCTTTGGGTTTTTGGTGTTTATGATACTTTGCTTTGAGAGCATGACATTTATACGTTAGGTTATATTATTTCAGTGTATAGTATTTGATTTAAAAAAAAAAAAATTGCTTTAAGCTGAGATACCTTCTCAATCACTTTTGCTATTATACAGCCATCTAAACATTAAAAGTTTGATTTGAGAATAGTAAGACATGTTTAACTGCTGTATTATGTTCCATTTAGATGTTCTTTTCTTTCATATAGTCTCTGTAATGGATACTAGAAAAACGATTTATTGCTATGAGTATCAAGCGTAAAATTTTAATGCTCTAATGCGTGTTGTATAGCAGTTAAAATAAATAAAAGTGAACTTTTCAAAATCCTAGTAAATCATCAAGTCCATAAATTGCCAATTTTAAAATTCTGATGATGAGATTTCTTTCACAGGTTCTGATATTATCTGCAAAGCAAGCCGTTGCACATGCCCATTACGGTCGAGCATTGAAATACTTGAGAAAGGCAAGTGAGGATAAAAATTTTGCTAATAATTTAATTGTGGAAGCGGCAGCTGTTGAGGTAATATTTTTCTTATTATATTTGAGAAGGAATTTCAGTGAATCCATAAAAAAATTAAAGTTTTGATATTTAAATATAGATTTTATTTTAGTAAAAAATAAAATTTAAAGAATATCAAGTGACAAATTTATTTGATTTTATTCCAAATTGATTATATTTTTTCTGATTAAAATTGGTTGATAGATTGCTCAACTTTTATAGTTTTCATTTTTTCAATGGTAGTTATTCTGTCCAGTGATATTTCTTCTTTGTGAATATTAACAAAAAGAAATTTGCTCAGAACATTCATAAAGTGTATCCAATCTCAAATAATTCTCCCTCATTTCTTTTACTCTCCTCTCTTTTTCATCAGAAATAAATGGATATACTAATAGGTATAAGAGCATTCGCGATAATACAATAATTTAATTTACTTAGTTTTTATAATTTGAATAAGTAAAATAAATGAATTAATAGCAGAGTAGTCGAATTTTCGATAGTGAAAGAACTAGGAATAACTGCATTAAACAGGCAGAGAAATAATGATAACAAAGCGTTGAAATAACAAGTTTAGTTATTTTTATGAGTCTCGATATCTTTTAAAATTACTTTTCCGTTTGACATTTCTATTTTTCAGCTGGTGGAACAACTCGGCTGGATGCATATTGCAAACAATTTGCGCAATCAAATGATTGTCAAATATCGCAACGACTATCGTCTTTTTTAAAATATATCGCAATTGTTATAGCACGCCTTAACATTCTTTGGAAGTAAATTTACGTGAAACGTGCAAAATGAGTTTTAATACTTTTTTTTTAAAGATATTGCAAGAGTTGAATTGCCGACTTGATCCTGGAACTGATGGTAACTGTGATATATCGTACCCACATGCTTTTGAGACGCTATCGGATGAGAAATATCATATGATCGCCTTAATTAACAGTTCATTTACCTCATACTTTAACCTCTTCTCTTTGCGCTTTTTTTTTGGTAAATCAATCAGTGCGCACCATTCAAATCTTGCAAAAATGATGCTGTATTAACGGCATTTGTGTATGGCTGTGCCGATGAATATTTAGGAATTCCATAACATTTTGGGATTTTTTATTTTTGTGAAAAAAGAATAAAAAACCTCATTTTATATTCACATAGCGGTTTTCAATTTCTATTAATTATTCTTGTATTGTATCGATTTTTTTGCATTGTAATTTTATTTACACAAAAAAAACAATATTGAAACTTCGCCACCCTGTACACCGAAAGTTGTCTCTTCAGCTCTTTACACCGAAATTTGGTAATGCTAAATTGATTGTAATTTGAAATTAAAAATAAATATCCAATGATGATCAAATAGATTCCTTTCAATTTTTGAAATTTCTTAAATTTTAGTATATTGTTGATGATCAATGCTAATTAATATTATCGTGCTACGCAACGAAATTTAGTGTTGCTGTGAGAAATCCGAATTGAACATAAATAAATTACAATTTAGAATTTGGAACTGAATTGGATAAGACTTTTTTTAAGTCCTGTTGGATTGAAAATGGATTTCATTTGAAAATCAGTTTCTATTTTGTCAGTTTTTACAATTTACGTTTTTCCTTCAACATGTATTCTTCATTCTTCGTCGCATAGTATCAGAGTTTTGCAGTAATCATACTTATGAATTTTAGGAAAGAGATGTTTTTATTAAGATACAATCCATATTGCCCCAAATAAATAGTTAAGTTTTGATTTGAATATTTCAAATGTATTTTGCTTCACAAATATTCCTCTTTCCTTGCGTTATAAATCATAATTCCCACCAATTTATATCGTATATTCTTTCTTCATCTGCTTTGTATTAAAGTGAGGATCATTAATTAATTTACGAACATTGAAGCAAATCATTCTAATACTCAGCAAATTAAATATAGACAGATTTATAAATATAGTATATGCTCGTTTGGTTTCTGACAAAAAAACTTTCGTGAAAGATTTCAAAATTTTGAATTAAAAGAAAGAATTAATGTGGTGTGTTATCGTTAATTTAAGCCTATTTGGATTTATTTTAACCTAATTTTATCTTATTTCCGCTTGCTTCCCAAATAACATAAAATATTGAAATACAAACATTATTTCTATTATACTGCCAATGCATTCATTATTTTTTCTTCCAATATATTTGCTTGACTATTTTCTCTGCTAATAATAATTATGTAGTAATAAAAGTAGAGTAAAAAAGCATACGTAAATTACGGATTGAGACAAAAAATATTATAGCTGGGGAGAGGAATAGAAACTCCGACTGTTCAAGAAATCTATATTTTTCTGAATTTAAATTATTCTATAATAGCTAATCGAATATTCATGTGTGGATAATGGTTAGGTTTTCGCTGAAAGATACATATGGCAAAGAAGAAGATCGGTGAAGCTATCATGAACTCTTTAGTGCATCCCGACATTAGTTTATTCTCAAGCTAAACGGACGTAATTAAAAAATAATTCTTGAACGACTTGAATAGAACTTTGTACAACAAAACCAGATCTATTTTTAATTTAAAAAAGATGAGATGGAATAAGATCTAATACCATGAGCACAAAATTCTCATGCATATCAGAAAATTGTAAACAAATGCAGAAGTATGTCTGATACGTGCAAATGAACAATTCAGCCAAAACATACTTATAGTGTGGATCGAGAATGTATGGTTTCTAGTGTATTTCAGTCATTTATAGAGAGGTGTACAATGGCAAAACTGAAGTTTGAATTTGGAGCAATCAAATAAGTGGTTCATGAAAAAGTAATATTCAGTTACTTTCCATAACAAATTTTGATTAGATCGATTTCATAGAATAAAGCGCAAATAAAAGCAATAACATTTTGGAATAAAGTTAAATAGACTCAGAACTTTCAAAGGAACTCATGCTTGATTTAAATGCTTTAGGAAAAAATATCGTTGCTCTCTTAATTCAATCGCCCCTTAAATAGAACAGAATTTATTAGATTTCACAATATGTGTCATATCATTCGTGTCTTGTGCCGGATCCAACGCTTCTGAAATTTCCTAAAAACTATGCTGCCTTTTACTGCTTCTGAAAACTCCTTTGCATGTAACAACTAAATTTTGCAAAATATGCAATAATTGCATACAACGGAACAACAAAAAATCAACTAGCTGGAACTTCTACTCCGAGAACTTCCGCTTGAATTTGAACTACTCGAGCGTTTTGATGATGCACTGAAAATGAGAATAAGAAATAAAATTAAGAATCCCTCTATCACCTAAATGATCAATTCGTCAGTAATTGACAATGAGATACGATAGTGGATGAATGGTATATTTTATCATACTACGATAACAACCCATATTTTATTCGCTTACCTATAAAAATGCGTGATTCAGTAGATTAATCATTGATAAAATAGAAGTTTTACAATATCAGGAAATAAAAATTTAATAGCAGAATATTACAGAGTATAGGTGCTGATAAGTTTCATATCTCTAATAGTCGTTTAATATTTTTGGACAAAAAACTTGGAAGACCCCCTTCCAATTATTTAAGATTTCTTTCTCTTCCTTATATTTCATTTATTTCTTAACTGTATTTTTTCCAAACTAATCATTTGTTTCTTTTTTCAATTATTTAAATATATTTTGTTTAAATCTTTGAAAAGGGACAAAAATTCAACCTGCTACTTGCAGTGCTTCGAGAGTCGCTTGATGAACTGTCACTGCTATTACTTGAAGATGATGAACGTTTTCGGCTACGTCTTGAGTACTGAAATTATAGAAATTAATAAATTTTTACTCAACTACACGGTTTTATCAATTAGTAATGAAAAAGTTAAACTCTCATTCCCCTTAGGATAAATGAAAAACCTTACCCGATCACTATCCCGTCGAACACTTCGGCTTCTGGTACGTCTTCTATCCGAATACCTATCGAAGCTTCGACGTCGTTCACGCTCTCGACGCATTCGCTCATCGTATAATTCTCGCCTAGTTGGCCGACGTGAACGAGGCCATCCTTCAAATCGACGTACATAACCTCGTGATCGAGATCGTGACCTTAAATCACTGACTTTTAATTTCCGGTTTTGTATTCCCAAGAACTTATTCAAACTAGCTGATGAGATATGCAAAAAATTACCTAAGGCGACGATCACGCGATCTTGAACGATGGCTCGAACTTCGTCGTCTACGAGCATTACTTCTGCTTCGGCGTTTCCGACTACGACTTCTCTCAGTCTGCTTGGATTCTTTGTGTTTTTCACTTTTTTGTTTTCTGGAAACTTCGTCTAACTGCCGCTTTATTTCTTCAACTTTTGATGACTCCGTTTTTAAATTTTGCTCAGAAACCTTTTCGCTCTCTTTATTTGTTGAATTAACTTCCTCCAGCTTGCCATTTATTGATGCCTTCAAATTATCATTCCTGCTGGAATCAGTATGACTCATTTTCGTTTCCACAATTCGTTCACTGACAATTTGACTTTTTTGACTCGAAGTTTCCTTTCCTTTTAAATCATCAAGTTTTTCGTGACTAGTACTGCGTCTTCTGTTTTCTTCAATGCTTCCACTCTTCTGCTTTCGCTCTGTTTTTCCCTTTTGATCCTTGCTATCGTTTTTCAGTCGAACCCGTTTACTTTTTGCATCAGATTCTGCAACCTGACTTTTATCATGCTCATTGGCAGTTCGCTTTTCACGTTCATCACTTCTATGCTCTTGATGTTGCTCATGTTTTTCGACATTATCCTTCTGTTTTTCTCCATAAGTTATCTTTTGATCTCGTTCGTCATCACCATCATCTTTTTTGGTTATTTTCGATTCTATAAAAAAAGGAAATTTAAGCGGACCAAAATATAAATTTGATTCTTGCTCTACTTATTCAATCTTCACCATGTAAAAAGCTAAAAAAAAAATAAATATTAACTAACTTTTATTGTGAGCAAAGGCAGAAATAAAGAAATACAGAATCAAATAAACAAGTCATTTTGCAAATATATGATTCTTTTTTGTTTGACGGATAATATGAAATTCAACTTTATAAATATGTTTATTATAATTTATAAAAAAAAACATAAGATTTGCTGAATTATAAATATATTCATTATCAAATAATTTGTTGGATTTTATTCCTGTATGATTTAAAGTAAATACCAAACTTCGACCACCTTGTTTTGCTTTCTCTTCTGCCTTTTCTTTTGCTTTCAGTAAATGCATTCTGATTGCTTCATCATCACTGTCTCTAATGTCTTCGGCACTGTCTAATATAACTTCTACTGTTGGCTCATCCAAGTTCAATTCATTTATTGCAGCAGATTTTCCACCATTCTAAATTTGCATTAATTCTTCAAAATGAAAAACTTAGATTTAAATCATCATTAATCCTTAATACGCTGAACGAGAAGTGATCTTTTCTTTTTCTCTTCTCCATTCTTATTGTCTTTCTCAGCCTATGCTCACCAAATGCCGATATATAAACCAAACTTAATTCAGTATTGTAATTCTACGAACTTCATCCTCTAGTAAACTATTCTTTGAAAACTTACAACCTCGACTTTCTCTTTTTCAACGGCTCGCCCTCTCCGATTTCTTAGCTCATATGCGTTTCATATCTTGATTATTCCCGATTTCATCAATTTTATGATAAACCTTTTCTCTAGTGAAATGTCGTGTTCCATGTTCTGGTGATCGTCGCTAAAAAAGACAACTCGTCAAATTTCCTTTCACGAAATATGTATTTTTGATTTATTCTAATAAATGTTTATCCCTTAAACTTGTTAAAAATTTCTTCAAGCATTAATCAGTTGGATACAATAACTCAACATACATAAGTTATCCATCTAGAATTTCTGAAAAAATGAAATCAGCACTAAATTTTAAGGCTTACGTGTCTATTTCGCTCATTCCGATTTTCCCCCTTTTCGGATCGCCCACGATATCGTTCTTCCTTGTTTTCAATTTTCTTCGAAGTATTTAATATAGTATTAACTTTCTCTTTATCGCTAGCGTTATTTCCCGGATTTTCAAGCTCTTCAAGCTCGTATGCTTTCCTTTTTTCTTGCAAACGATGCAACTCGTCAAGCGTTATTACACGATTCTAAAAAAAAAAAAAATTTCAAAAGTTCTTCCTTTCAAAATTAATTATTGTTCTTTCACAATGATAATGCTGATATGTCCAACATAAGATATCTCAATATTCAGAGATATATTTTACGGAATTTAAAATTACAGAGTTTCTCAAAAATAAAATTATCATTAAATGATAGAAATACAATTCTAAGAACTAGTCCGTTTATTTCTTTGTCACAATTTTCATAATCACGCATTATAATTCGAAAATTACCTGTTCACGTCTCCAGTGAGGAGGGGTACGACTTCCATCATAATCACTACTGCCCTCTGGAGTTCGAAAACGAAGTGCACCGCGTCCCTAAAAGAATGTAATATAAAAGAATGTGATGAATGTGCCAGCCTACAACTATTAAACAAAACATTTAAGCTCAAAATTGATAAAAATTGGAAAAACTCCTAGAAACATGGAAATTTAAAAATAAGCCACTTGTTGCAGGCAAGTAAACAGAAAGTTTCGAATTAATCACTGAAGAATATGAAGATGACCTTTATTTTGTGTCCAGTCCGTGTTCTCCGCATACGATTCAAACGATGAGCAGTGTCGCGTCGAGAAAAACGCTGCGGAGATTGTCGTGATTTCTCTTTCTTTTCTTTCTTCGAATTTTCCGGTGTTTTCGATCTAAAGACAAGTTACAGCCATTGGAAAAAAGCAAATTTGTGAAATTATAAGATTTAAAAAAAGTCTGGAAATTCACTTCTCAAATAATATGTCAACATTACCGCCTCAAAAGATATTTATTTTGATGCTCTGGTTCTTCAGGCAAATCTTCCGGCTTTACGCTCGATAGCTGCAGTTCTGCTTCTGGAACAACAGTTCCAATTTCCAGATGTTCTATATCCTCACCCTCTCTTCGTTTCTTATCTTTCATTTTTGTTTTTTTTGTTTTTTTGTGACTTTTTTCAGTCGATGTAGAGGAACTGCAAATCAGTATATTACACCAGAATGAAAGCAGAAAAACTAGGTAGTTTATGAATAAATGACTCGAAGAATTTTATTTCAAAATCGAAAATAAAATGAAATCTAGTAGAAATTAAAAAAAAATTAAAAAAAGAGGTAAATGTCTCCGATATAAATGCTTCATTACATCTCCACCAAACATAATTTGTCATTACCTGACCGACTCACTCGATCTCGAAGAACGCTGACGTTTTTTTCGTCGAACAAGTTCACCACAATTAAGTATTACAACGTCAGCTAGTGGGCGATTCTTGGAATTAGTTTTCAAAGATTCAATTTTAGTTACAACCTCCTGCCCAGAAATAACCTGTAAATATCATTTCAAGTTTCCTTCCGACTACATTATCTATCGTTTGTAAAATATGAAAGAAAAAAGAAGATAACTTTATCGTGCTCTAGAAATAAATCATAGTAATTAAACTGCAAAAGCAGGTAAGAAATTTTAATATGATCCTTTTGTAATGGAAGATGGTAGATAAAATTCGAAAATTTAATAAAAATCATGGCAAAAAAAAGAATAAACTCAAGAATATTAGATCGAGATTTTATTATTTATTTCATAATAGTGTCAATCAATTTCACTAATTTCCAAAAAACTCATTATATTTATGCCAATATATAGTAATGTATGTAGAACAAAATAAATGAACGGTTAGACGATTCAATTTAGTCGTTATGTCTCAAGTTACTAACCTTACCAAACACCACGTGGATGTTATTGAGATGTGGTGCAGGTGTTGTAGTGATAAAAAATTGTGAACCATTTGTATTAGGTCCTTTATTTGCCATTGATAAAAGAAATGGTTCATCATGCTTCATGACAAATTCCTCATCATCGAACATACCACCATAAATTGATTCGCCACCCGTCCCGTCACCTTTTGTAAAATCACCACCCTAAAAGAAAAAATTATATCTTTATTTTATTTAAGTATTAAATTTCTTTCATCATATGTTGTCATTCTTCTTAATGAATATTTCTAATTTAATATCATATTTTATGCTTTATTTTTTTTTGGTTCTCTGATAAATGCATGAAGCAATAATAAATTCATGTCGATACATATATGAGCAGAATTCAATCTTCTATATAATATTATTCGCAAATTTTAACCTGAATCATGAAATTCTTGATGACACGATGAAATGTTGACCCTTTATAATGCAAAGGTTTGCCACTAATCTTACCGATACCAGCCATACCAGTACAAAGCATCAGGAAATTATTACATGTCCGTGGAGCTATGTCGTTGTATAATTCCATTACAATGCGACCAGCAAGGTTACCATCAATTGTTATATCCAGAAATACTCGGCGGCGATCTTTTTTTGACATTTTTTGTCACAATCAAGGAATTAATTAGAAAAGCTGAAAAAAGAACACATCCAACAATTAAAAGATTTCGAAAAATTTATCCGCGTAAACAAAACTGATGTAATTAATACAAAAAGTGACAAATAATTTTTTGCTATTCAGTGAAATCAACTAAAAGCATAAGGCCGTTGGTTCTAATTGATACTAGTCAACTCTAATTTTTACGGTATCATTAAGATAAACCTTTTTGCACTTCTAACAAAGAGGAACTTCTAAGGTTACTGAAAACGAAGCTTAGAAACATAAATCACATAAGATTATTTTTACCACAAGCAACTATACAAACTAGATGAAAAATCACATGCAACTTATCAATCAGAAAAAAAGAGCATGATCCTGAACGCTCAGTTTAGCGGGTGATATCGGCCAACCGTGAAAAACCGGACAGATCTTATTTCATGCCATGTACTATAAAGCAACGGATTCCAAATAGCTTTCGTCTTCAGGGTTGTGATGAATTCTTTTATAACTTAAATATTTCCGTACAATGTAGATATCGATGTAGGAACTGAGCTCTATTTTAATTTCGAGGATTTAAGTCTGTTTACTTACGCTAACCAAGAAATTAGGAGGGGATCAATTTCACTAGCGTTAACTTTTTACTTTTTAATTATTTAAATTGGTGGAAATCGCCGCAATTATTATTAATTTCGAATGTTAATCCAAAATTGATGACAATCTTTCTAAATAATATTTAATGGTACTGAATTATTGCGCATATAATACTGTTATTGTCAATTCAAATATAACGATGTTACTTTTTTATTTTTTATTTGAATAAAATAATGGAGTTTGAGTTTATCGGAAATTATAGACATGAAATACTTATTGTCATTTCGTCCAATGCTGTCAGTTAATGAATAATGGAGATGGGAAATGTTCATACGCATAATGGATCTAGTCAAAGTTTCATAAGTAGATTTCTTTGTATCAGATTTTGGTTTTTGCAAATATTTATGGCATTTTATGGTAAACATTTGCAAATAAGCAAGTTGTGCTAAGCAAACTTGGAAATGAGATAATAAGCCAGTTTGTGAAGTGATTTAACACTGGTAAACAGTTCATGAAAGCAAATATAAACAGTTATAAGTTATCTTTACCATAGAATTTTTTATTATGATTAAGACAGAATGATATGAATCTGTTTAGGAAAGAAATACGGGAATCAGAGATGAGAGAAAATAAAAAAAGCTTAGGATGGAATAAATTCGTAAATTTGATTAGTTGTGCTAAGATTAAATTAGAATACTTCGTGAAAATATTTATTCAAAATATCTTATTAGAAGAAAGTACGACATGCGTAAATTTTTTTGGGTGCTTTTCTCTTTGTTTCAACTCAAATTTCTTTCAGTGGAGAATAAGCCTACTTTTCGGAACAGTTCAAGTGCATTTATATTATTGTATGAGATAGGGCACGAACAAATGGTGCGCACAACACTTATAACAAAGGTCATAATATTTTTTTTGACTTTGTCAATTATTAGCTATTCTAGGAATTCTATTTATGTATTAAAATGTAAAAAAAATTTAGTTGTTTTACAATGGTGGTCTTGGCGATTATTTATTTTAATTTTTTTTGCATATTAATAATATTAAAAAGATTTAGGATATCACTGGTACCAAACCATTTTGTTTAATTTATCCACTAATAATACTGAAGAAAATTTTAGGCTATTTAGTTTGGTGTGTTTCATTTATTCTAAATGATAGTTAAGCTCAGAGGTCGACCATTTTAACCACGTGTTAAAAAAAAAAAAACATTTTTTTTCCTACCGATATATTCCGAGAACATATGTTATCTTTGATGATTGTCTCTAATAAGAATTTTGTCAGAAATTCTACTCGAATGACTTAATTTTCACCTGGTGTGTCGGTTTTATTAATTCTAAAGATTTTTTTATAGATTGTTCTTTCGCAGTTATCGTTAACGGCTCGATGGGATAGGGTCTCGCCAGCTGTCAAAAACATCAAGTTTACTTATAACGGTATTTTAAAACTATCAAATTTACTGGATTCATTATGATTAAGCAAAAAGATTCAAACCATTGTACTTCCGTAGACATTAAATGCAAGAATTAAGAAAAATTTTAAATTATACGGATTATACGGACCTTAGTGCTTTGATTTATCTTTTAATATATATGCATAGCTCTAAGTTTTCTTGATCCTTCAAAAAATTTTTCTATTCTAGAATTAAGCTTTATATAACATCAACTTGTGACGATTGTTTTGCATTTTCTATCCAAAATAGTTATAGATGCTTTCTTGCAGGGAAATGGGCACAAATGCTACGATATTTTTTATGGTCGTATGGCTGGAGTGGAAGACGATACGGTTCTCTTTTAATCTCTTATTCTTTATTAACATTAAAATATTTTTGCTATTATAACCAAACACAAATTACCTTTCCTAATTTTCAAATTAGAAAAAAATGAACTCTTTGCTGTTAATAATTCTCAAAAGATCAATCGTAATAGAATTCTGCTAAGAATTGTATCAAATTTACTATAAATCGAATAAAATTTCTGAATATTTATTGCAGTACTTAGAAAAATTTAGGTTTGCTCTTTCATGATCAATGTTTTGAACCAGCTCCGGAAGTTAAGGAAGCATTGCGTCGTTTGAATTTGAAAGAGCCATGGCTTTTTGACGAACGCAAAATACGACTTTATCATGCACATTCGTTGAAATCTCATGGTGAACAGTTACCAAGAGAAAAATGGACGAAATGGGAAGATGTAAATTTATCTTATTATTTGATTGCAAACTGGCGGATTCTCTTGCGTAATATTCTATTGTTTTCCTGTTTTTGTATGTCATCTTAGCTATGTGTTTTAAGCGGAAATCTGCTAAAGCAATATATTGTCTTTGCACTCATCATCTAATTAATGTATTTATTTATGAATGTCGATTTACTATTTTATTTCAGGAAACATGGTATCTTAAGCCTTATTTGGATGAAATTGAAGAAGAAAAGAAGACAC
Source organism: Dirofilaria repens (assembly GCA_008729115.1). NCBI lineage: Eukaryota > Metazoa > Nematoda > Chromadorea > Rhabditida > Onchocercidae > Dirofilaria > Dirofilaria repens. The sequence goes on from SNRZ01000065.1 coordinate 253,167, forward strand.
GGTCGAATACTTCTGGATTGTTACCCAGTTTTCGATTAAAAGGACGCCATTAATGAAGAATGAAAAATATAGCATATCTTTAAGCATCTTTCTAGCACCATATGTTTTGAATACACGTAGTTTAGTATATTGGAATGTATTTAATGATAAAGCAATTTAGAATGTCGAGTCGAACTGGTATCATAAATATAGTTATTCGTTAATTTCTGTGTTTCAAAATTTGTTAGATTATTTGGAGGAAATTAATAATTTTTTGCTATTAATTATCAGTATCAACAATTTTGAAGAAAATCATTACATAAATTTGATGTCGCAGCACTTCTAGAACATCTTCATTACCGATTATCATAAGTATTTGATAAAAGTATAAATATATTTTATATGATTTGTCTAAAACGAAGGATTGGTAGTTTAGAGAGTTAGTCATCACTAAAATATGGAATTCAGTGTGGAACCGACATTCTGATCAAAACATCATTGGTGAATCCTTCAGCTATGCAGACAGAAAGTTGTTTTTATTCCTGAAAAGTTATCAATGATTTCCTCTTACAACAGCATTTGACTGAGCGAAAAATTCAGAATTCCATTAGCGAAACCGAAAGCTGAACTACGGAATAAAATATATCGGAGTTTATCTAACATCTATAGTGGTCATTCACAGCTAATTATCAAGAGTAAGCATACGGGGAACTAGTTTCACGTTCGCTTTGAAAATATTAAAATTTAAAGAAAGTTCTGGTATGACAGCACTAGTGACTATAAGATATTCAAATCTCATTTATTTTTCCAAGAATACTTGTTCGGATGGAATACATGTATTAACATATAAAAATATTTTGTTTTTATATAAAGCTATGCATGCATGTAAATAAATAAATAAAAATGGACATAATTGATTGGACATAGTGAGTTATTGTCATGATAATTTTTTTCGTATTTCTTTGATAAAAAACTTTATCTGAAATATACGTAGAAAAATAGAAGTACAACTTTAAGAATAAATAAAAACATACAATTCCTTTCTCGTGAATGAATAATTATGTAATAGAAAATTTAACATAAATGATAACTCAGTCCTAAAATCTTCTTTTTCTAGAAAAAGATGTTTATGCTTCGGAATTTCGAATGAAAAATGAAATGAAATAAATTATTTCAATGACCCATTAACAGAAAGTTCCGAAATGATCGCATTAGTAATTGATTTTGGTGACATATTTTTGAGTGATTTATTATGTGCAATTGATGCTTTATAACTGATTGCTTCATCCAAACTATTGATGTATGAATCGTCGGATAATGATTCCAATGAACGAAACTGAAATTTTTCGAACATATTCAAATCGATAAAAAATGGTGTGAGTATATTATGAAGACCATGTTTCACGAAATTTCTCCATAAAGCTTTTTTTTTAAACTTCTATGGAATTGTTTTTTAGAGTGGAAATTGAAATCTGGTTGCGAAATTTTTGAAATAATTCCAACTTGACAAAGATGGCACTCTAATTAGTTAATGATTTGAATGATATATACTCTCTTAGTCACCAAACTGATTTTTTCATTTCTTCTGATAATTTTAACATAATCATTACTATTTTCCTCATTTTATACTACTAGAAGATTTGCAGGCTATTCCCATTTTCTGATTTAGCGTATTTTATTACTATCAACGAATAAGTTGTAATGATCGTTCAATTGTAATCATTCTTCTCGACAATAATTCCGTTTATTTCATCCACGCTTTTATTAAATTGTTCTTTTTTTGCAACTTTTTTATCCAAACTTGAACCTTTCTTTTAGGCTTTTAACAATGATTTTGTAGAAGCAAAAAAAAGTTCTTCAAAGTTCTTAAACTAATTATCAATTAAATTAGATTAAAATCAAATTAAATCCAGTATAATTATCGGAATAATGTGATATGAGAATTGATTTGAAAGTTGATTTTTTTAAATAATATTGTTTGAAAATAAAATAATTAAAATTACAGCGCAATTTTATTACTTACCTGCATTTTTGATGTTGAAAAATCACAGCCGAACAGCTAAACGATAAGCTATCACATGTATGAGATTCTGTTTCAGATACAAAAAATGAACTTTTTGCTTGCCGATATACTTTTTTTGATGATATACAAAATCGTCTTCGACGACGATATAGAGTTGATGCTATTGCTGATAATTTTTTAATTCAAAGAATAAATTTTGAAAAACAGTGAATTAAAATTTTTTATTTAAGTAAGAAATATAAGGATCATTTCCGAATGTTAAATTATCAAAAAATAATAATGTATCAGTTGCTGTTGACAATTTGCAAAAGTTAGAAAAATTTTAAGGACTGAAAAAATCTTGTTAAAAATATAAATTTTAATTTATACCAATGCCAAATGCAATCATAATAGTAACACCACTAATAGCAATTAGTACAGTGACTGATACATTATCCACATGATGTGTGACACGTCGAGAATCGTAAAATGTTATTGTATCATCTGCAGAATTTATATAATTAAAATAAAAATAAAAATCAGTTAAATCAGAATTAAATTTAAAGCTATGTTAAACATATCATCATTTCGATATAAATATACGTTCAAAGAAGTAATCGTCATTCATATTCATAATTAAATTACCATTAAAAAGAAATTTCAAACGTTTAGCTCAAACTATGTTTCCGATTTTTAAAATTAATATTTATTTTTTATAATTTTAATCTTTTCAATTGATCATCTTTTTCCCCTTTATCATTGAAATTCAAAAAAGATCGATAAATAAGCAATATTTGTTAAATAATAAAAAAACCAAGGAAAATCCGTTTCAAACGAAATATATGATTTAAATTCGGCAAAATTGAATTTAATTTTAAATTTAGTTCGGATCTAATTTGATTCAATAAGAATTCTCTTGCCCATTTAATTAAAGTGATTTTAAATCGAAAATTGAAGAAATGAAATTTCAAACATTGGATATTTCAATTAATTCGAGGCAGTATATTATATTATTTCTAGAATTTTACTCAAAAAAAGTATTGAGAGAAAGACAAAGGAAGAGAGAAAGAAAAAAACTTCTTCATATTTGAAGTTAATTTCCAATATTATTCATGCTCAGGTAATTTATTCTGATTTTGTCATTGCTGCACTACTGTCCTGAAATTCTTGTAGAATACCTACAAAAATCATTTGGATTAGTTAAAAAAACTAATGATTTTAATAACTATCAATAATAGCAATGATGATTATATAATATCACAAATAACACTATATGGGTGGTTTGATTGTTTTTAATGGTAGCATTATTTTGACTTTAATTTTTTAGGTGTTGGTAGTTTTTTTTTGGTTTTATTTCGTGGTAATCTTAGTTCTCGTAATGAGCTCTAAGTACTGTTTTTGCTAGTGTATTGGTGTTTTTTGTATTTTTTTTGTTTTTTAATGATTTTGTTTCGTTTTCTTTGAGTCATTTTTCTTATCAATTTTTTGGTTTTTTGTTGGTTTTTATATTTTTTTTTCTTCTTTTGTTAACAGTATCTTTCATAAAATTTCTCATTTATATTTAGTTACATATGAGCATTATTTATTTAATTCATTTTGTTATTTTTTCGAATAATATTCCGATTTTTACTATGACAAAAAGTGAAACTTACGATTTTTTATCACGAAACTATCGTTTCCAAAAATGGTCAAATTTGACGATTTTCTATAGTTTAATTGGTTCGATTATTTCGGTTGCACCCAATGGCATTTCTATATCACTTTTCTTTTTCAAAATCATTCCTGACTTGTTTTGCTAAAATTTTTTTATAATGTTTCCAAAGCGAATAGCATATTATCAATGATTATATAGTTTACTTGAATATCTTATTATAAATGAATATTTAAGTATTTAAAATAAAATTTTTCCTGGGTATGGATAAATGAAGTGCAAAGTATTCATTTTTATCATTTAATTACTTGATAATTGCTCTACCAGCGAAATTGATAAATCGGATAACAAACATTCGAAAAGGGGTAATTTTAATCGATCAATATATGATAATTTTTTTTTGTCTCGTCGGAAACTTCTTAGAAATATGCTTTGCTAAATTTTAAAATTACGCAACTGCTTCTGGCAAAATAAATGAAAAAAGCAAATTTTATCTTATGATTTAGTAATGACGATATAAGCAATGACTTATCTGTGATATTATTCCATCGCTATCTTCTTATTAATGTGATTTTAAAAATTTAATATTTTTGAAACTCAACATTAGTGAAAAATGATGAAAAATCAAGAATGAATTAAAACTGAATATATATGTATACATACATATATATGGAAAAAAGATTTATAAATCCAAATATTACTTACAACTTTTAGATGCAACAAATATATCCATAGGTACAATATCGGCGACAAATTTTTCGTCCATATTTGGATGACAATAAACCGCTGCTATAACTAATGGCCACAAACGAACAATTGTATCGAACGGTTGATTGTTTGGATTTCGCATAATTCATCGTTTCATAAATGCATAAATTTTATTGAATTTTTGAATGAAATATCCATTTGATGAAATTGTCAACCAAACAAGTACATTATACGTTGATAATTATGTCTCATATAGATGGATCGAGTTCAATTGAATGAATAAGTGAATGAGATGAATCTCTATACTGAAATATTGAATTTCTGAAATTCGGGAATTCTAATTATTTGCTTCTTTTACAGATATGTTTGAAATGAAATAAGAACAATTTAATAAGATATCTGGCGCATAATTTCATTTCTAATTTTGCTTAACGTTTGATGAGAATTAATATTTTAATAGTTCATTAAAAATTCTGGTTGTGAAATGAAAGCTCCAAAAAAAGAATTTAAAATTAGCAAATAATAAAATAATTGGCAATGAATATCGTTATTAGATAAATATTGATAATGGCTATATTATCAAAGGATAAATTTCACAAAAAAAAGCCAAAGATTGTTTTAAAAGTTTGCATTAAACTTCATAATATTAATTTTGCATATTTATTTATTTCAAATTTTTCCATTTCTTTGAGAAAATTTAATTAAGTTTTTAAGAGACAAGAATTTATTAAATATGTTGCATTATATCTAGCAAATATATTCATTATATTATAGAAAGTAATAAATGTTATTACGTTTTCAAATTTTCCGAAAAAAATCCATTATTAAAAAACGAGAAAACGCATGCACCATGCAAAATATGGGATAAATTGCATGCATCATGCAAAATATGGAATAAATTGCATGCATCATGCAAAATATGGAATAACTTTTTGCACGGTAAAATAATGAAAAAGCATATTGATTAATTGGAGGAACAATACTATAAACTGAAATTCTAACATTATGATTCTGAATTTATTAATTGACGGTTAAATCAATCATTTTTTATTACTCTTTTCCACATTTGTCAGTGAACAAAAACTGATTTATTCTTTGCAGTTTAAATCATTGTTCAGTTCTTAGAAGTCTCGAGCATTCTGAATTTCGATAATAAGTAAATTTCAATTCATTAAATAAAATTAGTTAAATAAAAACTTTGCATATTTCAATATATTTCCAATATTCAGCTGCATATGTTTCTAACATTGGAGTTATCTCTGATTATATACATTATTAGAGGACCGCCGCTGCGAACTTCTAATATTTCAAAGCAAGAAATTCATACTTCAGTTTTTCAACACAATTTAAAGACGTATATTTGTGCTCAACACTTATTTTCATCATCGTAAAAATGAGGAGTTTAAATCGGCAAGTAATTGTGAAATTTCACTCTTGCTTCTTTTAATTTTTAAACAATAAAAACAGTTTTGCTAACTGATCCGTCGATAGATAGGATAAAAGAAGAAAGAAAAGAAAAGGAAGGAAAAAAAGCGAAAAAATGAAAAACAGATAATAAATGCCCTCATGATTACACTTTGATTTCATTGATTAAATTCTATCTATCTTTCTTCACAAAATAGATTATTTATTTTAGTACCAGTAATTTTTTATTTTATATTATAGGTTGCTTTCCTTCGCCATCTTTTTTCAATTCCAATTCCATTCACTTTTATTCTTTTTTGATCTTTTTAATTTCAACTTCATTCTTTGTTCATTTCTTCATCTTTTCAATATTATTATATCAGCTAAAATTCCGAACATAATAGTTCAGCAAAATTTTATTCACAAAACAAATGAATTTTATAAATGTATTAAATTTTTTTATTAAAAGTATATTAAATTTTTAATATATAAATGTATCAAAAAAACTTTTCAAATATTAAAAATTTTCTTGCACTTAAGATTAATTTATATTGGAAATGATGGAATTTGTCGCCCTATAAATTATAAATAATATTTATATCATTAAAATTATGAAGAAAAAAAGATTGTAAAGATTACAAATGATTTTATCTTTAACTGATACATCAATGATATAATTTTGTCCTTAACTATTATTATTTTATTATAGAAGATTATAAATGAGAGTTTAATCGGAAAGCTTATCAAAATTAATACGAATTTAAATTATATAAGATGAAATTATTAAAGTATGTTCTCGATCACTTCCTATCCTTGTAAATTTTTGATTGGCATTAACCTCATAACTAGGCTAATTTATTTTAAAAACTTTTTCGAAAAGTATGGATTTTGATCCAACATTCGTTTTCCTTGCATCCATCACTCTAAAATAATTACTAATTTTAAAAGACGATTAATTATCTTAGTAATACCAATTTTATGTGATTTAATACATTCAAAAAATGCTAATTAATTTAAACAATTAATTGAAAAATTGCAAAAAATAAGAAATGCAATTATTTGATTGCAAGTATTGCAAAGCATTATAAATCGTTTTGACTGAAGTCTTTTTGATAATATTTCTTATCGTATCATATTATGCTGCTAAAAGCTATTTGAGTATTTATAAAATCAAGTCTTATCAATTAGCCTTCCCGAGAAAAATGATAGTTGAAAATGCTTAGGCAGAGCAGTGATTATCTAGCAATTTTTTAAAAATTAAATATATTTCAGGTTACCTTTAAGAATAACTAAAAGTAACTTTAGGCTGGCAATAACATTGTTTTATATGTATTTGCGGGATATTTAAAATAGAATCCGATGTTTATCTTTTCAGTAAAAAAAAAACTTTTAATGATCAGGAACTGATAATTTTATAACAAATAATAATTTTGTATTATGTTAAATATTTCTTTGATTGTCTTTCTCTCTACTTTTCTATTCTCATCCGTTTTTTGTTTCCCTAACACGCGCAATCCTATTTAAGACTAACATAACATAAATTTAATTTAATTTGCTCATTTCAGAACATTCTATTTCAAATAAATTTTCCAGCGTCAATAACACGAACTCTACGAAAATAAACGACATCATCAAATCAAAACTGAATAAAATCATAACTCCTTTATTAAAAAATAATTCTTTGAAAGGAAATTCCTCTTGAAATAACTTGATAAATACCACCTAAATAATCATAAATTAATTTATTAAAATCACAATATATAAACGCAATTTGCATCAACTCAAAATTAACGCCGATAAAAACGATGCAAAAAAAAAAAAAAAAAGCAAAATGAATGGCACAGTTAATTACATATATGTATAATATATATACATAGCAAAAATAATTATCAATGATTATATCTTCATTTCTATCATTTATACTTCTTTCTGTTTCTCTTAATTTTTTAAAATTTTTGTTTTTTTTATCTTCTTTTTTAGCTCACATTTCATTCTTGTATGAATAATTCGTTTTTGAATGACAATAATTATCAGAAACAGATGATAATAATTATCAGACAGTTCATTTCATCGATTTCTTATTTTTTTTTTTAGAGAAAATTATTTTCCTAAATTATAGCCAATTCCTTTCATTTATTGTTATCTCTTTTTGCCTATTAAGTTTACGGAACAAATATAAATTTTATATTATTTGCGCACCTTAAAATTTTGAAATTTGTTATTTTTAAAAAATTTTATTGTTTGAGAAAAAGTGCTTCTATTTTTTAAAAAATTTTTTATTTGTTTGATTTTTATTTTTAAAAAAAAAATTTTTTATTTGTTTGATTTGTTATTTTAAAAAAAAAAAAAAAATTTTATTTGTTTGTTTGAGAAAAAGTGCTTCTATTTTTTTTTAAAAAATTTTTTTTTTATTTGTTTCTATTTTTTAAAAATTTTTTTTTTGTTTGAGAAAAAGTGGACGATAAAAAAAAACGGAAAAGGTAAAAATGCAAAATCTTTTTTGATCAATGTAAAAAACATTGAAAGGAAGTAAGCGTTCATTGATAAACATTATTGATAATGAAATTCCAACAATGATTTACTACAGTATCTGATATTTAATAAATTGATAATGAAAGCATACTGTAATATTTCATTTCCAATTATTTCATCGTTAGATTTAATAAAAATTATATTTACAATTATTTCTTTCCTACATTTAAATGAAATGATTTTATGAATCATTTTGAATGGTTTCACAACAAAATCTTCAAAGTCCAGGATTGAAATTTGGCTTAATAGTAATTATATATGCAAATTTTTACGTAATATAGTAGGAGTAATCTTCTGACTTTAAATTTGAATTAAATAAATTCGAATATATTTATATTAGTTCTGTACCCTTAAATAATATTTTTTGCTTGTTTCCATTTCTAAACCAAAGTTTTGCCATAAAATTTGGAAATGAAAAGATACATTAGTTACAACTATTATTGCAAATACATATAAGTATATGTAAGTATATGACAAATTCTCAAGAAAACAAATATTGAATGATGAATCGCGAGCAAAATCTTTTAGTAAATGATAAAAAAACGAAAGATTGAGAAAACTTATGATTTTTATGATTCTATTCGTTTGACCTTGATACAGTGATAACAGTATTATAATGATTCATAATAATGATTTATTTCATCTAATTATAATTAGAGAAATGGTTATACAATTATTTGTCACATTGAACAATCAATAAAATTTGAATCGATTCTTTTTTCCCTTTCTAATTTAATTTAAACTAACAGTGAACTGAAATTCACCTTTTATATGAAAATATTTTACATATAAAAAGCATCAATTGCATGAATGATTGTGAGAAGAATGTTGACGCTATGAAAGTTTGACATGAAAATTTGACAAATGAACTTTTGAATTGCCTATTTAAATTTGGTAACTGTTTTTAATTTTTCACATGATATATATATATCAGTTATGAAGATTTTAAATTACTAAACTAAATCGGATAATTAATTCGATAAATAATGTCAAAAATAGTGATATTATCATTTCTAAGAGAAAAGTGATCCGAATTTTTGATGCAATGAAGCATTCACTAATTAAAATTATTGAAAAAGACTGGAAAATTGATGCAATGAATAATATTTAAAACAAACTCAAAATGAATTGAACGTTTAGTTCATTAAACAATAAATTCTATAATACTAATATTGATTTAAGAGAAATATAATTTTAATTTCCTATATAAAACGCATTATTTATAATAAAAGATTTTTATGAGTAGAAAAGTCGCTATCTAGCGTTTAATAAAAATATTTATTTCCAAAGTTAGCATATTAATATCAAATTTGTTTAATTGAAATAATTAAATACTCATGCATATACAACATGTATATTCAGTAAATGAATATCATACACAAATTCCGATATTTAGACAGAGAAAGGAAGCAAATATTTACGTTCACCTATCTTTAATGATAGATTTACCAGTACAATTACTTGAAAATGCAACGAGTGCAATTATTCGTTTTAACATTTGCACTAATTACTTGATGAGTTGCTTGGAAACAACCAGAATATAAATATTAAATTTCATACATTATCGATTAAATAAGACTTAAGTTTATTATTGGACAATTTGAGAAATTATAACGAATATTTGATGTTTAAAGTTACTAGGATTATAATTTCAAATCATTAAAATTGGCTTATTTGAGATTGGAAAATAAAACTGGAATATTGGTAGTTGAATAATAGAAATATCAATAGTATCATGAATGAAATAATTTCAGTCTCTTCAGAAATATCGTGAAATGTTTGCAGGATCAATGTTAAAATTGATTGATTTTGTTGGGATTGAGATATTGATTTATTTTTTACTAAATTTGCAATATTTTCGATGTTATTCATTTGATTCTATTCATTATGAGTGTGAAATTAAAACTTTTTTATTCAGAAACGATAGCGATAACTAGCGACATCTATATGCTGATAAAAATATGTGATAATTACGTGATAACAATTCCATTAATGACTATATTTTATAATGAAATAAATTAAAATAGAGAGAACTATATGATTATTAAAAATTATAGAAGAGTGCCCGAAAAATACTTCCTGAACTATCTACCGTAAAATACGATTTAAAAGTCTGATTAATTAATAATACTTGCTTTTTTAGCGAATACTGAATTTCTATTATTTTACTATGATTGAAGATTACTCATATGCTAATGTTTATCGAAAAAAGAACTGGTCGGAATTAAATCTGAAATGGAATATCTAGAACATAATTTATAATTTTGACCCCAACTTCAATTATTCAAATATCTTAAAATACGGAGGGATTATATTTAATTACGAAATCATTATCAATGAAAAAAAGTGGAAGAGCAATAGATAGATTAGAAATTATGTAAAAATAGCTGATGAACTTGTTTCATTTCTATTTAAAATAAACCTTATGAGGAGCGAATTAGGAAATGGCAGAGTTAGAAGTTAATCTTGAATTATTTAAAAATTTGGTATCTTATTTATTTGGCATTTGTTTGCCACTATTTTAATTGGACATAAAATTTGAATTGATTTTATTGTAATTCGAATCAAAATATCTTAAATTATATGGATTATGAAGAAGAAAAATGATGACAAGAAATGGATGGTAAAAAATGAAAAATAAGGGAGAAATGATGAATCATTACATTTATTTTTGAGCTCAAAAAATTTTTTTTTCAATCATCATACCAAAAATGAGAAACAAGCCATCATTTACGAAGCCAAAACAGTTTGGCTTGGCTTATAAATTTTTAAATTGAAATGGCATAATACTAATTATTAAATATCACTTCAAAATAGTTTATTAAATATTATGGGAAATAATATTATGGAAAACCTTTATGGTTGATGATTAAATAAAGCAATGAAGTTGTTATTTACAAAAAGTAAAAAGTTTCATGTGATGGATAGATCGATTAAAAAATTTGAAAGTGTTTTAATATTACATAAATTAGATAGCAATAAGTCACGTGAATGTAAAATCACTGAAATTAAATATCACTTCAAAATAGTTTGATAAATATTATGCGGAAAGCAAAAGGGGTGGAATATATAACTCAAGAAATATGTGCTAAGTGAAATAAGTTCCTAACTAAATAACACTGATAAGAAGTGAGAATGTCAATGGATAAATAATCATTGAGAACAGATTTGTAAAAAATAAATATCTGAACAAAAAAAGAAACGAATTAAAAAGAAAATAAAAAGAAACAAACATTTTTTCAAAGAAGTAAATAATTTATTTTGAAAAACAAATAACTTAAATATGTGTTAAATGAAATAAGCTTTTATCAAATACTAATACTAATAATAAAAAGGAAATACAAAAAATAAATAACCATTGATAAAAAATTTGTAAAAAGAAAGCATATAGAAAAATTGAATGAAATGAAAAGAAAAGTAAACAAAAATTAGACGGCATTCAAAAAAGTTAATAGTTTATCACTGAGTTGTTTGAAATTGAGAAAGGTTTGGTTTGCTGGAGTTAAACGCAATGGCCATTTAAAAATTTGAGCAATTATTTACCATCAATAAAGTTAAACAAGTTTTCATTGTTCGAAACATCCATATATTCATTGAGAAATTGCATTAAATAAACGATGAAATTATTTTTATAAGCTTTGAAAATTTTATAAGATTTCAATAACATACGATGACATAAAACTATCGTTTTGAAATATCTCAATCAGATTTAGATCATTCATTTTTTTTTAAATTCTTGAAATATAGAAAATATAAATAGTAAAAGGATTTTTATCAATTATATAATAAACTTTGCAATATATATTTATGTAATTAATACAATAATAATGAACTGACTATATTATTTATATAATAAATTTAGTTGATTTTTTTCAATAATTTCAAGCATTTCATAACTGAAGTATAAGGACAAAATATTACAATTACCTGTCGCTATTAAATTTTATGAATTTAATAAAAAATTCATAAGCCTTACTAAAAAAAAATTTTTACTATTACCGCTTTACAAAATAAAATTGTACAGAACGTTTTTAATGAATTCAAGATTTCTTTGTTGAATTTTTGGAATTTAAAATGGCTAATCATTTGATTATGGATTTATTCACCATTAAATTGAATAATTTGCTATTAAAAAATCACTAATTTCAATAATTGGAAAATGTTCGAAGCAGAAGGCATTCATTAGTGTTTTGATTATCAGATAATTAAATTAATTAAAACTGCTTCACTAAATCGATTTATTGTTGCAAATATAAACTTTCCGTAAATAAATCTTTCTTTTCTCTCTTGTTTTCGTCTTTTTCACTATATTTAATGATTTATATCATCAAAAACATTTTATTTAATTTACTTATTCAAAATGCTACTATAACCAGGAAACTTATTTATCTTAATCTGTATTCAATTTTTTCCAATTAAAACAAATTTTATTCACGCTCCCTAAAATAATCCCATCAACGCGTTTGAGATTCTCTAATAATTTGGAATGAAATTTCGAACAACAGTATAAAAAAATTTTAATGTAAACTGAACAATGGACGAGAAACATATTATCGTAATTCTGGAATTTTGTAATTTAAAAATTTAAGAATTTCATAATCCTAAGAATATTTCTATAAATGCTATAAAATTTTTACACAATCAAGAAATTTCATTTTTTTTTATCTTGTAATAAATCTTACATTATTTATCTAACACTTACATATTTCAACCTAATTTTCCAAAATTTTTATTTACTTCATGTAAGTTTAATTTTTCTAATTTCTGCTAAAATTTAAGCTTCTGTTTTTCTCCGCAAAATTTCTTTTTTTTTTTTGGACAATATTAGCTAAATTTATACCAGTGATAAAGAATGAAATTTTTTAAATTTCAAAGAAAGGAACTAAATGTCACTTAAATGGAATATCTTCTCCACAACTTTAATCAAATTTTTTCATCAACTGCTAAGAAAGGCATGAATTTATTCTTTTTATCAATGGATGAAATAAAAAAAGGAACTAAATTAATATCAATGAACATTTTTTCTGCTAATCAGATTTCCTTTGTTAATTTCTGAAGTTGATTGCTGACAAATAGTCTGTTTTGAGATTAATTTTACACAATCGTCAAAAAATTATTATAAAAAAATAAATATTTTAATTAGAATAAAGTTAGACTGTAAATTTTAATTCATTTCAAAACTTTTTAATGTTCAATTATTATTACAATCTTCTTTTTTTCATCCTTAACTATTTTCCATCCTTTTTTTCTTTATTCTTCCTTTCCATTTTTATTTTGTCTGTGAATAACTTCGTCATATTATTATTTCGATAAAGTGAAAAGATTTTGAGGTGCTCCCAAGCATCATTTTAGACTAAACTATTGAAATCAAAAGCATTCCTCTAGTAGCGTAAAAAAAGTGAAAAAATATTATTCAAAAATGCAATAAATTTAGGATTCATAATGTTTCTTTATGAAAGAAATGTACTTAAAATCAATTTCCTTAATTTCTAAAAATATTATTAATTTTTAATAGTAAAATTTAGTGGCATATATTTGTGTTTATCACAAATATAACAGTGAAAGAATTTCTAATTTTCACTTATTTTTTTCTTTCATTCAATTTGCTCTTATCAAAATAAAAAAAGACAAAATATATTTGGAAAGAAAAATTTATTTTTAAGTAAAAATATAAGTATTACATTTTTCTTATGGATATGCATAATATCGATGAAAATATTTAATGTTACATCAAATTAAAATTATGAGTAAGTTGTGCGGAAAAAGCGTAACAATTTTATTGTCGGAAAATAAATCAAAATTGTTTTTGGAAGATTATTTTATTTTGACATTTTGATTTTTTTAAATTTTGGTGCTAAACTTTTTAGCACGTGCACTTTAAATGATTTCTACAGTAAACATACTTGGTATTTCATTTGAAAATATTTATTAATACTAAAAGAAACAATAATCTTGGAAGTAAATTCTTCATATTGTCATAATCTTATTACCATCGTAACTATTCTTTATACTATCACTTATTAATTAATAAGCTCTGTCTTTATTTTTCGAATTTTAAATTAGCAAATTGATATGAAAATTTTGTTAATTATAATATTTAAAATTGTGTTTTAGTTAAAATTTTAAATTGACAAAACAGCATGAAATGTTAATGGAAATAGGTAATAAACAGGAATAAACAAATGATTAACAAAAATTGAAAAATATTTTCGAAGTAATGTCTTCTATTCTCTTTTTTTGAAATGAATTGTTATTGAAATTATAGGATGGAACCGGTTGCTGAAAACTTTTAATTAGGATATCATTCACTGATTATAGAAATGAGCCAAAGTTAACAGAGGAGAGAAAAAGGAATATTATTATTGAATAGATATACCAACGACAATCACTAACATTTCCAAATAAAAAAATAGACCTATAAATCAATTTCTTTTTCTTTTCAGTCTAAGCCAAGCTATTCTAATAAAAGAAAAAACAAATGCGGGCATACTGTAATATGAATGTACGATAATATATAAAAATATGATTAGTACTGCAGGATGTGCCATAAAATTAAACTCTATATTTTAACTCTACATCGAGCATATTATTTGACCAAGCGAAGTAATACAGAACCTTTCAATGGATGATTCAACTGATTGGCAGCTCGTTCCTCAAAATAACAGATTATTTATCAAAGTTATAGATGATATCGCTTACACTAACGCAACTGTAATTACTAACAAAAAAGTCTATTACTTTGAAATTCATGCCAAGGAAGCAACTGGATTGGATAATCTAAAATTAGCAATGAGAATGTCATATCATCGTATAGAAAATAATTGATAAAGCTTTGTTAATTATATTTTTAAAATGTGATTTTTAGAAAAATTGATAAAACCTTGCTAACTATATTTTTAAAAATTGATTTTTAAATTATAAATTAATCGATAATTAATATTTTCAAGCATCATTTATATATATATGCAAATTTTCAATTATACACATAATCGGAAATTAGAATTTGTACCAAAATTATTTATAAGTCCATTAATCTCATAAAAATTCAAGCGCAAATGACTAGTGCTTCGGAGAAGGAAAAGAATTTTTTTTTAATATATGATTAAGGCGAAATAAAACACCGCAAAATGTTTTGTCTGAAGTTGAAAAAAATTGTAATTAGAGAGATGGGCTTATATTAATGTAAATTTCAAAAATAAAAATTTTTTTCATTTGTTAATTTACTTCACGTGACCACGGACAAAAACACTTTTTTTCTCCAATTTCGTCAACAATTATTTTTCAAGCATCAAAACTATCAGTTAGATTAAGAATGGTACGATTTTTTTGCAAATTTTTTAAATTTAAATTATCTATCACTTGATATTAATAAATCTTATGATTGAAATTTTAACTTTTTCTCAAGTTATCTTTTCAATAATCTACGGACTTTTTAATCTGATTTTTTTCCATATTCTATAAGTACTTCTATTCATTATTAATAGGTTGCATACTATCCAAAGATTCTGAATCATTAAATAGAAGGCGAATTCTGAAAAAATGAATTATTATGGATAGTATAATTTCTGTTTTCAAATTTTTTAAGTGCAATTTACCGATGCCATATTTCTCATTGTATGTCAAAATATTGCCAAAAAATTATTTCTCGAATATTGTTTATGTTAACATCAAAAATTCTAAGCGTATTAATCTAAACACTTCAAAAAAAATGAAAGAAAATGCAGATTTTGAATATTTTAATATTTTAAATAAGAAATAATTACATGCCAAAAATAACATGAAGTTTAATTTGGATTTAAAACAAAAAAATTAAACTTAAATCAATAAATATCGATAGATTAAAAAATGAGAATATCATCAAAATAAACCATAAAAAATTCAAATCGATGATTTATTTAGAGCGATAAATTGCTGAAGATTAAAATTTTCGAATTTAATATTTTTAAAGAATTTTTTTTGACGAGTTTTTAAAAGAGAACGAGAGATTATTATTAATTTATTTACTATTGAAAATGAATAATATATCAATTGGTCAAATTCATGGAGACAGAACGGTTTTATATACGTATCGTTTCTATTGAAATCCGAAAGATAAAAAAAGATTAAAAAAAGTACATACGGTACAATTTAGCAATCCAGTATCGCTAAATTATACTATATATTAGAAAATATACTGTAAATATTGACAATTAGTAAATGAATGATTTGATCGCACGAAAACTAATATTTTACATTATTTGATTTTTAATTACAATTATTTTAAAAAACTTAATAACCTCCAAATGATACAGAAGAATTAAAAAGTGGAAAATGTAGTACGACAGAAAAGAAGGAGAAAGAAGAAGGAAGGAGAGATGGATGACACAGCAGAAGTCTTGTGAATTATACTTATTTAAAAGAATTGATAATTATAAAATGATAAATGAAAGAAAAGAAAAAATGAATGGATATAATAAATAATCTAGCCATAGTTAATGTAATTTGAATTTACATAACATACACGCACAAATATATAAATTTATGATGACGCTAACAAAAGAAGAGGAAAATCTAATATTTAATATAAATAGAAACATTTTTTGACAGCTAAACAAAAAATTATGAAATTTTTTATTTTCCTTTGTCTTTGCAAATTACATATTTATTTTTTAGTCATTTAAATTTATGAATTTGAATTATTTCAAGTCGATAAGTAATTCGAAAAATTTTCCCATACTTTTACATATATTTTATAAGTAAAGAAAAAATAAGAAAAATTGAAGTGAAATATATTTATAAGTAGTGGTATTAAGAAAATGGAGAAGAAAGGAAATTATTAGCAATTAATGAATGTGACAAGGTCAAATAAATCTAACCTTTTCTAATTTTATTCATTTTCATCAAACCCATTCAAAAAATATTCGTTGTATGCAGAGAGAGGGAGAAAAAGAGAGAGGGAGAGGAGGAGAAAGAAAGGAGGGAGAGAGAATTTCACATCGAATAATAATGGCACGCAATAATATAAGGAAAATGCATTGGCACGTTTTTATTTTGCATAAGAAAATGTTTTTATGTTTGTTAGTAAAAATTCATCTTATTATTAGCTGACAATTCTTAGCCACTTTTTTCGATTATTAATCGATATAAATTTGTTATCAAATAATACTGAAAGTTTTATCATTAGCAGCATAAGCTTATCATAAATATTTGTGCATATATCGATTGATAGAACTAAATATTCTCTAAAATTTTTTGTAGAAATTTGCAGAGAAGAATCAGAAGAATATTAAGGAAATGCTAGTGTTAGATTAATATCAACTTTTTAATTACGAATACTTCTATTAAATTAGTTTTAATAAAATAAAAAAGATCAATTTATTAAAATAAAATCAATTGATTCAATTTCATTTAATTGGTTTTGTTTTAATCAAAAATCGATTAATTCATCAAAATGTTAATTGGAACAAAAACATGCAACTATTATAGAAAGAAGAAATAATTTTAAACAAATAAAAAACAAAGTGATCTTTTTTATAATTAAATTAGGAAAAAAATTGATTAAATTTTATGAAATATCAACAAAAAATAAATCTGAATTATTAATTGTATCTATACATATACTAGTTTAAGATAAGAAACGAAAGCATAATACACTGAAATTGTATTAATTAAATAAGCATCGAATAAATTGAATCCAATCACTTTTGCTTAATGAATGAATCATTGAAATTAATTCATCGATATATTATATGAAATATTTATTTTCGAAAATTAGAAATAATTGCTGGTATATGCAAATTCTTAATTTGAACTGATAAAATGGCACTTCATTTTTATTAAATTGATTTGAATCGAAAAAGTAGATGTTTGAATGAAATCGATTTAATTAAATTAATACTATTAAATGAACTGACATTTATAATATGCAAATTATAGTGGAAACACTCCGATCTAAAACGGCTTCTAATTTCTTCCGA
The DNA here is from genome assembly GCA_008729115.1 of Dirofilaria repens. Classification (NCBI taxonomy): domain Eukaryota; kingdom Metazoa; phylum Nematoda; class Chromadorea; order Rhabditida; family Onchocercidae; genus Dirofilaria; species Dirofilaria repens. The sequence continues at coordinate 271,399 of SNRZ01000065.1, forward strand.
AAAAAGTTTGAACTTTTATTTTTATTAAGTGCAAATCATAAAATATATCATCCTACCTTAAATTCCTCATAAAACTTCGTAATCTGCAAAATACTCGGTATGACATCCTGTAATATTATATTTAATATTATACTTAATAGGGCGGCATTTTCAAAATTCGAAACAATTTCAAATTTTTTAGGAAAATTTAGAATTTTTTATTTGGAATGAAAATTTGAAGAAATGATTAAAAGCAAGCATTATTTCAGAGAGAAATAAATCAAGTGCAATATGACTCGAATATAATGCAATATGACTCGAATATAATGCAATATGACTCGTATATTTATACAAATGTCTTAGTCTTAGTTTCGTTAAAAAATTCAAAAAAAAGAATGAAAATCAAATGAAAAAAATGAAATAACAGAATGTTAGAACATAAAAATTAAATAAAATAGAGAATGAAATCGTTTGTTCAATAATCGGTTCCTTACTAATTTAAAAAAACAACAATGTAATTAATCTTTTCACTAGTGAGATTTTACAACAGAATAGAGATAGAAAAATCTATGATCATTTTGACCGGTGATATCGACGATTTCTTTTCTGATCGTGAGGAAACTTGAAGTGGATGATTTTTCTTCTCAAACCCATAGATTTTGAGCACTTGAAATTAATCTCAAATTGGGTAATCAAACTTTTATTACGATACTTCTATAAAGTCGATGAATACAACAATTGCAATGTTAATGATACAATATGAAAACCTAATAACGATAAATAACTCAAAGAATGAAGCTACGAAAGATACCTAGTATGCCTTCTAACTGACTTCGGGAGCCTATCTAACCAAATGATGTTGTTAATTAGAATTCTTCGTGCTTTGAGGTCATTCTTGAGGTCACCGAATCATTGAGTATTTGGAGTTAATATAATTTACAACTTCTCGGCCTATATTTTAGTTATCAAGGGAACTTCTTAGTTCTTTCAACAACTAGTCAAGCAAGTATGCGTAGAATTATTACCGGATACGGAACTGTGCAGTGTGGTTCACATGGCATTCGTCTTATGATACTTTCCAAAAATTGCCGTACTAGAATGAAACGTTCTAAGCTAAAATGAATAATTAACATCTGAAAAAGTTTTCAATAAAATTTTAAAATTGAATCATTTAAATGGAATGAAAATTTTAAAAGTTCGAATGAGATTTTGCATTTTTCTATTCCATTTAATTTCCCAAAAAATTATCAAAAATAATCAAATTAGAGATAATAATTTCGTTGAACAAAATTTCTGATCTAATTGAAGGAATTCTGGTAGCAGATTCTTGAGTGATAATTTAGAATATGTGATGGAATAGTGTCAATGGAATATTGTTCATTATCTAAATTGAATGTTTTTTAGAAGATTTCTGAAAATTTATAAAATTAATTTCTGTTAAATTGTAGTCATTTAAAAAGCACGTTGATAAGTGCAATTAATTATTAATAATACTATTTTAATTTTTAATATAAGTCTAATTAAGACATAAGAATTTACCTAATTTTAATCGATTCAGATTCTGACATTAAATTGATTTTCGATCCAGGTTGAATTCTAAAATTTATTTTAATCCGAACAAATGACAAGTAAGGATTAGAAAATTGAAATCAAATTTAAGATTAATATTGACAATAAAAAAATATCAAAATAAAATAGAAAGGTGAAATAAATAAATGCATTTTTTGAAATTATTTTGCAATCTTATGACTTGAAGAATCATATGAATTAAAAAATGTACTCGAATTTTGCATCTTTGACTTGAAATCAGATGGTATTTTAGCTTTCTTTCATCCAACAAATTTCACATCTTATTCCCAGTCCATCACAAACTATTTGGTAACTCTCGCTACTCAAATTAAAACTTAAAAGTGACGATACTATCACTTCAACATCATTTTTTTTTTTGATCATTTTGATGATGATGAAGTGATAAGCCATTGTTCAAGCTGATTTCTAACATCAAATTTGTTGCCAAGTATTGCTGAATGATCGACGTTCTTTGTATTCATTCCGAGTACTTGTATGTGCAAATGAATGTATCCGATGTGATGATATCGGAGTTTCTATCCTGCACCGTAACTGATACTGTGCAATTTATTAGATTGATCACAAAACTTTATGAACGAAATCTGTAGCGATAAAGAAAAGAATCAATAATAAAACTTTTCCCAAGCTGTGATGAGAATCTGATAAGAATCCTATACCAAGTAAATGATATATATTTTAAGCTTATCTTAAAATAAAAAAAAAAATTAAATATAAACGAAAGCGATACTAAAATTTGTTCAAGAAATGTCAAATTATTGAATCAAATATAAATTTAAAAAGTAATAAGCAAAAATCAACTTTTTTATCAAGCAGAAAAGAAACTTGCATAAATAAAATTTGTAAATGACAGAAAATTAAGTAATCAATTTAATATAATTAAATGCACAATTATTATTGATATTTTCAAAGAGAATCTTTCAGCAATATTTAAGGAAAGAAATTTTTGTATTATTTCTCTCCATAAATATTGATTTAATTTCTTTATAGTGCTTCGATATTAAAATAATATTTAATATAATTGTAAGATAATGATGATTTATGATGAATTGTTCGCTTTCTTGATAACAACAGATTGTCAGCTGGAGTGCGTTTTAGTCACTCTGAAATGAAAAATTTTTGCTATTTTATTCAAAAAATTAAACCAATTATAAAATTATTGATTCTAATAATGTTAGCCTGCTTCGATCATTTCAAATGCATTTTGTATTTTTTCGTAACAATGAAAAAATAATTTATTTTTAGGTTTATCAATAATATTATTTTTTGAAAGAAATTCAGATATCAATAGTACTGATAATCTAATTGAAATATCTGACCTATAATTAGCACCATGCGTAACTAGCAAATGTCTATTTAAAAAAAAGAAAAATGCTTTTATAAACATGCATGCAGTTGAAATTTACAGTATTATATTAAATTCTAATTTTAAAAACAACTTCACGCTTAGTTCTAGAGTTTATACCAATTCTCATTTGAGATTTGATTGTCTAGTTGGATTTCATACAAATTTAATCGGCTTAATCCAAGTTCGACATGATTTATAAACGAAATAGTGAAAATAATTTGAACAAATTTTACTTTATCACTTGTTGACCTTTTGCAGTTTCCTTTTATTTTCTTTTCAATAAAATCAGTAAATTAATATTTTTCGGAATATATAATTTAAATTTAATTAATACAAAGTTTACACTTTAGAAGTGGCACGGTTAAAAAATGATGACAATAAATCAATCGGAAACGGAAAAATTATCGTCGAATTTTTCTCCGCGCTGAAATAAATTTTAATAATATGTTTGCTATATATAAGCTGAAAAAATTGTATTATAAATTTTGTATCTAGCAGATTTAAAAAAAAATTCCCGTCGAAACTATAGCAAACTATAATTTCAACTTTAAATCATTACAAAATAATTCCAATTTTTTATCATAAATAAAATTTGAAAATATCTTCTAATCCTTTCAAAATTATGTTAATAATCCCAGTTTTTCTTATTTAATGAAATTTGCTCAATTTTTTGTAAAATTTCCGTTTTCTCTTCTAATTGTTTAATCTTCTGCTTGTATCGCCAACATAAATTATCTCTCTTATTTGAAATAACAAATCTTTTTTTTTCAATCTTTTCGTACTACAAATTAGTTAAATGTAAAAGAAATAAATGAAATATTTATTTGTTTATATTCATGTATTTTCTATCACCTCTTTATAAATTTATCATTCATACATGGAATATTGCTATATATTTATATTTCTTTGAGGTTCAGCAGAAATGCTTATTTGTTTAAAAAATATTCAATCGAAATATTTATTTGTATTATTTCAAAATATCTATTTGCTTATTATTTTTTACTTATTTACTCAATACTATTTATATCTTGAAATGATATTGAAATCAAAGTAAACCTTATTGAATTCAAAGTTTGCAAATATCGTAATTGTAAAGCAGATGGTGATTCGGCGATTATTTCAGCAGCTTCTTTAAGAGCTCGTGATGCTTTCTGTTCACCTTCCGCAACAATCACCTGGAATTCTGATGAAAGCCAAAAAGAAAAAAAAAATGAGCTAATTATTTGTTCAAAATCCTCCGTAGATAGAAGCTAAAGAAAATAATTTGCATATTCACTAAATGCATAATTCATTGAATTTGCTAGAATGACGTTGACCATAGAACTGGTCACGCATGACTTCACTTCAGATACTGTTGTCAGATTATACTATTTACTTAGTTCGGAAATAAATGCACCATATTATCAGGAAAATACTAAAGTAATTATGCAAAAGTTATCAGTTTCAGAAAGTTTCAGTCTTGTTGAAAGTTAAATTATTCCTTCTAATCCAATAATGGTTTAATTGATAAATATCAATTAATTTTTCAGGAAAAATTGTAAGTTCGAAAAATAACTTTAAAAAGCGTGAACCTTAGCTCGAGCTTCACGCGCAGCTTCAGCTTCTGCAGCCATAGCACGTTGAAGCTGCACAGGAAGCCGGACATCTTTTACTTCAACTCTTTCCACTTTTACTCCCCAAGGTTCAGTAGCTTCATCAAGGGTTATCTGAAAATAAATTTCAGTTATTACAAATCATCTTTTTCGGATCTAAACAATAATATATTTATTCAAATTATAGCAAAATAAATGCTATAGTATTATTGAGATAATGCTGAATTTGATTTTATTTTTAAGCAAATTATAAATTCTTACTGTATCACAAAATTCTCCATTTACATTTTTTTGTATTCGTTATTTATTATCATTATTATTGTGTTGGCTTAATTGATAATTTGGTTTTCAAAAGCTAAAAAAAGAGATTGAAAATTAGCTTACTTGCATTTGTAATGAAATAGCTTCACGATCAGAAAGCATTTCGGTTAATGTTTTAGTTCCAAGAATATTTCGTAATGTTGTTTGCGCGAGTAGCTTTGTTGATCTGAATTTTATAAACTGTATTGTTTGATAGCTATCGCATACGGTATTAAATACACCATACTAATTGATTCTTTTGTTAGTCATTGCATACGGTATAAAGTAAATCATACTAATTGATCCAGTTCACTAATTATATCATATGATAAAAAATAAATGCTATCGAAACATGATAGTGAAATATTTATGGTAATTTTTTATAGACATATAAAATACGTCGCTTGTGTGATATTATTTAGCAAGCAGAATTTAATTTTTCAAGTTGTTGTCAAGTTGTTTATTTGATCAATAAAGTGGAATGAAATTCAAAACTTATTTTTCAGAATTATTTGCCAAATAATTTTATTTTTTATGTTCGATTCATGTTCTGTAAATGATTTTTATAAAATAATTATGTATTTAATAAATAGAAAAAACGAAAAGCATTTGTGATAAAATAAAGAACCTTGCAGCATCTTCAACATTAGTAACCGATACAGTAGCATTTGATATTCGAAAATATACGACTGCATCGACGGCTACAGTTACCGAATCTTTAGATAGAATCTGAAAGATTCTTTTATAATTTATTCATTGAAATATTTAGATTATCATAGTATTATTGTTATTTCAAAAAAAAAAATAATAGAATTTTGGTCATTGAAAAAGATTAACAAACAGATATCTGATAAATAAGTAAAAGTAAATTCCAGGAAAAATAATTATGTATTCTTTTTTTACATAAATTTCTTTTCATCTATTGCCTCTAATCATATGAATTATAACAAATTAGATATTTCAGTGCATTATAATTTAGCAAAATTTTCGAAACTTTAATTATATATGCATCTAATAAAATCCGTAAAAAATGTGGAAAAACTGATAAAAATTATGAAAGAAAAAATAGGTAATAAATCAACAAAAACGGAAGCTGTAGTTTTACACCTCTTGAGGAGGCACTTCAAATGAGATCACACGTAGATCCACTTTACGATATGTATCTATGCATGGCACAATGAAAAATATACCTAAAAATATTGATAAATTTTTAAGAAAATTTGTTAAATGATTAATTATAAGTTTCTAAAACTTAAAAATAAACATATTATAAACTTTGCTTAAAATCAAAATGAAATTTGATAACAAACCGGGGCCTTTAGCACCTCCAGGCATTAAGCGACCTAATCGAAATATTACGACCCTTTCATATTCTTGCACAACCTGAAGTAAATATTTTAATAATATGAGAATTAATAAACGATGATAAATCAATAAGATTTATTATATGTTGTCATTCACATTTCCTTTAATCTTATTGATTTACTTTCATATATCTATGTACTGTTGAATATTTTTATCATAAATTTAATTAAATACTCATATGTCCTAAAAGTTCCTAAACAAATTTTCTTTTCAAACTAATATTCATGTCAAATTGATGATTATTTAATTAAGTTTTTAATATCCTCACGAGCAGTGTGTTGTATATTTATCGTTTATCACAATTAATTTTGTAATGTTTATAAAATGCAAATTTTAAAATGTTATTTTGAAAAGAAAATTGCCAGCAAATTTTATAACACATAATTACTTAAATAAGTTTCGTCGAATAATTTTATTCATTAGTATATTGATAAAAGGTTTTTTTTTTTAACTAGCCATTTTTTTAAATAACCGGTAAAAGAGACGATTAATGAAATTAATGTAGAAATGATTATGCAAGGGATAGAAAGAGAACAAATTTTTACTTGATTTTTCGATTGTGCAATATGCATTTCTCTATCATACAATAGAATATTTAAATGAAAGAATCGATATTAAAATAATTCGATTTAAAAATGTTTGTTATATTGAAGAACGTTGAAAACAATAAAATAATAAACTTACTTTAACACACATACATACTGAGATTGGCAATGTGAAAAAGATTAATATATAAGATAGAATCGTTAGAATCCAACCGCAGAAACCTAATTCACCTTGTATATTTGCTGAAATAAAGCATAATAATACTACTAAATTTTGATTTAAATAAAAATTTAAGTTTAAAAAAAGTAAAACTTAATAGTCCATAAATAAATGTAAGTAAATGAATAAGAAATTTGCTTACCTCTGCTAAATAAATCCGAGAAATAAATGAATATAAACATGTATATAGATACTTAATTAATATGCTTAGATAGCTTGTATGATTTGAAAGAAAGAAAACAAAAAGCGAAAAGATTTTGTTAATTTTATTTTAATTGAGTTGATTAATTTAATTATAAAGTAATTATATTATATTTTTCATTTTAAATATTTGCTAAATGGTCATTTCCTTGTTCCAATTTTAGAAATAATAGACTATCAAAAAAATACGCTTTCAAATATATTCAAGTTTTGTTATCGTTTAACTAATAGAATTTTTGTTAGCTGAAATTAAAATAGCAATACTATTAGGATGACATTATTAATTACGGTGTATTATGATTGACATTTCGTCAATTTGGGTGATAATTTTGAAAACTAAATTATGCCTGTTATTGATTACTTTAATCGATATTTTAATTACTTGTTTTGCTTTCTTTTTGTCTGTGTTTATAAACAAATTCATTCAACAAAATTTAATTAATATTTATTTCTGATGTGTGCATTAAGTAGTAATCAACGAATTATCATAATGAGTGAATTTAAGAAGCAGAAATTTTGCTTTTTTAAGTAATAATTTTAACGATGGATTTTAGATTTAATTTTTTAATAAAACTCACGACGAAAAACGGAAATTCTAATTAATATCAACTTCGAACATAGAAATACAGAGCGAAAAAGGAATAATTTGTTTTTCTAATTATTGTCAGCTTGAAATATGGAAGTTTCAAATGAGGAGGAATAATTACTGAGTTATTGAAAGCTACTTCACATATAAAATTATGCTTTTGAAAAAAAGTTTGATAAAGTTATAGGAATTTGAAAAGAAATAGAAAATCGGCTTATTTTTCAAAAGTAGGACATTTAGCTTCTCATAAGATATGATGTTAAAGAATTGCAATATCGATTGATTTCTCTAAAATGATTTTATCAGTCACAGCTTTTCAGTTAAAGTCTGTTTGGATAAAACATGATGGAAGATCCGGTATTAGCTTACAATTATATTTTGAATCAATTTCACCATGCTGATAGATATTTGTATTATTTTTTATTACACTGATACTTGACTGATCAAATTTCAAATCGTCCGTAATAGATATCCGATTCTTTTTCTCGACAGTAGATAGATTTTCTGGCAACTAAAGAAGAGAATGAAAGTAAACAGGTAGTGTTCACCAGAATCATTGTATTCTTCTTCCCATAACATTGATATTTATTAAAAAAAGGTTATATTTTCATCCGAAAAAAGATTGATTTAATACTGAGGAATAAATTATTCGTATATTATACCTGTTCGATCAGATTATCATGAACTTCCATAGCAGAATTTTCTGCCTTGTCGCAATTATCATTTAATGATAGATTATCTTTAATATTGAGTGAGGCTAATGACTCGGTTTTCTCATCATTGAAATGATTATTATCAATGGAATTAGCTGCCGAATTCTCCGACGACATAATTTCATGTTTGATTGTTGACATTTTATGAGTACATTCAATTAGCATTTAATATGGAATAAAGTTATTCAACGAGAATTCAAAATTACATGCGTGCAGACAATCGATAATCAATATTTAGGAGAAAAATATTCATAAATTTAATATTAGTTTTAAATAGAAATTTCAAAAAAAAGGCAAGACTTCAACTAATACAGCGAGATATTTTACAAATTTAAAACTATCAAATCATGCAACTGTATAGATGCAAACGAATGATAAATCAATTCTTAAGAAAAAAATCATTCCTAATTTTAATACTAACTTAAATAAAAAGTTCAAAAGGAAAAAATGAACTCATTAATTATCAAAAATTGCAAACTGTAAGTGATATTGAAACAGAAGTAGCCTCGAGCTAAAATAGTCCAAGATATTGACCATACAAACGAGAAAAAGTAATATATCGAAATGTCAGAAACTTGGCATAAACTTGGCATAAAAAAAGATAAAAAAAAGCATTTTGGAATACGAGGAACTTGCATTATTTAAAATGTATGAGAGAAAAGTTGTTCATTCTCTTGGAAAAAAGAAGAAATGCAAAAATTCTTTTCGTTTTTAATGAAATCTATTAAAAAAAATGACGGCCAATTAAGGGACAACAAAATAAGGCAGCCAAGAAAGATCTCAAGAATGCTTTTAAATTTGATAAAGTTGTTTGAACGAGAAAAAAAAAGATTTCAATCTTCTATCAACTGACTTATATAATCACGACTTTTTTCTTAAATTTCCTATGCCAAGTATTTTAATTCTATTTTTTTGATTATATTTAAAAATTTTTAAAAATATTCTTAACTTCAATTCTGCAAACAACACAGAATGCATACAGTATTACCATACACATAGTAAAAATAAATCATTTTTACAAATATTTTTTTCTGAAATTTTTTCAAAATTTTTCGCGAAGAATTGCTTAATATTTTCAAAATATGACATTAATATATTTCATTCTGTTATTTTTTAAAACACATTTTATTATATTCTCACAAGAATTTCTTTTTCCTTTCTTTTATTGAAAATTTTTTATTTAACTTTGTGAAGGATTACTTGTTAGTTTATAAAAAATTTATTATATAAAATACGAATTTTCACAAATTTTCGATTGCATTTTAAGCTTTTTTTAGATAGATTATATTTTTGAATTTCCTTTTTTCAATTGTATTTTTAAATAAATTTTTATGGAGAATCTTTTTTAATTAATTTTCTTTTTTTTTAATTGTACTTTTTGCATAAATATTGTTAAATTGTATTTTTTAAATAAATCTTTTTTCAAATTATGTTTTTAATTAACTTTTATAAAGTTTTTTTAATTATTTTATAAATATGTTTAGTGCATATGTATATTAATAATAAAATGACATGGTCTAAAGAAGTCAACATTTTGCGTTATAAATAAAAATGTAAGATCATCATCCATTTATCAAATTATAGCAATTCATTGATACGATTATTGCAGTCATTATCATTATATATAGTGTATTACTACTAGCTGTAAACATTTAATATGCTACTACTACAATTATTGGTGATCGTTTAAAGACAACTGAATTACAAATTTTTGGATGTATGGCGAAATTTGATTAGAAATTCGGTAAATTTGCAAATTATAAATTCGTCAATATAAAAAGAATGGATTTGTAAAATGGAATGAAATTGAAAAGCGAAGAAAAGACGAAAGTAGTGCTAAATCGATAAAATTTTACTTGATAAAATTTTATTTTTCTTTGTCGTATTAAAATAACAAAATTGTTTTATTTCAGCCATTCAAAAATAAGTGGGGGAAGGCAGTTTACTGATTTTTATTTTCGTTTTTCGAAAAAATACTAAATGAGAGAATTAGATGTAGATATATTAGAGTTATCGAATCATGATTGAACGAGTTGAACAGATTTATGAGTTAGATATATCAAACTTTGAAGAATTTGTCAAAAGATAGTAGATCAAGATTTCGAGCGATTTCGGAATTAGTAAGGATATCAAAGTTTAAAAAAAAATTATTAGGAATAAATTGAGAACTGATAATTGATTTAATCGAATCGAAAGAAAATTATCGGAAATATGAAATTAATTAATTGAAATCATATTCCTGATGAAACGAAAATATGCAGCATGAAAAGATTTCTGAATTAATTAGATTTGCCAGACTTAGAAGATATCATTAAAGGGCAGCAAGCTGAGAATTCAAAATTTTGATAAATAAATTGCTTGAAAGGAGAAGAAAAAAAACTATCAATAGAGATTAATTGTTTAATTACTGATTAATTAATTATTTGATTATTAGATTAATTGGATTAGCACCTCCAATATGACCAATTTGCATAGATTTTCGTTCCTCTGGAGTACGACTGCTTACTCGAGCCATTATTTCTTCCGTTGTTGGTCTTGTCCACATCAATGATCGACGTCGTTCGCGATCGCTATTATGCGAAAAACGTCGCATTGACGTTGCTGATGATGATGTCTGTAGATGTCCTACAGCAAACTGATATAATGATTCCATAGTTCGTACCAATTGCGTTCTTTGAAAATGTGAAATATTATCAGTTGATTCGATTATATCGCTATCAGCATTATCTGTATCAGTAACATCCAGTGAATGTAAATGATCGCTATTATGCGGTGCTTTTCGTTCCGTCGTATTATTTCTGTTCGCCATGCGTAATCCAATAATTGTCAAAACTCCGTCTTCTAAATCTTCTGAAGATATTTTTTCTCGAACACTCGGTCATTATCGAACAACAATTGTTCGTGATCGAGCCAATAAGTGGAAGCATAGAATTATATCTACTTGCGCCCACCTTTTCTGGTTTGAAGTACGAGTTTGAAATTTAGAGTTCATAAAATAATGATGATGTGACATAAAAATTCGTGCAAGTTGCTATTTCTGATATGTTTCCATTTCAAAAATAAAACTTCCATTCATTGCAAATTTTACAGCTATTTTTATCTGCTTAGTAATTTTCTTTAGCCTTAATTTATGGTGAATACTTTTTCCATGAATGATTGCTTCTGAAAAAAACTAATAATCTTCCAAGGATGAGAATAACTTCTTTTTTCTCATTTCTTATTCCCGTCTTTTTTTTTTTTTTTTGTAACACATCACTGATTTTCTAAAACGTTTACTTTCTCCCAAAAAGACATCTTCAAAAAATGTTTTCTTTCTTCTGCTTTTTTTTAAATCGTTTTTCCAAGCGAAATTTTTTCCGCTTCAATTATTCTTTTGAGTATATTTTTTCTCAAATGGTTAATACATTTTATTTTCAATTATTTAACGATAGAAAATTAATATTTCTGAAGTAGCAGAATGTTAGGAAAATCATTCCAGAATTCTAAAAGAAAACTAATTAATCCTAAAAATTCTATATTAAAATTCAATGTTACGAGAAATATTGTTACGGGAAAATACATTTGCATAAAATTAGTACTGCTATAATTCTTATGACAACATCTGGTAAAATTAGTAATTTTGAATAAACTAACAATCAACTCGTTCATTCCATTTAATTATATGATTTCGAAATATTTTGAAAGAAATTCTAAAGGAAAAAAAATTTTGATTTTATGTTGTAGTCTGTTTTGTAGCGGTGAATGAAAATTATACGAAGAATTCAATTTTAAATTTCAGTTTTAAGGGATATTTACCTCTCAAGTATATATTATTGAAAGTTTAGAGGAGAAGATTGAGAAAGAAAAAAACGAATAAAAATGAAAATAAATCCGAAATTTATAATTCTTAAAATGTATTTAGTCATTACTTTTTTTTAATTTTTAATAATAAGCGAAATTCTTAACACTTTTTTATCATTAAATTGCAGAAAAAAAGAAGATAATTTCTTTTCAAATTTCTATTACCTTTTTTGTATTTAAATTTAAACAAATAGTAAATAGTCCGAAATAATTTAAACCTAAATGAATGTCAATCGATAACAATCAAAAGAAAATTATATACAGATGGCCATACATACTCTTATTTTTAGTATTCATAACAAAATTATAAAATAATAAACGACTCTTTATCCATTTCTTCTTTTATATTAATACGAATTAAATTATTTTTACTGACAAATCTGGCCAAACGTAGACGAAGAATCATTAATCAAAGAAAGTGATCGGAAATATCAGAAAAATTGGTAGAATGATTAAGAAAAATTACTAGTTTAAAAATTTTATTCCACTTCCGAATTTTTTAACATCTCATTTCCATTAACAATCATTTTCCAGAATCTTACTCTCTCTCATTTATACTATTTCTGAATAATTTCACTTTCATCTAAAATCCTCTAAATCTCATTCTCATCCTTATATGCTAATTAAACTCGTTTCAAAATATCCCATAATCATTAATATTACAACATTTTTCCCATCCTAAATTAGGTTCAAAAACTTTTTCATCTAAACTTCTTTTCAAAACATTATCACTATGCTACAACGAAAACAAACTCTCATCCTAAATCAATTATGAAAAAATCATCGATTTTTGAAAGTTGTGGTCTATTTGAGCAGGAGAATTATGCATTTTATTAGCTTCGAAAATTTCTCTAAATGTTGCAGTATTCTATTTTTTAAAAAAATTTAAAAAAGACAAAAAAATAAAAATGACGAAATTAATCAAAAAATGAATAAACTTTTTTCATCTCAAAAATTTGGTTAATAAAAAGCAAAGGAAAAAACTGTTTGCATACAAATAATATCTCTATATTAACATGTTACGTATAGATAGACATCCGCAGATAAAATGCTGTGTTTGTTATATCATGGCCTATTGATGATTAGAATAAAGATAAGATATAATCCAATGACGACTATTGGCTTTCACTTAACAACAATGAGCTAATATAATATATTGCCTTCTCTATTGGACAACATTCATTCAAACAAAACTAAAAATTATTATTATTTCAAAATTTCGTTATACATACTTTTCATAATTTCTTTAAATTGAAAAAAATTTATTAAACAATAATAGTTCGATTTTCCCAGAAAATGAAACTTAAATTTAAATGTTTTTTATTTAATTAAAATAGGAAAAGAAAGTTTCAAATTATTCCTATTATCGATTTAAAAATTTTTTAATTGTTCGACTTTTAGTCACTAGATTGAAAATTTATAATATATTCGTTCGATAATTATTTATTTCATTAGATATGATAAAAAGTAAATTTTAAAATTTCTACTTTATAAAATAAAGAAAAAGGCTTAAAATTATTTCATTATCAATTGCTTTTATTTTACCACAAGAAAAAATTCTCAATATATTTTTTAAAAAATCTTTGTTTTGTTAGATTTGAGAAAAAAAAGTTAATAATAATTAAATTCATTTTTTTTGGCAATAATTATTTGGTTTCGTTCCAAAAATGAAATTAAAATTTTCCATTTATGAAATAAGAAAAAGTTAAAAATTATCATATTATCAGTTGTTTTTAGTCATTATAGGTAATATGTGACATACTTTTAAAATATTATTTTTTTGAATAATATTTCTTAGATATATTAGATTAAAACTTTGTCGAAAATAAGAGATAATTTTTCTGCTTTATAAAATAAGAAAAAAAAGCTTAAAATTATCCAATCATAAAATACTTATTGAGCATCAAAAAGTCAGTCAGTCCGAAAATTTATGAATCTTCCGAAATATGATGTACAAAATTCCTCAATCAATTAACATTTAAATATTTCTTAGAGACCAAAAATCAATTAATAAATATCAATAAAACAAATTTATATTTATCAAGTGTAGAAAAAAATCAATCAATAAATGTTAGTGATTTACGAATTCTTAAAAAGTTAAAAGATTAGTAATTTTTTTGCTCAATAATATTTATGCATTTGAAATTCAATAATACTTACTATATTATTAGATAAGATCATTGATTATTATCGCCATTATCAATGTTAATTATTGTTATTATTTATTAAAATATTACTTGATATATATTTAAATAATCGGTACAATGGCTGACAGTATTCGAAAAGCATAAGATTTTCAATCTGAAGTTACAGTATTTTTCTAATAATCGATTTAATAATGAACAGTGTGAAAGTAAAAAGATTTTTACTTTAAAAAAAGAAGAAATTATTTCGAAGAATACAAAGTAAAGCGCACTGATAATGGACATCTATTTCAAACATTCAATTAGAAATCAGATATGAAAATGAATTATTAATATAGTAATGCATGTATATGTCAACAAAATGATAATAAAAAAGATATGAAATTCAAATTAAATTACCATATTAACATTTATTGCCAAATTTACATAACAATAGTACTGCACTTATATTGGCAAACTTTTAACTCATTTAATGTCAACAAACATGATGAATTGATTTTTGAATGAAAATAATAATTGTCTAGGGAAAGTCAGAAATATTCTCAACGAGGAATTTAACGTAATTGTTCACTAACATCATATTTTATTTCAAATTAAAGACGAAATTTTAAGGGGTTGGAGAAAAATGAGTAAAATATATTTTTATTTCCTAATAATTTTTAAAATTGAAAAAGCTTATATTTCATCCTTTCTTCAAAATTTCATTTTTTTTATGCATTGTAATAAGTCGGAATATTATTTTAGTATTTTCATCTGCTACTTTTATATGTGCACATTTTAATTAACTATCAATGTGCTAGAAAATTTAATTAATTGAAGTTCTATAAATAAACTGACGATACTTGAAGAATACAACAAATTACATTGAGCAAAATAAATAATCACAACTAAACACTAAAACTTAACTAAACATTAAACTAAACTTAACACACAACTAAACTTAATTAAACATTAAATAGAAGTATTTTACTGATAGGGAAATCCTGTGAAGTGTAATTATTAAAAATTATTTCAAATTCTGAAGATTTCAATTTAATTCTCAAGAATTCTCAAGAAAATTACGAGAAGGCGAAAAATTTATGAAAAATATAATCGATTACCAATTATTGCGGTAATATTTCTTTATCAAAAAATATTAATATTAGAATTTAATAAGGAAAATTAAATGATCGCAAACTATTATAAGATTTCTTGAATCGGATTTTTCAGTAATAAAGTAATATCTACCATCTTATTATTATTTGATATTGTTTTTGATATATTTAATGTACAGGGAAAGAAAAAAACTGTAAAAATATATTTTTCAATTTTATTCGATGGTAAATGATGTTTGAATTTGATAGCAAAGCCAATGATATATAGTTTTGTTGTTCATTGGTGTCGACGATTAATGTTGTAAATAATGTTGTAAAAAGAGATATTCATATTTTCATCATTTTAAATATTAATATAATATTGTTAAACTTTGTTCTTTTGATTTTTTAAATTGCATAGCTTTATAAAATATATAAAAGCATAATAATTTTCAATTAAGAAGATTTCGATAAAAAACTTACACGGTAATAATTCATATCGACGATACCAACGCTCAAATACACCAGCTGTCAAATTTGCAAAAACCAAGTTGCCTTAAGAGTCTTATGTCGTGAAAAAAAATGCATAAAATGACTAGAGTAATCATATGTATATAATAATTCAGTTCAATATTTCCCATTTATTACTTAAATTACGAAAATTTCCATTTTATGAAATCCATTCATGGACGATGATTACAATATTAAAAAGAAATTTTTGTGAATTTTCTTTATTCAGGGAAATTCTTCTATCCATAATTTCCTTCATCTTTATAAAATTTTCCTAGAAGTGCTAATATTCAAATCACTAAAGGATATGTTTAGAAAATTTGCTGAATAAATTATGTTAAATTTTGAATGATCAGATACTAGCAGCGTTTGGGATTTATTGTCAAACTTCCGACGATCGTTGACACTTACTTTTATGGTTTTTTCGTTTTGGAAAAAATCGAAATGGTTCAATACGTATTTCAGGACTGTTAACAGCCATAGTAATGACAGTATTCATGAAAATAGCACAAAAATCAGTAATAATTAGAATTCCAATTCCAAATGCTCCATATTGAAACTACAAGTTGAAAATTTTTCGAAAAGGAATTAAAATTAGAAATAAAAATTTGTGCAACAAATGATTATAAACTAAATTTTGCTTTTTATGTAAATTATCATTTTAAGTGGACGAAGTTTGAATTTATTTCAATAAATCATATATTCAAGTACATATCAATGTTAAATTTTATTCATTAAATTTAAAATTTTCTATCTTTCTTTTTCAAAACTTCTATCACTTCTTTAAACTTCTATTCAAATTTAATACATTGATATATATTTGAATAAAATTCGATTCTATAAAATAAAATTTGGAAATGAATGCTAGCTGTTTGCAAAAATGTATTCCAAAGTTGCGGAAAAAAAATATTAAAATCATTATTAAAAATGAATTAAAAATGTTAGAATATATTAAAATCATGATAAAATTTAGTGAATAATTTATTTAATAAAAATGTCTGACTTGTAGGACGACAAATTAATTATTTATGCGAGTAATATTAATTGAGTAATATTAATTGAAATTAACTCGAAATATTGGCTCAAAAAAAGACGCTCTATTCTATTACGCTAACAGTTATTTCGAAAGTATATTGAAATCATTTCTATTCATTTTCATATAATCGACCAGAACAGAATAATTGTATGAGACAAAACTAAATTTTGCAAGAAATATTTGTTTTAAAAATGGAAAAATAAAATTTTAAAACTGAAGAAATCTCTTCTTATCAAATGAAAGAAATATGCTCATTCGGCAGAACGGAAAAGTTAATTTAATGAAAAATGGAAAATTTTTTTCAATAATAATTAAATGAATAGTGTCAGAGAGAAAAACTGTCATATATGTTTTTGTTTTTTCTAGTAACGAGAAGTGAAAAAAAAAATAAATATGAAAGGCTTGCGAATATCAACATAACGAATATCAAATGTCATTTTACTGATTTCCTTTTTAATTTATGCAATTTTTTTGCATTCTACTCGAAATTTAGGCTATAAATTAATTCTACAATAACTAAAAGAAATATTAAAACATTTCTTTAACAGTCATATCAAAATAATTAAAAAAAATTTTATACAGAAAAAGTTATAGCAAACATCAGAATACAACAGCAAATTTTGAATATTTACATTGAAAAAATTATAACAATAGTTAAAAATTATTAACCCAGCAAATCATAGAGCAATAAAAAGCATAGAAATAAATTAAAAATAAGTTATCGGAATTTAAATTGTAATTAATTCTGATACAAGTTAATTAAGAATTCAAGAAGGGAGAAAGGAGAAAAAGATTCTTCGCAAAATTTTCGTAAAGCATTTAAAAAAATGAAATATTTCATTTTTCTTCGTTCTAAAAAAGTTATCGATTTTTTCGAAAAAGTTACAACCATTAATTTGTTTAAATAATTAAAGATAATTAACTACTGATGCGCTATTATCAAGTCAAATAAAAATACAATTGAATAGGGAAAGATGGAAAAAACTGAAAATGCAATGCTAAAATTTTAACAATTAAGCTAAATTAATTTCCATTTAATTGATTTATTAACTTTTTCTTTTGTGACAATAAAGATGAATAATCTGATTATTTCTGAACAATCTTAATTACTACTATTTGCACAAATAATTATTAGGATTGTCATTTGAAAAAAATCACTAGAATTTAAAATATCCAGTATCAAATCATTTATTTTAATTTCTTTTTTTCGTCGAATTCTTCTAAAGAATTTTTTGAATAATTTTATACCAATTTTGCAAAATATAAAAGAATGGATAAAATATTCTAGGATTTTCATTCCCAACAAAAGCAGATATGGATAGTTAAATAAAAAGAGAGGAATCATTTCGAACTACATAATAAAAGAAATATCAGTGGTAATAATTTCCAAATGGATTCGATTATTTAATAGTTTGAATTAGCAAAAATTTCATCCAATTTTTATATAAGTCTGATGTTAAATGATGAAGCATTCGATTTTTAATAAGTATAATTCGAAAAATAGCGATGCAGTAGGAATTAAAATGAAGCAGAAATATTGAATTGTTGAAAATTTTAACAAATTTTGTTTTATTTTAAATTACTGAAAAATTTAAACAATTTTTTAACAAAGAGAGGAGATGGTGGATAAGAAGAAGAGAAGAAAGAAGAAAATGAAGGAATAATTACTCAAGAACATTTCATGACAGTATTTAATGTAAAAGTACCAAAAGAACCGAAAAAATTTTTGAAATAAAAAAATCTGAAAACGATATAAATAGTTGAATGATAACAAATACAAAGTGTTAAAATATAAATTTTACTGATAAATCACAGATGTTCAGTGCAGTGGAGAAAATGACGAAATAAGCTTCATTGCTATAATAATGATGAGAATAGTGATTTAGCGTGATATGTAATATTTACTGATTAAACATTAAAATAACATATTTGTTTAAAGGAACTTTAGATAAAGTAATAAAAATTGATATTATTAATTAAATTTGAATTTATAGATGTTTTCGTGTGTATTATGACATGTGACGGAAAAGAAAGCTGTCACATCCACTTAAAAATATTTTAGATAAAATAATTATATAATTAATTAAGTTCAGATTTAGAAATGTTTCTAAAATGCAGAAAAGAAAAGAAAAAGATAGTGTCGAGAAAAGTAAAGAGTGATGGTTAAATGTTTTGTAATTGAAATGAGAATGGCATAATGATTGTTAATGAAGTAATAAAAAATAACATTTAATTATGCGGCATTTTATAAATCATTTAGAGTGAAGGAAAGATAAGAAGAAATTTAATCCTTTGTTAAGGAAAGTTATAAAATGAGAAAGCATAAAGATCAAAAGGTGGAAAGTGAGAAGTAAATATATACTTCTCAGATATTAAATCCTTTTCCATAATTTCCATATTTTCATAAACATTTTAACAACTCCTGTATTCCTCTATTTCATTGCCACTTCTATTTCATTATATTTAATCTTATGCAAAATAGCAAAATTCCTTCTCCAAACACTCTTTTCTACAAAACATTTAAAATTCTATCCCAAAAATAAACCGAATATTTTTAATAAAAATTTTATCGAATTTAAGAAAAAGATTATTCACAAATTTCTTTTTCATTTTAAAATATTCTATTATCTAACAATAATTATTCATTGAGATCAAATACATCATAAATTTTATTTTGAATAAATTATTTAATTAGAAAATATGAGTTAATTAATTGTGAAAGAAGAAGGAAGGAGATAAATGACTGATAAAATATTGAAAAATAATGGGAAAGCAAAACAGAAGGTCTAGGAAATTTAAATTTATAAAGAAAATTAAATTTTTTATTTCATATGAATTTTTTGGTGAAGTTTTGCATTATTAGTAACATAAATTAATTTTTTCTCGCTTTTAGATTTTCGGAAAATTATTTTATGTTATCAGAAGATAGCAGCTGAGGAATCGCTTCTTCTTAACAAAATATCAAGTACTAATGGATTTCACGATTGTCACCAAATCGATCCAACAATTGATTTGCTCGGTACATCATCAAAAATATTGACATCTGTCGAGTACTGCTATTTCAAAAACATTTTATCACTACTTTTTCGATTCAAGATTATTATCCTTTTTATGCAAACTCATTGATTTAGATACCTCTCACAAATTTCAGACAAAATCTACTTATTATTTATAGACAAGATAAATATAAGAAAATTAAAGATTAATTATTCAAAGTAGGATAAAAAGAAAAAAAGGATTACTTAATTTAAAATTTTTTCTGTTAAATTAGAAATTTATAAATGACGTCGAATTTATAGAGAGGAAGGAAAAATTATCTCACTTACGTCTTTATGTATTAAATTAATATTTTACAAAAACACAAAAACTTTTGGACTACGTGAGATTTAAAAATGTTTAATAATAAATAATAATTTGGATGGAATTAAACTTGCAGTATTAATCACCGTATGTTGTATGACTTCATCGACTGATTTAAAATTTTTCTTCTGGAAAATAGCAAAGAACTTATAAACCAAATTTAACGCGTTTAATTAAAATGAAATAGTGAATAATAGAAATAGACTGAGATTTACTTTTGATTTCTAATATAATTTTTACTTATTTCTTGCTACCTTTATATATTTCATATACGCTGATGAAATGGCTTATCAAATTATATTTCAAATATATGAAAATTTTGAAAAAAAATCGATTGAATAAAATTTTGAAAATTTTAGCATTAGAGATATTTTTAAAAGAAACTAATAATTTAGAACTCGTTTTTTTTATAGAATATTATACATTTATGTATTCAAATTCTTAATTAATATCAATTTCAATTTTTGGTAAAAACTAATAGTGTAAAAATTGAGCAAATAATTGATGACAAGCTCAGGCATTTTTCAGCACCAATAGATATCAAATTGATCTTATTAATAATCAACGCCTTTTCATAAAAAATTTTTTTTAAATATTGAATTATATCAGAGAATATAAAAATTAAAAAAAAATCGAGTGGGAAAATTCTTTAAACTTCCAAAAATATTTAGTATCATATTTAACGATTTATTTGAAATTAAGTTAAGATAATTAATTATTTATTTATTTGTATTAATGAATAAAAATTTGGACATATAAATGACATATTATGCCAAAATTATCCGTTAATTGTCAGAAAAAAATTTTGCATCATTTCCAATACTCAAAATAAAATTTAATTTTTCATTAGAAACTAGGACAAAACATTCGGTAATCTGAAGAATGAATGAAAAATAGATTATTAGTTTAGAAAAAAATCAGTAAAATAAAACCGATAGTCTGGAATGCTCTTTTCGTAAGGTTTCAAGAATTTCTGGAATGATTATTTTAGATGAAAAACACTTATTAATTAATAATTCAATTTTAATATTTTAATATAAAATTCCAACATAACTGTCTCTTTGTTTGATGTAATTTTATATTCGAATACTTGCTTTATTAGAGAGTCCGAAATAAGTCTTTGCTAAAATAAAAATATTTCATTTTTCGAATTCTGGCAATGAACAACATTGTATAAATGATTAAAACAGCAGAATAGGAAAAAAAGACATTTTGATGAAATTTGTGAATATTTATCAAAAAAAAATGGAAAAAAACGAATGAAAAACGATGAAATTCTTCCTTATTTAAAAGAATACGCAAAAAATTATTTTTCTCGATCAATCCATTGAAAAGGCAAAAAAGTGAAAATAAAAGTTAAGAAAATTATTAATTCGTCCATTTTCTTTAGCACTCAAATCCTTTTCCACTCACTGAATGGTAAAAATATTTTAGAAACAATTGAAAAATATTCAATTATTTAAATACGATAAAATTCTAATATTAATAAAACTATTTGAAATTATGAAGAATCAATTAAAAATAATTTAAAAATGTTTAATATATAAATGTAATTAAGTTTTAATACTACTAAAGCTATCTAATGTTTTAAAAAATTGTTGTTTAGAAACAATAAAATGCGAGCTAAAAAAATATTTCAAGAGTGATTTTAAAATGTTTAATTTTTTAAATAATGATAATAATAGTAATGAAATCATCTGAAATTAGAAAAATTATTTAGACAATAAATTAAATTCAATTAGAAAAACATATTTTAAAGCGCTTAAAAATTATTTCATTTCATTTTAAATGGAAAAATTAAAAATTTTACATCGGCTTTTTGCATACGCTTAGGTATCTATCAGGTAAACTTCACCTCAGCTCAGATTTTTATTTTTGCTGATTATTGAAAATAAAAAAGATGAAGAATTTTTTGGAAAATTGTTTCCTAAATATTTATTTAATAGAATCGTAATAATCTTTTGCAAAGAGCTATTAAAATCCCTTAGGCACGAATCTGTTGACATGTTCTAATTATCCAAACTACCGTATTTGATCTTACGAAAATTGAAAATAAAAAAATCCTAATTAGCATTTTTAAACTTTTCCTTTTCTCCTTAAAAATTACATTTTAACTGATAGTTTGTGTTGAAACTTAAAAAGACAATAAAACTTAGCAGCACTAATTAAATTTTGTTACAATATAAAATAAGTATTTGCTTGATATTTAGTGAATATTTTAATTTGTTATAATATTAATTAGTTTTTATGAATGCTGAAAATATTAAATTAGCATTGCTTAAATTTTCACTTCTCATGGAAATTATTTTCTTAGAAATAGTATATTTTTTAATTAGAAATTTCTGTTAAAATACGAAGAATAACGAAAACTTAAAGGAATATTAATTAAATATTATTTTATTATAAAACATAATATTTTATTATTTCTATAATTCAAAAACATTTTAATTCATTGCTATATCAGTTTCCACTAGCATTGTTTCAGTCTTCTTTTTTTTTAGAATCATCTTTTAAAACTAATATAATGTTTAATTAATTCTTTGATTTTAATTGGATATTTTCATTGAAATTTGACAGAAAAAATTTAGAAATATTAATTAAATATTATATTATTATAAAAATATATTATCATTTACTTTCAAATTACTATCATATTAATATTTTAATTCAAAAAATAGAAAAAAGTTTTCGTCGATTATTTTTTCCTATTTAATAATTAAAAAACGTAAATTTTACTTATTAATAATTACAGTCGATGATTTATAGTTACGACTATCATTAAAGATGATTCTTAGATTCATTTCTGTTGCATATTGATACTGAAGTTATCAGGAATGTAAGAGAAAATTTTAAATATAATGATATAAAATATGAAAATAAAAAAAGGAATATATTGTTAAAATTAAAATTATAAAAATGAAATTTGCATCAAAAAAACCAGTTAAATTAATTATGCATTAATGCAAATAACTGATATCAAATTATTTGCCTAAATCTGAAATTCGATATAAAACATGAACTCCTTCGAAAATAAAATGAAATAAGTAAAATCCGTGTTATAAATCAATTCAAATTAAATATACGCAGTTAACATTTAAATACCATCAACTGTTTGTCTGAATCCAGAATTCTGATTGTCCAATGATACAGAAATATGATTCCTCTTCACAAAATTAAAAAAAAAAAAGCAATTCGTGTCATAGATCAATCAATTTAGATATTCCCAAACACATTTGAGCGGTCTTATTTCTTTCGCCTAAATCCGGAAATATTGATCATATAATCAGATGTATTCAAACATTAATCATCATGATAAATGAAAAAATAAAACGAGAAACTTACACGGTACCAAATTGAAAGGTATTTTATGATTACGCATATTATTAAACGTTTGATCAGTACCAGTGAGTTGGCGATGATATTGATGTGATATAATTTTTCATCAGATATCAGATGAATCTTCTGTGAATCAGTTATCCAGGAATCATTAATCATCCGAAACTGTTTGATCCTTTAGATGACAGAATTTTTTTGTGTAAAAACTGACTATAGTTATTTCAAATTATTTCAACAAATACAGTAATTCATTCACTTTGAAATTGATCAGTTATTTATTTAAATAAATGACGCGAACAAAAAAAGAAAAATGGAATATAGCATAAAGATTGGTAGATAAGCTGGCAACCTGTAAAAAATCGAAATTTTGTTTTTCAAAATAAAAATAAATAGAAAAAGATTGCGTGAAGTGTTAGGATCATCGAACTTTAAACGATAAACAAAAAATATGATCGACTGTTAAAAAAAAGATCGTAGAGATTAAAGAAAAAAAGTAAAAGGCATCAAGTATTTATAACTATAACAAATAATATGTAATTCGAAATCCAGCACAAACTTTTAACAAAAAATTTCAATTGATAAAAATAAGCATGAAATTTTCTGAGTTAATTATATCAATGTTTGAGAATTAGTAAATTTTCAACTAACTTATAACATTCTAAATTTTGTATCACCAAATATCTTCAATTCGATAATGATTATTTATCCGAGGTTAAACAATTTTTTTAATTCATCTCCAGATAAAATTGTTCTTTTTTTTCATACAGTCTTTTTTTTATTTCCTCTTTTTTTCTTATAAATACTAGCATTATTAATCATTTGTAGGATATAAAACTTTTTCAATAAAATATCGAAACTGAAAAATGTTTTAAAAAATGAACGAAAACGACTTTGATTCAGAAAATATTATAGAAACTAAAAAACTTCATAAAACATTTTTATGAAAAAATTATAACCCAAAAAGTTTCACACTTATTTTTATCATTTGAAATCTTTTGGTAAAAGTTTATGCTGGATTTAGAATTACATATTATTTGTTAAATTTCATAAAATCTAGTTATAAAAAAAAATTTTTTTTGAAAAAAATGGTTGGAATTTCAATATGTATTGGAATATATGAATTCAACCGGAATATATAAAATGGAATTAAACTATTTTAAAATGAATACACCTAATAAATATTACTAATGCTAAATGAAATGCAGTAGAATTGAAATTTACTTATTTGTTCAATATCAATTTAGCCCATCTTCTTCATTCTTTGATCCCAACTTAAAAAAAGCAGATATTGTATTGATTAAAAAAAAAAAAATGATGGAAATGGATCATGAATTTTTCATCTACTTATAAATATTATATGGCTACATAAATGAAATGACTAGACTGCAAAATAGAATTCATATAATTTTGCATTGTATGCGTGTCTCAATTTAAGTTTATACTTCTATGTTTTTTTATTTCACATTAAAGTTGCAAAAACAGGAAAAGAAAAATCAATAATTTGAAATGGATTATAGTAGTTATAACTTGCGAGGATGGAAATTTAAAAAATATGATTAAACAGACTGACATTTTTTAGAATTTTGGCGTAAAAAGAAGACGAAACAATATGTCCTTTTTTAAAATCGTCAAATCGTTTAAAGTAATTATTGTGGCCAAGAGTATTGTGGCCTTAGCTATGACGCAAAGTAAGCAAAGTAATATCCAGCATTACCTGTTACTACCACATTTATATTTCTTTATTATTGCTACTCACAATGTTTGAATATAAATCAAAATTGGCAAGAAAATAAAAAAAAGAGAAACTCTATTGCCAAAACTTTAATAATTTGTCAATAAGTTAAGAAACATGAGGCATATAGGCGCAAAATAAGAAATAATATTAAATAGCAATTTTATTTAAATTTTTTTCTTTTTAAAAAGATTAAAAAGTGCTACTTGGAAAAAATCATAAAAGATATAAAATAAATTACTCATACAACTATCCTTTAAGTATGCTAAATTTATCGAAATTAAAAAAAGAATTGAAAGAAATATATTATCACATTTATGACACTAATTGAAAAAAATTGTTAAGAGATCAAAACAATGCACTGATAAAAAATAAAATTAAAAAAGTAAAAGCGAAATAAAAAAGGATTAGATAAGTTGAGGGAAAAAATGCAATATTATATGAAACAGAATAAAAAAAAAAAAAAACAAAAAGATTATGTGACTCTTTCTTTAATTATTTAAATCAAATTTCTAATATGATTCCATTTTTAGTAATGGGTTTTATTTTTCATTTTTGAGATTAGTATTTTCATTAATCAATTGATTTCATGCGAAGTTTTTGTATAATACAAATCATGATTATGCTTTGAATTCTTCGTAAATTTGAATTCTCTTTAGGTTTAAATTTTTTGTAAATTTGTGAAAAAACTTTTTGCAACAAATTTTTCTTGCAAATATTAATTTATAAAGCTGCCAGAAAGAGATAATTCTAATACTATATCGCAAAGATGTTTTATAATCAGAGATAACTTAATACAAATAATTGAATTCAAATCTCTTGGAAAATATCGTTTACCACAATAACTAATTTCATCAAAATATCCAGTTATCATCTTTTCCTGGCTCCTTACTACTAATTAATAATTAATTGTCGGTGTTAAGCCATACCTCACTTTAGTTTTTCCTAATTATTTCTATCTAAATAACCAACTGTTCCAATATAATCCTATTTATTGATTTTTTAATCATTTTAGATGTATTAAATATGAAAAATATTGTTATGAGTGGAACTATCCAGAATTATTAATTACCAGGAAATCAATAAACACAATTAGATAATCACAAAGTTCACTAAAATTTACATATTTCGTTAAAATTTACATACTTAATTTCCATGCATTTTAGTTATAATATCTTTTAAATATTATTTGCTGGCAATTTTTATCAAATTTTATAATTTGCCAAGAATTTTTGGAAATGGACGACATGTTAGAGTTATGTAATTAAAATTTTAAAGAAATTTTTTTTGGAAAAGAAGATATGATAAAAAGTTAGTTGTAAATAAGAATTTCCTGTGGTAAAAGATATATGCAAGTCTTTATAAATGATATTATCTTTATCTTCTAAATACGATATTTTATGATTATTTCTTCAATATAAGCTTTATAGAATTGAATATTAAAGCAATTTATTCTTTAAATACATAAGTTTTTAAAATTTATATAAATAAATTTGAAAACTTAAAGGCTAATGACATTTATATACGAGATGGAAGTTATCAAAAAAATAGAACAAATTAGTTAGAAGTAGAAAGAATGAGAAAGTTTGAAAAATTAAAAAATTATTTAAAAAATATTGTCACAATAATTTTTGAATTCATCATTTATTAGCTGGTCATGAAAAATTTAGAAGGTAAAATTACAACTACAGTACTGATAAAATTTTCCAATTTGAAAAGAGAGGAACTATTATGAATATGAAATCCTAAAAACTTGGCTTATAACCATTAATGGGTCAAATGTGAATACATAAATTCACTTTTCTTATTATTTTACTATACTTCTCTATTGTTTTCCTTCAATTTAAATTTTCACTAATTTTTGTTTTCTTATAAAATAATATCAATGATGCCTTATTATAAAATCAAAAATGTTGACATGATTTAAATTTAACCGAATATATTGGTTAAACGAATTTAAAATAATTAACTGAAATAAATATCAGAAAAAGAGACGCAGAAGCACCTCAAGTACTTATTTAATTAAATAAGTCTTTAATTTAGAGAAAAAACAAATAGCAAAAAGAAAAATATAACTAGTGAAAACAAAAATTAATGCGTAACTGAGAAATTTCTCAGTTTTTCTCCTATCCCGTCCCCTGAGAATAACCAAATAATTGTCATTTCTTCGCTTTTTCCTATATTTTTTTTCAATTTTAGTATCCAAGATTTTCTTATTTACAAGAAAAGAAAAGAGACTAAGTTAGATGCAATTTGTATAAACAGCCAAAATCGTCCTCATTAGTCTTGGCTTTATATTCTTAATATCCATTTTGGAATGTGAACGTAAGAAATATTATTGGAGCCTAAAGTATTGAATTAAAAAGAAGTGAAACTCATTAATCATTTTGTCTTTTGTATTTCTTATTCATACTTGATGCTTTATTAATCTTGAGTCTACACACATTTGTTATATATTAAACTTCTCATTTTTCATCATTTATTAAAATGAATTTGAAATTTATTGAAAATATAAAGGTAATCTTTCTATAATCACTACTCGTAGAGTTAAAGGACAAATTCAAAAATCTATTTATTCTAAATTTCTTCTTTTATTTTCCGTTGGTCACTTTCTCACCAATTAATTGTATATATCAAAAATCATTTAATTAATTTTTTACTAAATTAACTATAAATAAAGTATTAACTATAAAATGCAAAAGTCTACTGCTACATTTCTCAATAATTATTAATCACTAAACAAACGAATATATCAGAATATTTATTTCCGCTCATTTTTTTACTAATTAATTATTTCCAAGTAAATTGAACATAAAATATTAAAGATAAAATTATATGAAATTGTTTTCAAAATTATCAATATCGTCATTATTCAAATATAATGATTGATTACTTTTCTAAAATCAAATTATTTTAATTGCCCATGCGCATTTGTTAATTTTTATTAGTTTAATTCCTATCATTTTGTTATTATATAAATATGTTTAGTAATTTGAGCATTAAACATTGAGGTAAGAAAGCTTTTTATTATATCAAAGTAATTTCAAATATTTTTTAAATTTTTTTCTTTTTTTGTATTTACTTGTTTTTCCTTAAAAACTTTGCTGAAAAACTTACATAATTTTATTTAAAAGTCTAATAAATAAAGTTAATGAACAATACATCAAATAACATGATATATGCATATCATATCACTGAAGTATGATAAAGGTGTATGTTTCATATATAAAATGTATAAGACAGAAATATATCATATCATTGTAATCAATATATATATTGTTAAACTGATATTGCTTATACATGAAAAGATGTAAACATAGATATATCATTTTGTTATTTGTGTGTAATGATGCTTATATAAATTAATATTGAAAAATTTATATAAATTAAATAAATAAGTAATCAATTATATATATATATATAAACCAACCGCCAAATATTTCATTTCTATTTCGTATGGCATATATGTCAAATTTGGATTTATTCAAATCGTCATATTCCAATTCATCTAATTTTTGTCGTCGCATGTTAGGCGCTCTTGTTATAAAACTCTATAAAATGGCATATTAAATTTTTGTTAAAAGTTACTTTAAAAAAATGAATTTGGATTTTATGTCACTTAATTTTTGAATAAATTAATTAAAGCACTTTTTTATAGAAGAAAAAGGCAAAAAAAGTGACTGAAAAAATAAGTGAGAAATTGATAAACTGAATTACACAAATTAAAATAAATAAATTAATTAATTCAGTCGCAATAACTGAACCGCAAAAACTGAACGAATTAATAAATTGAACTTCACATTGAAATGAAATAAAAAATTAAATAAATTAATGAACTGAATTACAAGAATCAAAAAAATATTATAACTTTTGAAAAATTTAATTTTTGAATTCAACAATTTTATTTTATCATTTTCTTTTCTCGTCTTTTCATTTATATTAGAGTTATTTTCTGTATTTTAAATTATTTGTATTTTCGAGTTCAATTCATTATTTATAGATAACCATAAACATATACAAACGGTTATGTTATAAACTTTAAAATAAGTGCAAGCTACCGGTTGTATCCGTTGTTCTTGAAGCATTCTGAGTCGGAAACTTGCATGAGCACCATGAAATGCTTTCCGGTAATGCTTACCGGATAATTTCCATCCGTCATCATCTGTATTCAATTGTTGATTTGTTCGTGAATTAGATGGAATTAAATTTGTCATCGATTCTATCATCACATTATCATTTCCATTTATCGTTTTAACATTTTCTAATGCTTCCTTTTGCTGTAAATTGTTTTCAATCAACTAATTATAAAAATTATTTGTTCAAATATAATCATAAAGAACTAAAATTTCGTTTTCACAGTAATTTTTTCAAAAATTCAGATTTTTTCTGGAAATATGCAATTATCACTACTGTTAGACATTATTTAAATAAAAGAAAGGGTTGAGTCAAGGTTTATCAATTAATTTATTAAAAGGTCAATTAATTTTTTCACAAACTTATTTATTAATTAATATCTAATTTATTACTATTTGCAATGAAAGCAAGCTAAAATTACATTAAAAATATCAAATTATTGTTTGATTGAGTAAAAATTTGAATTTGATCAAAATAAAAAAATAGTCTGGGGCAGATAAGTGAAAATGATAAAAAATGATAAAAATGACAAAATTATGATATCATACTTTTTCTGATATATCTTCTTCGTATGTTATCGATAAGGATTGTGCATTTGCAGTGTGTGATACAGTTGATACTGGAACATTTGATATGGATGACGCAATCGAAGCTGAAGATTTATCCGTTGGTTCAAACATTTCCATTTATTTTAAATCGATATTTTTGCTGTATTTTCTGCGAAAAAAGGCATTAAATTACATCAGTCATTTAAAATTTTAATTTTTCTAATTCATTATTACAGGAAATTTTATTCATTTCAAATTTAAATTCCACTTTTGATAACAATTATCATAAAACATAAAATATATCTGAACTATTTGTAAAACGCTGCATAAAAGAAAGAATGTTGAAAAATGAAATAAATAATTATAATAAAATAAAATGCAATGCATATATTTTTAATCATATAATTCAAAGAACTAATATTTCACAATTACAGAACTTGCAAAGCATAAACTTTCTTACTTAAATTCAGAACTAAAAATTTTAAATTTTAAGATTTATTTATAATATATATGTTCTCTTTAATCTATTAATGGTTGAATGCATCATTTAATTTAGTCAAAATATTTTAAATTTAAAAAGCAAAATATTCTCGCAATCACTTAGTGATAATTAAAAAAGAATAAGTAAACATCACACTCATAAAATATGCAAACGATGATGCTACTATTCTGACATTAACATCAATGATTTTTTTTAGTTAGCTACTTCGTTTCGAAAAAATTTTTAAAATTAATTACAAAAAGCATTTTGATAAATTTGTTTTAAAATTCTAAAATTTAATGATTGCTGTGGCTTTAACATTAAAATTTATCGAATAAATGAAAATATGAAATTTAGATTTGAAATGAATTTACATTAAATTTCAATTCAGTAATTTGTTGGAATTATTTCGAATTATTCAATTTCAAATTAGATCAAGAAAGTGATTAATTATTCTTTCCTAATTATGAACTTATTTTTATTAAGATTATTTTTAGGATTATTTTTAAATTCTCATTTTTAAGGTTTTTTTTTTGTGGAATAAAATGTCAATAATTCTAAAGTCAAATAAATATCCAATCTTATTAGAATAATGTTAAGTGAAACGCATTTGCCTGAAATTCGCTAGGCTCCATATCTTATTATTTTACTTTACTACTTTTTAATAAAACTCTTTATTCAATTGAACAAAATTACATTTCAGAACGCCTATTTTGTGCTGACCTGATCTGCTTTATGCTAATCTGATTTATTCTAACCTAATCTTATTTGTTTCGTGCCAGATTAGATCTGATTATTTGGCAGAATTGATTAAGACCAAATTATTTATCACAAAATTTATAAGCAATTTTACTTTCTATAGCTTCAATATTACTAGAACATTATTAAGAAATGGAATTAGTCTCTGAACAACATAATCTAACAATTGATATCGAATTTGGTTGTCGAAATATTAAACCGAATACTATTATAACAATTTTTAATTGAAGATAATATAATGATACCAATTATATTGATATTTAAGTTATATCATGGTGATAAAGAATTTAAAGAAAGCATTGCTGCTTGGAAAAATCAAATATTATCATAATGATTTTTCAACACGAATAAAAATTAATATAATGATATTAATTATATTAGAATCTAAATTGTAATCAAAATAATAGTGTTAAAAAACTTGAAAAAAAGCATTATTTTTTCTAAAAACTTTAACATCATCAATACTAATTTTATATAAAAGCGAATCTAAAAGAAACAGTTTATTTATTTTTAAATAATAATTATTTTTTGAATATCAAAATGATTGGCACAAATATCAAATCTAATTGCTTCATCATTTTTTAAGTCTTATTTTTAACAAAAAACTATACTGATTCAAACTTCCCTCTTAATTTCTTTAAATTTATTCGTTTAATTTAACAATTTTTCAACTTTAAATATACTAGTATTTAAAGTAAAATAAATTTATAATCTGAGCAAATGTATCAAAGAAGATCAAGTGATAAATTGATAAAAATGGAAGAAGCAAATATATAAATTTATTGAAATTTTTCGACCGTACGAGACAACATTTAATAGTTTGTTATTAATAAAATTCTTTGAAACCAAGAAGTCTGAACAATTGACGTTTTAGTAAGAATTAATTGAAATGAAAAATTGTCGCATAAGATTTACTTTTTTTGACATTCTCGATAGTACAGTATGAATAACGCTAAGCTAAACATTTCTCGAGGATTATTAGTAATTATGTCATTGAAAGCAATACAACGAGAGTTTTTAATTAGGCAAGAAATAGAAGAACTTAAAAAGTCAAAATAATTAAAATTTCAACCAAACATTTTTTTTCAGAAATATATTAAACATGTACTTTTTGCATTTCATTTTAGAAGAATTGCTAGGCATAAAATTTAGAAGTTTTTGTAACTACTTATTAATTTCTGCAAAATTATAATTTTTCTAATCTTTCTCTCTATATCATTTTATTGGAAAAGAAGAATTTTCCAAATTTATTAAATAATTTTTTGCTTTGATTTTTTTCCTTTAAATATAACAAATTGCAAATATAATTATTAAATATGCAAAATAAATCTTAACGTTTAAAATTTTAAAATCCCACAGTAATAGACAAATATAATTATATCATTTATAAATTTGAGCTAAGTAATGAAATATGCAAATAGAATGGATATGTTGAGAATGAATGGATATTTTTTATCATTGATAATTAAAAAAAGTATTATCAAAATTTCAAGTTGCCAAATAAATTAAAATTAACTTTGAAAGAATTTTTCCTTTTAAATATATATAAACATGCATGTGTATGTATATTTGTATATTGCTAAAAATGTTTCCATAATTATTAATTAAGTTTATTTCCATAATTAAGTTGTTGATTTAATACTTTTTTGCTTTTAATTTCGTTTATGAATTACTGAACATTTTGAAACATCACTTTTTGAAAGTATTCGTCAAATATAAGTGGCAAGTATGATTACCATGGTAACTAAGATGATGACGGTGATGGATATAACAATTGATAGCTTGCTTATTCAACTTGGCAAAGGAATTTCATTTGATAATCGATAATTCGAATTTTAATTTTTTTGATTATTCGTTGCAGATAAATTTTCTATGATATTTGTATATTTAAGCAAGAAGGTTACATTTTAATTTATTTGATTTTTTTCTGAAAATAATTTCTAATAATATATAAAAGAAAATTTTTTTCAAAACGTTTTTCATCGATATTTTCATATGCTTCATCTTTCATATTTCATCATTAATTGAATAATAAAACTTTGTTTTTTGTTTATCTGTTTTTTTTTTTAATATGATAAACAAAACTGATAGCTCCATGAATGATAGTATAATGCGGTGTTGATATTCTATCACTGATCACTGATAACATTTCGTGATAATTTCTTCAGTTGGAATATTTAATCATTCATTTTCTGTTATAAAAAATTGAAGAAAAAGAGAAATTGGTGATTGATAGTTCGAGATTGTTTGTAATAAGAATTGCTTTTCATATCATTGCAAAATGATTGATAGCAAATTTTATTTGCACAAAAAAAATTTCTCTTAGATTTTTAAATAATAAAATTTAGTTTAATTTCCTTTCATTTTTTTGGCTATAATATTTGCAGATTTCGATACCAAATAATACTAAATTACATTGTGTATCATGGATGAAAACATCGGGATACATTGCAACAGGAGGAAATCAGGGACTTTTAAAAATTCTCAAACTGTCATCAAATTCACGTTAGTAAATTTTGTTTTTAGTTTATTCTGTTTTACTTTCTATTGACAGATTTATTGAACAGATATAACATAAAATATATTGAAATTTTTATTCGGATGAATTAAATAAAATGCAACAAATGTATCCATTTCCTTATTCAAAATATTAAAAGTCATAAAGTAATTCTTAATTGAATTTAATTTCAAATTTTGAAATTTGAGAAACCCAAGGACCCTGAAACATTCTAATTAAGGTTAGTCCAAATTCTAGAATTTGGAAATCATAGGCATGATATTCTCAACTGAAGTTAGTTACAAACTATTCTGAAAGATCACAAAACATAAAATTCTTAATTAGGGTTAATTTTGAAATTTTAAAACAATAAGGCACGTAATTCCTAGTTAAATTCAAACTCTGAAATTTGAAGCATCGTAGAGCATAAATAATCACAAATGAAAGTGATTCTAAACTTTGCATGTTGAGAATTATATGACATACTAAGATCATAAGGAATGTAATATTTCCTAATTACGCTAATTTCAAATTTAAAAATAGTAAAATTATAAGGCATGCAATTCTTCATAGTTAATTTCAAGCATTAAAATTTGAAAAATGATAAGCTATAGAATAAATTACAACTTATCGTAGGATAATTATTAACTTAAATTAATTTTAAACTTTAATAATTTTTTTCTTTTCTAAAGAACAAGAAAAGGTTTTTTGCCAACCCTTTTTTTCAAATATAAATAAATTACTTGAATGTAATGCAATAGATTATGATAAAGAGAAAGTAAAGATGAAAAACTTTGCAGAGAATCAGAATCCATCATCGTCAACGATATCGAACAATTTGTCGGTGAATCAAAATTTAGATGGGCATTCAAATATTGTTCATATAGCGGAATGGAATGAAAGTTGTCAGAAGTTGACGACATGTGATAGTAACGGTTTGATAATCGTTTGGTTAACACAAAGTGATAATTGGTATGAAGAAATGATCAATAGGCGGAATAAGTCAGTCGTAGTTGGTATGGCATGGAGTCATAACGGTACTAAAATTGCGATCGCTTATGAAGATGGTTTGCAGTTTATTATGGTTCAAATTAATTGTTACCACCTACATAATAATTAAAACTTACTGTAATTGTTTCAAGTTTAAACTGAATAATGCTAAAGTAAATAACAATTAAAATAAGCAGTAAAATGATATTGGAATTAATTGCTATCATTTCATCTAAATTAAATTTAGAATAAGTAATAATGAATTAAACGCTGCTTAAAATAAGCTGTGTTTATACTTTCATTATGCTGAAATTAATTGTCACTATTCAAATGACAATTTAACCTCACTATAACTGTTTCAAGTTTAAGATAATTATTACTGTTATATCAGTTAATTGGATATTTTTTCAATCTACTTATATTTCACAAGAGAAATGGAAGATTTTTTGTTTGATGATCAAAATTATTAAATGAGAGGAGAAGAAAATAAAAATTTATGAGTTGTTCTAAAGAAAACGATGTGATAGAAGACGGATGATGGATAATTTGCTGGGAAAATGAAATTATCTATGAAATGAAGGAAGAAAGCTCGGATAGATGAAAATAAATAAAAGACGAAAGCTTGGATAGACAGCTGATTTTTCTTTTCAATCTAAAAAATGAATTGAGGGAATTTTAATTAGTTAGGATTTCTTTTTATAGCAAAATACAACAAAATATGCATATAATTTATCCGAGAGATTTGCATATTCTTGAGGGAAAGATCGAGAAATTTAAATCAAAAATAGTCAAAACATTGAATAATTAAATGGAGGCGCACACTTATCATTTTTATAATACTATAAAGGTTTTTATAATACTGTAATACTATTTTTATTTTAAAAATACATTTAATTTATAACCATTTCTCTTTATCTTTAATTTCAGGTCAAGCAATTGTCGGTTCTGTCGATGGAAGTCGTTTGTGGAACAAAAATGTCGCCAGTAATTTGGTAGCACTCTGTGTAAATTTTCCATATTTCAATAAGAAAAAAAAGATTAAAAAATTTGATGCATTAAGTTCCGATATTGATAATTGAAATTTGAAAAAAAAGAAATAGAGCAAGCGGTAGTTATTTCGAAAATATGGTTGTTAGTATTATCCAAGTAAATATTAAATAAAGACTGACTAAATTTTACATAAATTCAATAAATTAAGTGAAAAATTAGATGATTTCTCACTAATAATTGATATACATTAATATTAAATTTAAATTAAAAAATTCAATGAAAAAAATTTTAAATATTTTAACTTCCAAGGAATTTATCAATAACTATATTAAAGTTTCAATTCGACTCATTTGAATGTATTAAATTTGATGGAAAATTTCAAATATTTTAGTAGCAAAACAATTTATTTTTGATATTTAATGTGTAAATGTGTAATACACTTAATATTAAATCAAAATTTGATTCCGACTAGAAATTATATGAATTCAATAAATTCAATGAAAAATTTAAGCATTTCAATGATCAGATAATTTGTCACTGCTATCTAATACATGTCATACATTTAACGTTAGATTAAAATCTCGATTTGATCAAAATTTTATGAATCAATAAATTTCTTATTTCCAATATTCTAATGGTTGTATGGTTTATTATTAATATTTAATATATTTAATGCTGATAAAACTTTGATTTGATTAAAAATTCCTTGAATTTAACAAATTTGATGGAAAATTGTGAGGCATCCCGATGGGTAGGCGATTACTGATATTTGAAATAATTGCATCGATGCATTTGATATTAAATTAAAATTTTAATTTGACTCAAGTGCATATGATCTTAATAAATTTAATAAAAAGTTTTTGATTATTCTAGTGGTCAGGTAATTCATCGTTGGTACTTTTTGGTTTAATGGATGGCGAGATACATGCATACGATGGCGACAGGTGCATTTATACATAAATTGCGGATGGCTTGCATAGAAAATGTTGAAATGGAAACAGCATTAAATAGTATGTTATTTATAGTATCGTATTTTTCAATTTAATATTCCTTCAATTATTGATTATTATGCGAATTATCGAAGAAATAATTATTTCATTGATTGGATGATTGAAATGAATGCTACAATATCATTGTTATTTACTAAATTAAATTACTTCTCGAAATAATCAACAAATAGTGTTTTCAGAAATTTTTATTTCAGAAGATCTGCGTCGTGTTACAATTGTTTCGATGGAATGGTTTACTCCAGTCTCTCAAAAAACTCACTATTCAAACAATTATCAGGTCGGCTTATTCCGGGATTAATGAACAAATGTATTTTGAAATTATGGCAAAAAGAAGGCAATTCTAAATATTACAAATATTACAATACTTTTTTTTAACTCTTAATTCTTTCTCCTCCATTGTTTTCTTGCAAATTTCATTTACAGTAATATTGTCAATTTCAATAATTTATTTACTGATTTGCTGAATTTCCGATATCACAACAACGAACTTCCATTTCGGACGAACCACCACGATTTCATGTTGCATACAATCATGGCATTGTACAATTGATGGCACATGAAAATGATTCAAGTTAGTATTGTATTGTATTATAGTATTGTATTGTATTAAAGATAAAAGATGATAATATTCGATATAAACATTATTTTTTAAAATTTTAGTAGAGTTAATTTAAAAGAAAAGTTGGAAATGTTATTTTCTAATGATTCTCATTAGCATTTGATAATTATTTATTACTGATTAATTTATGCAGATCCGATCATTATTAAACTACCAAATATGATCCTCACTAAAGCTCGCTGGTCACCAGATGGTTTAATTCTTGCAATATGTGGTCTACAAACCAATTTGGAGGATGAAAAATGTATGATACATTTCGCTAGCGCTTTTGGAGAGGTCAAACTTTATTCTATCTTATTTTTTTGCAAATTTTTATCGATAAAAAATTTTAAATGTTATAATTAATTTTTCTAATACATTAGTTCAATTAGTTCAAATATCTTTTTATGAACGGTGATATTCTATTTTTTTAGAAAAGATGATTTGGCAGCAAAAGGAAAAAAGTATAGGAAAAAATCAAAAAATTATTTTGGTTTTTTCTTAAAAAAATTTTTATCCTATATTTTGCTATTTGCTTCGCTTTTTTTTACCATTCTGCCATAAATCGAATTTTCAAATATTTTCCCAATTTTAGCCTTTGAGGAATTTGCATATACCTGGACAGACAATTACGGATATATCTTGGGAAGGAGATGGTTTGCGACTTTGTGCAGCTGTAGATAGCCATTTATTCTTTGCTAATATTCGACAAGATTATAAAGTAAATACCGTAATTATTACAGTATTTAAAAGAAATAACGTTATATTCGATAAGATTACAAAAGATGTATTGTATTTACAACGATATATTTGATTTAGATTGCAAAGTGTGTATTGTAATTACAGTATCAATAAAAATCTAATAATTTTAATTGCTCATTGATATCGAATGAATTATTAATATGACTTAGTTATCTAAACTAACACAAGCATTTATCAAGGATTTTAATTTTACAATTTTATTTTTTAAAGGATATCCTCTGATCTCTTCAAAATGTTATCTACAGAGGAGAATGAACTAAATTATACATAAGTGCAGTTTAAAAAGAAACATATAATATATTGTAATATCTTTTTTACGTTATATATTTAAAGAGAATTCTTGAATTGTTTTAAATGTTTATTTTTTAGTGGGCTTACTGTGGTCAGACGATAATTTATTCATATGAAAGAACAGAGAGTAAAGAGCATTGTGTGGTATTCTTTCAAACAAAACTTGAAGAAGCTTATCTGCAATATGTAAAACCAATCGTTGCGATAGCCGCTGCTGATGAACATTGTATTTTGATATCACGTGTCGAGAATCAAATTGGCCAAGTTTCTTACGCATTATTGCTATCACTAGTCATTTATCTTATTATGAAAACGAGTAGATAAGTTCAAGACATGAAATTGTTAAATATTTGAATTTATAGCATTTAAAATATTATAAAATATAAAGTAGAAGAAGGGATTAACTAAACCAATTAAACTTGAAGTCATCACTTTTAGTCTGTTACTTAAATAGAAGAAATTTGATTTTTCGAAGTGAAAGTAATTTTTTTTTCAATGTCTTATACAAAATAATTAAAAAAAATTAAGTATTTAAATGAGCAAAATGGTTGATTAAATAAAAGTAATATTTTATTTTCCAGTATCTTATGCAAATTTGTAATGGTATTGGAACAACAGTTGATTCCAAATATATCAATTTGGAACCAAGACATGTAGTAATGAGTGAATCCGTAGTTGTTATCGCAAATAATTTATCATTCACTATTTGGCAATATAATATTCCATGTGTTATCAATCGAGATGTTAATTTAAGCATTGCTAATTCAAGTACAATTGATGAACAGTAAGTTTATAATATTTCCATTTCTTTTTTATGATTCGAAACAATTTTTGATTTTCTTTGATATCTTATTAGGATAACATCTAATTGTAACGCTTATCAATTAGCATCCACTTCATACTTCCCTCAATAGATTTTAAAATATTAATGAAATTTTAGCTTGTATTATGTTGATAAAAATGACGAAATTGATACGTCTTCATCTAATATTCGACGATCACAGGTATTGAAACTTTTGCACTAAATAATAAAGCGATTAATAAAAAAACATATTTCATCTTTTATTACATAGTAATTAGAAAAAAGATGTGGATAAGGAAAAAAACATGAACAAAGAGATAAACACATTAAAATAAGGATTACACGTATTTCACGTGCGTATGATTCTTGCT
This sequence comes from Dirofilaria repens, assembly GCA_008729115.1. Classification (NCBI taxonomy): domain Eukaryota; kingdom Metazoa; phylum Nematoda; class Chromadorea; order Rhabditida; family Onchocercidae; genus Dirofilaria; species Dirofilaria repens. The sequence goes on from SNRZ01000065.1 coordinate 311,099, forward strand.
CAGAAAAAATCACTTCATACGATTAAGAATTTATTTCAGCGTCAGCAAGATGAGATATGTGCAATAGGAATTTCGAAACAATTTATTCTCGTTGTAAGTTTTCAAATTGAAATTTCTCTTTAACCATATTTTTTAGAAATGTCAAATAAATTAACTTAATATATACGAATTTCATCTTTAAATTCTTTAGTATTTTTCAATGAATATGCTTAATTTTTGCACATAAGAATAAATGCAATCAATGAAGATTAATTGTAATAATAAGTGTGATGCATTTAATGTAAATGACACTTAGTGATAATATAATGAAATTAAAATTTAAAAATGAGAAAAGAAAATGGCGAAGAAATAATTGCAGTGTCGAAATTCTGGAGCAGCTAATTATTATTCATTACCAGAGGTGACACTACAATCAACTCTTAATTTGAATTGTCGTGTAGAGAAATTAGAAATAAATTGTAATGGAACAAGATTAGCTGCACTCACTGATAAAGGATTAAAATTATTCGAATTACGCGACACCACCGCGGTATCGTTGTATCTCGAGCGCAATGATGTTTGGAATATTAAATGGGATTCGGTAAATACATTCATTTTAAAATTAGTTTTTAAACCATTTGAAATAAGCAAAAGGGAAAAGGAAGCTACTATCAAATTTCCAATGCACAAAATTTGATAATCGATTTTTTTGTTAAAACTTATAAAACTTATGTTTTTTCATTCGCTACACTAAAATGACAAAAGAATTAAAAGATGAAGTTTTTTCGGAAATAGTGTTTAAGCAATATCTGTTTAACGTAAGTTACTTAATCTAGGTTAGAAATTTTGATTATTCAATTCAATATTCTTATATCAAGAAATATTTCCGGAAATAATATATAGCACTTACTTAATTAAAGTTGTTTCAATTGCAATTTAATTTTGAATAAATATGCAACAGATTCTATTACTACATAAAAGCAAATCAAATTTAAAATAATAATATGTATAAAATTTGAATAAACATGCAATATCAGGGTATATTTTCAGGAAAAAGATGATACTATAGCGATAATGGAGAAAACAAGAATGCATGTTATACGAAATAAAGAAATTGAAGAACCGATTGTTAATAATGGTTACATTTGCTCTTTCAAAAATCTCATTGTTCGTACCGTGCTACTGGATGAACTTATGAAAAATCCTGAAACACCTCATAAGTCATTCATTATTGATGTAGAAATTAAGGTAATCTCGTAAATAATTTCCTTTTATCCAAATTATTGAATGCTGAAATAGGTTATGTAATTTTTCATCTGAATTTAAAAAATATATTTAAAGATCATTCATTCGTCAAGAATTCGGGAATTCCAGTTTTTTCAGAATTATTTCAGTTACTTCGAAATGTGAAAAGCCTTCTGGAAACAATGGAAATTCAAAAAGCAACAGCATTTATCGAAAAGAATAATCATCCGAAATTATGGGCACTGTTAGCTGAAGTAGCGTTAAATCGTCTTGACACTATTGTGGCAGAACATGCATTCGTAATGTTGAAAGATTATGCCGGAATACAACTTATCAAACGGATCAATGCTTTACAGGTAGATGAAATAGCTTGATAATTATATCACTTATTATCCTCACATGTTGTTTACTTTATTTCACTCGAGCATCATTATCGTTTTAATTATTTGAGAAACAAAAATTGAAAAACTTTAAACGTTTTACCATTCACATGATAATATTGCAGCAAGATGAATTTAAGAAAGCTGAAGTTGCAACATTTTATGGCCGCATCGATGAAGCAGAAAAAATTTACATGGATAATGATCGACGTGATTTAGCAATTGAACTACGGAAAAAAAATGAATGATTGGTTTCGAATTGTTGAAATTCTGCAGAAAAGTAGACAACCAGGTGATGATAAATTATTAAAGAAAGCATGGAATCATGTTGGCGATTATTATGCTGAACGACAAAAATGGTAAGATAATTAAGAAATACCTTTGAATTATTTTAATTCAATGCATTCCTATCAAGTAAGTTTCAACTTGAATTTTGCAGTTTTTTATCTAACTTGATTTTTGTAGTTTTCTTAAACCAACGATGTAATTGATAAATTTGAAAATTACCACATCATTCTCATATATTATTTAAATTTAGCGAAAGTTTATACTTTGTGGAAAGTTTATCTTTAACATGACAGTAAGACTGACCAATTAATCAGATATTTAATAAGAATAAAAAATTTTAATTTGTTCATTGTTGATAATGTTTCAGGAAACAAGCCGAGAGTTATTATGAAAAAGGAGAAAATTATAAGCAACTGATTCGGTGCTATCTAATGGATGATAATTATGATAAAATGGAATTGTTAGCAAAACATTTATCCGATGGCGACAAACTTATCGCAGTAAATCTTTGACATTTTCAGTTGCATATTGTCATTTCTAGCCGATCATCATTCTGATTTTTTATTTAAGTTAATTAATTAATTCGATTATCTGTAATTTCTAATTAATTTTTGATAAAGTTCATTAAATTTCAATACTTTGTATTTATAAAATCAAATTTATCATTTTTCTAAAAAAACAAACAAAGTGATGAACTTAGTGGATTGACAAAATGGGAATAAAACATAGGAATGATTTAAGAGAAGTTAAAGTTAATTTCATAATAAGGTAAGCTTTGATGATAAATCCGTAATAAGCTTATTTCCTTTTAGCATTACTACTATGCATTTATTGATTATATAAATTTAAAAGTCTAGTTTTTATAGGAAATTGGTGAAATTTTTTTTAATGCTGGTTTATGTGAAGAAGCAGTGCGGTGTTTTGTTCGGGTATGTTATATGAAATTTTTCAAAATAAGTATTTTTAATTCATCGTTGAAACTACAATTGTTAAACTTGATATTGCTTGTCTTATTTTAAAAGCTATATAATGGTTTATCTGATGGTAATTAAAATTTAATAATTTCTTGTAGAATAAAGGTTTTTTTTTTTGTTTTCCTTTGCGATTATAACGATGGTACCGTATTATCTGAATGAAAAAGTGATAGTAGAACCATGATATTAGGTATCGTAACCTCCGAAAGGAAACAAACTTTTTAGTTGAGAGCATTATGATATCTATTTGTATCAACTTCAAAATAATGAAAACTTCTATTTGTAGAACAGATGAAAGATGTTAAAACAAAATGAGGAAGTGATCTATGATTATCAAAAAAATTTAAAAATGAGATTATTAAAATGGTGAAACGAAATATATTTGTTTATTTACATTTATTCCGATTATTTATTCATTTGTTGATTTCAGTGTGGTATGTTAAATGAAGCATTGGATGTATGCATACAGCTGAATCAATGGGAACAAGCGGTCCAATTATCCAAGACTTATAATCTTCGTGATGTCCATTTATTGCTTAATCGATATGCCGAACAATTGACAGGTATTAATATTTATTTCTTATTTGATTTCATTCAATTCATTCTTTTCATTTTAATTTTTTAATTAATTTCTGCTTGAAATTTCTGCACTTCCTTAATCTTAATTAATTTTGTTGTATTCATGTTTCCTTAATTATCGTTTATTAATTTAATATATTCTCATACTTATTATTTATTTAAACAAACACTGAAACCTGTATAATGTTGAATTTACCAGAAATAATACAATCATTGATAAGGATAAGCTGTTGAGAAAATATAATAATATCAATATAATTTATAGATCATAACAGAAAAATTCTTGAAGATTATTTTAAATTTAAAAAATCAAGGATAACACTGAGAAAAATAAAAACATTTCGTGAAAAAGTTGAAGGAAATTAGTTGATATAGAAATGTACGTATCAATAAAATTAGATTAATATTGCTAAAGTCTTAATATATTTAACATTGAACATTCATTATCAATTTTCTGATAAATAATCTGTGTAATTTCAAATAAAATAAATATTGTAAAAATTCGAATGTACGTCAGCAATAAATTGATAATAAATATTTTAGGAAGTAATGAGAAAACATTTGCAGCTGTACAACTTTATAGAAGAGCTGGCAAATATTTGGAAGCAGCTCGTATTATTTTTGATGTATGTTGTTATTGTTTTATTTAATTGTTAAATTTTTAATAAACAACGCGATTTCAAAATATAGAATTCTCGCATGAAATAAAACAAATATAATCATTATCATTATCATTCTGATCATTTTCATAATTCTTTCTAATTCTAAAATTAATCTGAAAATTTAAGTTTTGAATAAAACATTAAAAACAATCTATCATATTGTTGTTTTAATAATTTGTATGTCATTTTTTGTATTATTTTTGTTGCAATAATTTACACTTAGAATATTATATAATTAAGGTATATTTACCAAGTTAAATGTATCAAAATTATTGAAAATTTATCTGACGAAATATTAACATTTTTAAAGGACTTTTGCTGATGGCAATATAAAATAATTCCTTTATCGTAAAATATATTTGCCCAGAACAGTTCAAACTTATTTTCTTGAATTTATTTATTTTTTTACTTTTCCTTTACAAATTTATTGAATTTGTTTCGTGAAAGAATTGAAGGTTCCATATTTTCAGATTGCAAATGAAGAACGTGTGAAGCAAGCTGAGGTTTTACGTTTAAAAAAATTGTACGTAATGGGAGCTCTTCTTGTTGAACAATATCACGAACAAAGAAAATCAGAAATTTCTAAAGAATCAACAAATAAATCTGATGTAGAATTTGCTTTTTTTCGACGAAGATTCTATTACATAATAATCTGATATTGATGGAAGAAAACATCGTAATCAATAATTTTTAAAAGATTCATTCTCTGCTTAAAATTTACGTGTAACATCGTTTGTGACTTACAAATTCCGCTCCATAAATTTGGATTTCTCACAAGAATAATATTAATGCTGATGAATTTACTAAAAACTCCTGTTCTATTATTTGATTTCAAAAAAAGCGTTATAATCTTATATATTGTTTCAAACAATTTTTTTATCAGCATACTTCAATCATCTAATCTTTGAAAAAATAAGAAAACTAATTTAGCAAATAACTGTTGAATATATTTGAAAACTGTTAAATTTCATAAAGAAATGTTTTGATTTCAGGCGGAAATAGCTATAAAAGGATTGTTAGAAGAAGATAGTAAAATTTCGCTAGCTGATAGCATTCTCATTGATAACGCATGGCGTGGTGCTGAAGCTTATCATTTTTATATGCTTGCACATCGACAACTTTATAATGGTTAATTTAATTTTATATTAATTTAATTTGAAAGTTTTGCTTTTTATTAATTTTTGCATAAAATTTATTCCTAAAATTATCGTTTTTTTTATTCGAACGATAAGAATTGCATATTTCTTCGTTTATTGTTGCAGTAAAAACAATTTCAGAATTAATTACATATTGATTTAGTGTTATAATTATTTTTAAATATAAAATATTTAAAAATAATTATAAAATCATAATACTTTATCAATGTTTATCATTGTAATAAAAAAATAAATTAATGATAAAGAGTGCATTGGAAATAGGCGGAGAATTGTGATATTCAGTTAAATCACCAATATGAAATGCTCCATTTTACAAATCCTTCAGTTCATATCTTTAATATTGCTATTTATCGATCGATTACATTTTTTCGATTAAAACTTCCATTTTGAACAGTGAACTTGTATTTTTTCAATTTAGACAAAGTATTTTTCATTGTTAATTTCATAAATTTTCATTAATCTAAATTAATTATGAATTTAATCAATATAGGTGATATGGATAAAGCAATGACGACTGCCGACGGATTATGAGGATCTCATCGATCCGGCCGAAATTTATTCCCTTCTTGGTTATATTTAAAATCATTTATATGCTGATATATTTATTTATTAATTTAAAATAATAATTTAAATTTTGATTGAGTTTTAATAACATACATATTATTGCCTTTAATAGAAAGAGAAAAGTTATTTTTAGTTCAATGAATATTTCATTCTTTGTAGTTACTATTTTAAATTTTCGTTTTTTTTCAACAAATTTTTAATTAAATTTTTCTGTTCATTTAAAAATTATTTACAGCTTTATCAAGTTGTACTGCGCGACAATTTGCAGTATGCAGTCGTGCATTTATCAAATTGGAAAGTTTAGATTCATTCACAGCAGATGAGAAAGAAACATACAAAAAACTTGCCATAAAAATTTTCACCAGGTAGGTGTATTTTGGATATGTTTCTTAAAACTGAAATGATACAAAGAAATAGAAACAAGAAAATTAGGCTATAATCAATATAATCAATAATCATTTCTAGATATCCACCGACAGATACACGAATAAATAAGATGGAATGTACTAAATGCTATGCACAAATTCAAGATTATTGCCAAGTATGTCCATCGTGTGGTATCAAATTCTCGACATGTGTAGCAAGCGGTCGACCGCTTCTTGACCATCAATTCTGGTTTTGTCCAAATTGCAAGCATCGTGCCTATGAAGACGAAATTAATTTGTTGAAATTTTGTCCATTATGCCATTGGAAAATTATAACATGATTATAAATGATATTGGATATATTTAAATCACTTCGAGTGACTAGTTAAATTAAAATAATTTATCTGGATTATCTCCTTTCAATTATTGAATTGTCTCTTTTCATATTCATGCTGAATTGTTTTCTACTAATTTATTATTCTAAATCATTATTATTGTTAAAATATTACCATACCATAAAGCCTAAATAAAAATTAATTCCATTCCTCTTCTCTACATTCGTTCTCTTTCTTGTATTGTAATATATTACAAAATTTACTATAAGTAACAAAAAAAGTAGTTGGTGATTCAAATACAATCATTTCAATGCATTATTAGAATAGAACATAAAATTCCTATATTGATGTACTTGAATGATTAATTTATTATCATAAATATTATGGAGAAGATTTTATTAAAAAAATAAATTAAATTTATTAGTTTAGAAATTTATACTAATGTTTAAAAATTGGGTAATAATCATTTGGTGAGATGTATTATGATCAAAATATTCTTGAGATGCCTATGTTTTTAATCATCGCTTAATTAACATATCGAATAAAAAGTTGAAAAAATTTGAGTTAACCTTAAACTTGTAATATGAGAAATACATTATAATTATGGACATAGAATATGGCATATTAATAGTGCATTAATTACTACTCCTTTATTAATAGAAGTTCTAAATACATAGAGAGATTTTAATTAATAAGTACTAATTAATGCATTACAATATAACACATTTTATTATATTTTTCAAACATATCCTATGATATCGTATATAATGTTGGAATCATTAGAATTTATATATAATAATAAAATAATTAGAATTTATATCTAATAATAAAATAATTAGAATCGAAAAATATCACCATTAAGAAATAAAGATTTTTCGTTTGCTATTTCATCTTTTTTGCTGTTGATAACTTCAATTAATATAAGTTTTGCTACTAATAGGTGTTTAAGTTTCAATTTAAATTGCTCGAATTCTTATTACATTCTCCTCTTATTGCGCATTCCATCATATAATATTATTGTTTTATATAAAGGAATTTAATACATAATATTTTATTAAATTATGAACAATAGCGAGCATTAAGATAATCGGACGATGAAGTTTATCAATGAATGATTGATTAAATTGATATAAGCTGAAAATAAACAATCTTGAAAGAAACATAAATACAAGAAAACAATTAGAAATAAGCTCTATAATGAAAAATATTTATTAAACAGATATTAAAAAGAATTTTGTTTTCATGAGATTTTCATCCAGAAATTATTGAAAGTATAATTAATCTATTCGATAAAAATTTTTAATTTATTGAAAATATTATTTAAAACGAAGAAAATAATCCAGTGTATTTTAATATCATAAATATGAGTAAACGAATTTTAAGGATGAAAAAAATGACTGAATCTTATCATCATAATCATTTCGAGGAAAATTTCAATAATTTATCTTGGCTGTTCTATTGAATACCGACAGTTTGGGCTTTTTATTAATGATACATTAGAAGTCACACACAGTAGGATAGATTTTATCTAATTGCTCTCTCTCAATTATTATTATCTCTCAAATCCGATGTATAATATATGTATTGTAATTATTAGTCTTATATGTCAATTTAAATTATTTCAATAATTAATTGAACATCATTTGTTGTATACAGATTATTGAGAAAAAAGGAGCAACATTGAAGTTTTGGAAATAATTATGTCAGTTATCAGTATAAAAATCTGCTTAATAATCATAATAATAATAATCATGTTAATTTGAATTGTTTCAACAATTAAGTCAATTTTATTTGTTGCATAAAATAACAGGTCGGGGAAGAAGTATTGATAATGATATGTTTTGAAATGATTCTGTTATTTGCACTGTTTTGTAATGAATTTCAATTAAATTATTATGACTAAAAATACAATGCATTTTTGTTTATTCATCCGACTATTTTTGGAAGAATAGATAGATGAAAGGATGCCGTTTATATGATCGGCTGATAATGATTAATCAAATATGGTTTCCATATCCTGAAGCAGCGTTATATCAAAAACCCGATTCTGATGTGATTCTTCTATCATCTCATATTACCAATAATTATTATCATTCAAATTGCTTATAATGAAAGATATCTATTGTGACGGAGAATTTTTAGAAATTTTACCGGTCCTTTGAACATTACATATTTTCTAAACGACTGCACGTTATTTTCAACAACTTTATTCAGAGAGGAAACAATATAAATTTATATCAGTTTGATTAAATTCTCATTAAGAAACTAATCGTCTTTGATTTCGCGGACGCAATTTTAGTTTAAATTTAGATGAAAGTTAAAAAGCTTTTTATTTAAATTTGAAATAAAATTCGAAGTTAGATTTTTTTTACTCTTTCTTTTCTTTTTTTTCATTCACAAATTATTGGAAATAATTGGTGTTGAAATATTTTAATCATCAATAATTAACTAATTTGCAAGGATGAATGATTTATTCTGGCATATATTATATTTATGGATCATTCTTCATTTCACTCATTCACAAATATCCCGTAAGTATCAAACTAATTACATTCTAAAGTAATTATTCCGTACTTTCTTTTTTCAGCAAACGCAATCGAAACACAATTTTGATAAATGAATAAATTTAATTGTCGTCGTAAACTTTTCGACCATTTTCAGTGATTTATTTGTGATTTTGGTGAAGAACGTCGAAATTTTTTTAAGTCGAAATTTTTATCCTAATTTATGGAAAGTATATAAAAATTTTTATTCTATTCGAATTTATTCCAATTTATATTTTAGCATGATATAGTTGAAGATGATGAAATTTCTTATATATTACAAAGATCAATGTAATTGTAAAAAAGAAGGAAATTATTTGAGATAATCTCAATAATGATATTTCAAATTCTGTGATATTTTTTAGATCAAAAATATTCGAAAAATCAATCTGTACTAGATGATGGACCAAAATCTAAATTAATAACAAATGGTAAGCTATCAAAAACTTGATTTAAAAAGACCAAAAAAAAAAAACTTGGTTTATAATACGATAATCATATATACATCAATGAATAGTATTATCATTAATTCTGATAGAACTTTGAATTTTTATGAGAAATAATATGGAATATTTTCCAGAAGAAAGATTAAAGTTCAGCAGCGAAAAAATTGGAATGCGGAAAAACATGTTTCCAAGATGGATTAATATGAAACTTCAACCGCTTAGCATCAGCCATGCCATAATTCTTCCGCAAGCAACTCCATTTATCAATAAAGAAACTAGAAAGATGATTATGGATAAACAGGGTATGGAAGCAGTTATTATACGAAGAAATGCAAGTAAATTGAAATCGACTGATCAAAAAAGTGTGGGTTATCAATCTCAACCAATTTCTGAATATGAGATGAAATCGTCTCTATTTCAATTGAATCATCAAACAAATTCGAAGAAATTAGTGGAAAAACCAATTCCTAAGCACATGGTTGCTCATCATTTGAAATTATCCGAAAAAAATGAAAGAAATTCCCGTAATAATTTAAAAAAACAATCGAGTGATCAGAAGAAAAGAGCCAGCTTATATGAATTCAGTGAAGAAAACATGTATCGTTCATCTGACATGATACGAAAGAATGATACAGATGCATTGCCATATTTTAAATTCAGTAAGCCTAACATACCAGCAAATTATGATAACAGTTTGCAAAAAGCGCCATCAAATCATCAAACTCAGTTAGCTTCTCAAAAGCAAGACAATTCATCATTCTTTTCATATGACATTGACAAATATCAATCAAGCTATTCGCCAGTAATTAGAAAAAAATCACAAAGTAACTATGGGAAAGAAACACGAAGTAGTCACACATTATCAGTTGAAAAGGAACCGCAAGGTAGTTATGGAGCGGAACCGCAAGATGGATATGAAGACGAGCCACAAGATAGCTATACAACAGAAGCCCAAAAACTACCGCGAGCTAGTTATGGAGAGAAGCCACAAAGTAGCTATACAACAGCAATTCAAAAGGAACAGAAAAGTAGTTATGGAGAGAAACCACAAAATAGCCATGCAGTAGAAGTCCAAAAGGAACAGCAAGGTGGATATGGGAGGGAACCACAAAGTAGCCAAACAACAGCAGTGGAAAAAGAACCGCAAAGTAGTTATGGAGAGGAACTACGAGGTAGCTATACAACAGCAGTTGAAAAGGAACTGCAAGGAGGATATGGAGAGGAACCACAAAGCAGCCAAACAATAACAGTTGAGAAGGAACCGCAAAGTGGTTATGGAGAAGAACCACAAAGTAGCCAAACAACAGCAGTTGAAAAGGAACCACAAGGTGGATACGAAGAGAAACCACAAAGTAGTCATACAACAGCAGTTGAAAAGGAACTGCAAGGAGGATATGGAGAGGAACCACAAAGCAGCCAAACAATAACAATTGAGAAGGAACCGCAAAGTGGTTATGGAGAAGAACCACAAAGTAGCCAAACAACAGCAGTTGAAAAGGAACCACAAGGTGGATACGAAGAGAAACCACAAAGTAGTCATACAACAGCAGTTGAAAAGGAATCACAAGGTGGATACGAAGAGGAACCACAAAGTAGCCATACAACAGCAGTTGAAAAGGAACCACAAGGTGGATACGAAGAGGAACCACAAAGTAGTCATACAACAGCAGTTGAAAAGGAATCACAAGGTGGATACGAAGAGGAACCACAAAGTAGCCATACAACAGCAGTTGAAAAAGAACCACAAGCTGGATATGGAGAGAAACCACAAGGTGGATACGAAGAGGAACCACAAAGTAGGCATACAACAGCAGTTGAAAAGGAACCACAAAGAGGATATGGAGAGGAACCACAAAGTAGCCATACAACAGCAGTTGAAAAGGAACCGCAGGGTGAATATGGAGAGGAACCACAAAGTAGCCAAACAACAGCAGTTGAAAAGGAACCACAAGCTGGATATAGAGAGGAACCACAAAGTGGCCAAATAGCAGTTGTAAAAGAACCACAAGGTGGATATGGAGAGGAACCACAAAGTAGCCATACAACAGCAGTTGAAAAGGAACCACAAGGTGGATACGAAGAGGAACCACAAAGTAACCAAACAACAACAGTTGAAGAAGAACCACAAGGTGGATATGGGGAGGAATCACAAAGTAGCCATACAACAGCAGTTGAAAAGGAACCACAAACAAGATATGGAGAGAAACCACAAGGTGGATACGAAGAGGAACCACAAAGTAGTCATACAACAGCAGTTGAAAAAGAACCACAAGCTGGATATGGAGAGGAATCACAAAGTAGCCATACAACAGCAGTTGAAAAGGAACCACAAACAGGATATGGAGAGAAACCACAAGGTGGATACGAAGAGGAACCACAAAGTAGTCATACAACAGCAGTTGAAAAAGAACCACAAGCTGGATATGGAGAGGAATCACAAAGTAGCCATACAACAGCAGTTGAAAAGGAACCACAAACAGGATATGGAGAGAAACCACAAGGTGGATATGGAGAGAAACCACAAGGTGGATACGAAGAGAAACCACAAAGTAGTCATACAACAGCAGTTGAAAAGGAATCACAAGGTGGATACGAAGAGGAACCACAAAGTAGCCATACAACAGCAGTTGAAAAGGAACCACAAGGTGGATATGGAGAGGAACCACAAGGTGGCCAAACAACAGCAGTTGAAAAAGAACCACAAGCTGGATATGGAGAGGAATCACAAAGTAGCCATACAACAGCAGTTGAAAAGGAACCACAAACAGGATATGGAGAGAAACCACAAGGTGGATACGAAGAGGAACCACAAAGTAGGCATACAACAGCAGTTGAAAAGGAACCACAAAGAGGATATGGAGAGGAACCACAAAGTAGCCATACAACAGCAGTTGAAAAGGAACCGCAAGGTGAATATGGAGAGGAACCACAAAGTAGCCAAACAACAGCAGTTGAAAAAGAACCACAAGGTGGATATGAAAAGGAACCACAAAGTGGCCAAACAGCAGTTGAAAAGGAATCACAAGGTGGATACGAAGAGGAACCACAAAGTAGCCAAACAACAGCAGTTGAAAAAGAACCACAAGGTGGATATGGAGAGGAGCCAAATATTAGTCTTACACCAGGTGTTGATATGGAGAAGCCAACATTCTTAAAAAATCTTCCTGTGGTAAAATTTTAAATCTTTAACGACCAAATGCTTTTCTTTTTTCAGAATTATGATCAGACTAGCTCTATTAAAAGCATTATAAATATTATTCAAATTCTCCATTTTATAAAACTGCTATCAGCATCTGATTGTATATCATTCTGTACCAGCAGGGAATGATTACAGGGAAGCCGCTGTCCGGTACTTAATCCAATGATGCATTCAGTACCACATAATGATACGGACAAAAGTTGTGGACAAAATTTAGAAGGCTGGGCGAAGGATCCTAATTGTCTTTGTATATATCTTCTAGCTGAACGAAATAATGAGGGATGTCCAATTAAATTTTATACGCTGTGTTATCGATCTGAGGTTTGCTATCAATTATCGCTCTTCAGAATATATTATCACCAGTGATAACAACTTGTTAATTATATATTCCTTGTAGCTACTGTAAATTTATCAAATCTCTCATTTTGTATATTGTCGTTAATGTAAAATATGAAGAGATATTTTCGCATATAATAGTATTGAAGACTAGAAATATATATCATCATGTTTTTTTGTCACTATTTGGATTTTTCGGGCATTTCACAGCGCAGTATTATTTGAATTTGAATTACAATATATTTTGTGTACAATCAAAAAAAGAAGAGATACTAAAAAAGATTGAAAAGATAATCGCAATGATTAAAGCGATGAAACTGACTTCTAGTCAATAGAGCATCGGTAGTTCATTTTGCATTTCGGTTAAATTTCCGACTAAAACATCCGTTAGATTGATTTCTGTTCTTAAAAATGAATTTAGCTCATTTGCATTTTCTAGAAGGATTACTAAACATGAAACTTTAACATTTTACAAAAATTACTCAACGAAATACATCGGATTAAGAACAAATTATTTGAAGACTTCTTGCGAAAAATTGATTATTAAACAGCTGACTGAATACTATCGTTAATTTATTACTTACGTTTGAAATAATCATTTTCCTAGACATTTTTTATGAAAATTTTCTATTTCAGGGTAAAGCGCTGGGTCCAGAAGTATCCGAAACATCTTACGAGCAAAATACCGAAACGTATACCGAGGTACAAAAAAAACAAATCGATAGTTATAATATGCAATCGGGAAATCAGTATCAACTACGATTAAATACAAAGCGAACATCGCAAACGATAGAATCATCAGTGGGAGAAAAGAAAGCAAAAGTAAACTCGATAAATGAAATGCAGCCGGCAAATAAAACACGGATGGAGGATAAAGTACGTTCTGCGATTAACGTGAGATTAGCAGATGTAGTACGGTCGGCGAATAAAGTCAAGTTGATGAATGAAGTGCAATCGATGGATAAAGCGCAGATAACGGACAAAGTACAATCGGAGATCAAAATACTATTACCGGATAAAGTACGATCAGCGGATAAAATTCAGTTGAAAAATAAAGTGCGGTTGGAGAATGAAGTACGATCGGCAGATAAGATGAAGACAATATATAAAATGCGGTTGGAGAATAAAATACGATCGGCGGATAATATGAAATCGATGAATAAGATAAAGTCAGTAACAGATCGAACAAATAAAACGCAGCCATCGAACAGTGCAATTGATGGTAATAAAACTATCACAAAAAGTACTAGGTACAAGGATCAATAACATCGATATTGTTAGAATAAATTTTTAATTTTCATATGTAAATTAATCAAGTTTGATGAAAAAATAAAAAAAAAAAACAACCAATAGTAATCTCAACGCTTCTTTTAATGACCGACTGATCTTAAATGAATGTTGCGCGCCGAAATAAAAATCAAATATATACATATAATCAAAAATATACCCGCTAAGTGATATTATAAACTTCCGTACTCTTCATCTTGTAATTCTTGATTTGACATTTTTGTATTTAGCAATGTTCGTAAATGACCGAATCATTTGATATGTTGGGACATTTTCTCAATGGGAGTTATCATCAGTCAAAACGATTAAGAACTGCAAAAAATGTGCCATATAATATATGTAGGATAAATTTACATCATCACTGTTGCTTACAATTTAATTTATGAAGAAAAATTAGATAAATGTTTGCCGGTGATAATTGCAAATTTTTTTTGTTCCAAAATAAATGCTTCAATTTATAAAAAAGGAACTGGATAAATTTATTTCTCGATAATAAATGTAGTCGTTTACAATTTACAATTTATTCTTCCCTATTTATATTGTCTTGTCTTCAGATTTCATTGCAATTATATGTCTACAACACAGAACCATTTTTTATAACAACAATTGCAGTGATAAGAAACAAACGAAATATCAAACAATAGAGCTGAAAAAGGCAATGTAATAATAAGCAGGGAAATAATCAAATGCTCAAAATGATTGATTGTTTCTGAGACATTTGGCATTAATTTAGGTTTTTTTAATATTGCAGAACTTAAAAAGCGAAACTTCGGACAAGAGAAAGAATAAGATCTACAATTATGTTAGATTAGATAAGTAATGAACGAGAAATGCTCTTTTCTTTAAATAAATAATAGACACGATATAAAAGATTGAATATTCTGACTAAAACAACCACTGAGTTTGGAAAGAATCGCTGAAGTTGGATTTTATTTCTGTGAATAGGTGCAAAAGAGATTTTTTTTTAATCGATGAAATGGTCCAGTAAAAGCATTACTGAATAATATGATAAACTATGGAAGGATTGAAATCGTACATATAAACCAAACTAATCTACGACAGATCAAAGAAATTAAATACTACCAATGGAACTGTCTTGAAAATTATATTAAAGAAGAATTGAACTGTAATTTTAATTGAAGATATGAAAGAAAAATGATAAAGTTTAAATCTTCGACAACAAAACTCTCCCGCAAATTAATTATTAATCATTATCGTACTGCAGTAAAGTGAATGGTTAAAAACGCAGCGAGCCAAAGACAGTGATAAAACTATTCGATGTTCGACAATGTGGGATTCAAAATATTGAAAATAAAATGTTTTTACATTTTCGAATAAGGGAACTACTGGCTGTAACGGAATCAGACCTAATAATTTGGATACTAACAGTTTGGAAAAACCAATACCATTAGATGCACCAAAAAATCCGATTTCGTTCCAACTCTTTCCTTCTCTTTAAAACTAAAAATCGCCGCAAAAAGAACAGAAATCTAGAAAAGCAATGATAATCTCCACATTCTTACCTTTACCGGAAATGAGTGGAAAAGATTAAATTACATATATAAAACAACCATCGTAATTTTCAAAAATTAGCAAGACTTACAAATAAACTTAAAAAAAAAGAAACTTTTTTCCTGTTCTTGAAGTTGGTGACTTTTTCCAGTAAAAAAATATCATCCCCCACACATCTTATATATATACATATATATTTCTTTTACAATCAAAAAAACTAAAAATGTCCTAAAAACTTAAACATTTTATTACAGAGATAAAAAGAAATATTTTTCTCTCATTACGCAAATAGGGAAAGAAACAACATTATTAAACTATCCGAAATTTAATTTCCTTTCAGATATTCCTTCATGAAATTTTTAAATTGTTCAATGAATTTTTAGCCTCATTTCTTCATATTTGCATAAATTACATGGATTTTGACATTAACGAAAAATTTTTCACAGGAAAGATTTAAAATCAAATGATGCAACAAATTCAAAATTTTGGAAAAAAATCATGACATCTAAAAGGCTACTAATACGATTTCCCAATTCTAAAGACTAATATTGATATAATTTTCACAGCTCCAGTTAAAATTTCTACTTACACTCACATACTTATGATGAAAAATTCTGGAAAAGAAAACAATATAAAAATGGAAAAAATACAATAAGCAAATCTTCATGACTAAAAGAATCGATCGTACAGTTTCCGACCAAACGCTCGATAATGAGGTCGAATTGAAATAGTTATCATAAAATAATTGTATTTTCAAACTCCGGTCAAATTCTAGAAACGAAGAAATCCTATTTTGAGCATTGAAATCTGCTAAAATAGATATTCATCCATATCATTTACTGTTCGAATAGGAAAAATTTCTTTTTTGGTAATATCAAATAAATTCATTTTAATTTAATGTCATTCTCATATATAAAAAAATTCTATGATACGACCTCAATCGGCAAGTTGAGTTCTGGTAAAATCATTTACTGGGTTTAGCAGAACATAATTTTCGAAATAATTTCATAAAAACAAATAATTTTATAGAAAACAAAAGCTTTAAACTTCAACAATAAAACTGCGCATATAACTATTATGAGAGTAAAACGAAAACGTTTAGTAACAAGGTATTGTTTTGCAGAAAAAAGCACAAGAGGAAAGGAATGTATGGAAACGAAATTACAAAAGTAACAATAAAGGATAGGATGCACTAGAAATGATTTTCTCTTACTTCTTTGCTTTTTTCCCAGTTGTTTTCAATTCATATTTCGCTTTTTCCTCCAAAAGTGTATGCATTTGTGATTCAATACGTCGCAATTCTTCGTCAAAATTATCGCTGATCTCTTTGGTTCGTAAATTCAGCTGCAAGAATCAGGAAAATTCCCTTACAAAAAGTCAAACAAAAATTTGTAGAATTTCTAGAAGAAACAATTATGTAGGACTTGTAAAGAAGAAACCATGTAAAACTTCCTAGAATTTCCAGCTTCTGGGAATAAATTTTATAAGGGTAGTTTCGCAAAAAAAAAACCGACCAATTCTTCCCTTCTTTTCATCTCTTCTTCTTTTTTATTGACTCGCGCAACGAATTCCTCGCGCAAAATTTTGTCCTTATTTGTCATTTCATCAATGAATTCACGTTGCTTCTATAAATTGCCATGTTATCACGAAATGAAAAAAACAATAAAAACGAAAATATTCAGACTAAATATTTACAAACGTGAAAGATATAAGTTTCCACTATTAACTGGATTTGGATATATGACACTGTACCTACGTATCTCGCTAAATGCTTAATTCGCTTTTGTAAATTTAAAAAAAAAGAGAACCGTTATTATTCTGAAATATATCTATACTGCAAAATGAATGAAATGTAAAATGACATTTCGTATTTTAAATTACATCATATTTCATTAAACAGTGCAGAAATATTGAGTACTGTGTATTCGATTCAGCTACTATCATAACATTTGAATAGATTAGAGTTTAAAAAAAAAGCAAATAATCTGGTGAATTTGCAAACTTGAAAAAAAAAACCTGTGCAAAAGCTTCCATCATTTTGGGTCCTGTATCACCATCACCAACTTTCATTGCACGCAAACGTTCACGGCGATATGCTTCATAAAGCACTCTGTGCGTTCGTTCACGTAAGGCATCTACATTTGTGCGTAATACTGCTTCACGTAATTTGACGAAATCGCAGTGTTCCTCATTTTCAACTGCGATTTGAAATCATAGTTTAAAGCTCGAAAAGATTTAATTCCAATTCCAATCAATCTAATATTAATTTAATTTGGAATCAAATCCAACATCAAAAAGTACAATGTATCGTCTGCTTAACTAACATGAGGCAAAACTTTTCGAATGGAACTTACCGTATCAATAATACTTAAAAACTCACTTCTCATTGAGCAGCTATAAATTGATTATTTTTAAAACCGAACAGTTGGCCACGAAATTTCTGCTTTCTATTTCATACAAATTAACGATCAAAAAAAAAAGACGCAAAGTATACCTTCAACCATTCCCCACGGATATCGACGTGCTCGAACCATTTTGCCGTTTTCTTTTTTTACAAAATCAGTACTACCCACAACAGCATATGGCACAAGTTGATTTAATTCTGTATTTATTACTCGTACCGTCTCGTCGTCAGTCGGAAACTGATAGATGGGAATATTATGACTTCGTAACTCGCTTAAAATCTAGAAAAAGAGAAATTAATATGAGGTAATGAAATCTTTAATGGAATAAATAATGAAAGATAATTCCTATATTACTAGAGTCATAAAAAAAAGAGAGAATAGTACATAATATATAGCAGATGAATATAAAGAGAGTTTAAATATTTAAAAAAGTAATGACTCTTTTCACATTGATGGTAGCTAAACATCAACCATTTAAGCATTCATTTTATTCCAATAAAAATTTTGCAAGAGCTGTTAGAAATGAAAAATATGAAAAGCTTAGAAAAATAAATCCTGAAATCAGCAGAAAAACGTAAAATTTCTTATTACGGATATGATATGATGTTCACGATATATTACGTAATTGCAGCCGCACTTGAATGTATCACTTAGTGAAATTGATGCATATGTAGAACGAAGTGTGTAACTTTGCAAATAAACCTAACATCAAATAAACATAGCAAAGAAGGAATTAAGGAAAACATTGTTAACACGAAATTTTAATGCTTGTTGAGCAAATCATAAATTTCAAAAATATAAAAGAAGACAATGTACCTTGTTTTTGAATCTTATAAGTTCATCTTTGCAAGTAGTATCAGCTTTTGCAATCACAGGTATGACATTTACCCGTTCTGCAAGCCGCTGCAAAGTTACAACATCGAGTGCTTTAAGTCTGAAAACGAAAATTTTAGGCAATGAATTAAATACAAAAATATAATCGATAGAAACCGTAGCAGCAAAGCAAATTTTTGAGATTAGAAAGGAATATTCCACGCATTATAAAATCACTGTAAAATCAAATTTTGTATTATTACTATGCGATTATTATTAAATAGGGTCCTATGATAAACATTTTTCCAAATATTAAGTATTCAAATGAATACTCGCAAATAGTAATTATGTCATAAAGAAAAAGGAGAAAGGAGAAATCAGAACAATAAAGTGACAATACTCTTGATTATTCAGCAAGTAAAGAATTAAAAATGATTGCCTCAAGTAATGGTGTGAAACAACTGCTCATCTAAAGAAAATAAACAGAAAGCAAGATGAAGTTATGAATCTAAAAAAAGCATCCCATAACTAAATCTACTACTGTCTTAACGACAAGATGAAACAAAATATCAAAGCAAAGCTTAAATTTGTTCACTGAAATTCAAAGCCTATACTTTCTAAAGCCCAAAAAGATTTCAGTAATTTTAGAGTGAAGGAAAAAAAGCACCAACTAATAACTATTCTTTTAATTAATAAACTATTACCACTGTATGTCATACATTTTAAAATAAAATTTTTCAACATGAAGGAACGAAAAATGCACGACAAAATACATGTTTAAAAAAAGAATTATGAAAATAAAAAAAACATTTCGCTAGTGCCTTCTCTTTCGAATCATCAAATTCATTAACTTCACGAAAAAATGTCGAAATAGTGTATCAAAAATTTTCAAGGCTAATAAATCATAATGAACAAAAACCGATTAGTAATAATACATCAATCTTACTTTCTCCACAGCAAATAAGTCGTTAAATGTTCATAGTTTCATTCACCGAAAAAAGAATGATGAGCTGTTGAGAAAATAATTTGATGGTATAGAATGACATGTCATGTCCCTTCAAACATAGAATCTCACGATACGATATAATAGAACATAACACGATACAACATAATGGTCAATAAAATAATGATACCAAAGGGAGAAAAAAAGAATTTGCATACAATTTCTTTCTCAAACAAGAAATCTAATCCATACGACTCCTTTATCGAAATATTAAGAATTACAAAAAATAAGAGAAAGAAGGGATTTCTTTTGTCTTCTACAGTGACAAGCATAATAGTGAATTCATCAAATGTAAATATCATGTAAATATAATATTTAATTAATTCTTTTCATAGTTTTCTGCTATATTCAATGACGATACAATTCTGACTTTTAATATAACGCTTTGAGAATTAAATAAAAATATTACACTAAAAGAATTCCAATGATTTTATTCTTTTATGATTGCTAAGAAAAATCAAACCAAATGTCTATTTAAACTGAAACTATTTGTCATAAATATGGAGAATTTTGACAGAAATATATTACTGAGTTCAACTAGCTTACCAGAAAATATATTATGCTATTATTATAAGATGTATAATAAATTATTCTAAGCAATGAACTGAGGTAGCATCGAAATTTTGTTCTTACATTTGTAATCTGGAAAATAAGACTGAAAGAGAATGATGAAAAGGAAAAGAATTATGAATTCTAAAGTGGCCCTAGATATTGATCAAGATCATGCCACTGAAATGAAGAAATAACGTTAGTATAAGTTTCATTATTTTGATGAGACAAAATTCATCACAATTAAACTATCCGAAAAACTGGTTGTCTCATATGGAAAATCAAACAAAGAGAAAAAAATTGAAATATATGATGAAAGAGGTTGCCTCTTCATCCCGCCTTTTTCCGTTTGTTACTATTTATTTTTTTTCCGTCAGAAGGGAACACGATAGTTCAATTAATTCACTCAAATGACGAAATAGAGGGAAAGGAAAATGAAAATGGTTAAAGTCGCCCCAAAAAAATATAAAACAAGATAGATGGAAAATAAAATAAGACAGGGGCCATCTGGATCATAGGAACAATAAAACCAGATGGCGGGAAATAGTACGGTATAAATCACTGAGAAAAAATATACGAAAAAATTACAGAAAAATTGCAAAAAAGTGGAGGGCGAGATACTTTATTGTTCCTATCAACAATTCACATTTTTCTCCACCATTATTGTTCTATTAAAATAACCTTATGCAGAAGAAAAATTCATTCTGTGTACAGGGTTTCGCGGTAAGGATTTTATCATATATTAAAAATTGACGTAGTGATTCATTCTGGCGTCTTAGTAATATCATCCAACAAAACAAACAATGGATGGTTAGAATGTCAATCGAAACTGGAAAGATTTTGAAAAAAAATGTACTACGTAAGCATTTTAGCCATAAATATTCAGAAGATGTTGTCCTGCTTAGTAAAAATGTTAATCGGTGTCAATATATGCTGAACTAAGGAAGTGCTTTCAAAGGTCATGTATTCATTCTCTTTAGCGACAATTGCAATGAATTTTGGCAGTATAGCAACAGATAAAACAACAGAAAAGACCGTTCAACCTTGAAATAACAGAAAAAAAAGTTCAATAAATATAAATGTATGGAAAATAACAAATCGAAACGGAAGATGAAAAGATATTAGTATTATATTTAAATTTAATTCATTCGCGATCATAATACTTGGAAAAAAAACGGACAAATGATAACAGTCACAGTAAGGCAAACATAAGAATTATTTTTCTCAAGAAGTGGAAACAGAAAATGAAATTCCATAGGATCTTCAAAAAACGATGTCATTTAATATGATTAAAAAAAAGAGACATTCCAATTGATACGTATATATTAGAAGAAGTGGAAAAAAGCTCGTAAAAATAACATTTTGTCAATAAAACCAATACATATAATTATCAGGAAAATAACATTCGCAATGATTTAGTAAAATTATTTTTGATTTCCTAAGCAGAAAAATGGATCGATAGTTTCCATTTGTAAACTAATTCTCATATTGAGATAAATTATAATTATACAAACCCATGTCCTGTAGGCGATATGAAGTATAGACAAGCATGGATACGTGTATCGTCGTAATAATCCAAACAACGTTTGATTTTTAACTCTTCTTTCAAATACTTTTCGAATTGCTCATTTATGAAATCAACGATTACCTGAGCGCTAAAATGAAATAGATATTTGATGAAATAGATATAGAAATAGAAATACATATATTTCCAGACCATACTTTTGATATGAGATAAACAATTTAATTATCTCTTTCCAAAATTTTAGATGTGAACAGAATTATCTATTTGCTGTAAGTAATCTAGATACTGGCCATGAATTAAATCATTTCTAAGAGACAAATTACGTTGAGTATCTGTCATCTGCATGTCTTGAAGTTTATCTCAGATAATTTCTCTCAGATGAACACTTATATCTTTTGTCTAACACTTCATTTTAGGCATATCAAAAATATATGCTTTTTTTTTATAGCTTAAATAATTAAAAATCAGGAAGTTCATAATATTAGCTGCTATCATTGTAAAAATCATATAGTACTGCTATATTTTTACAAATTAAATAGCTAAAAAATCTTTTGATTATCGTATGGTACTCACCTTCTATCTTTATCAAGCTGATCACCAAATCCAGCTGTCTCAACAATGGTCAACTTTAGTCTAATTCCACCTTCCACAACATCTGGATACGAATAATTTTAGAAATAAAGTATTTTAACAAATACGATGAAGCTATAAAATCACAATAGTAATATGTTTACCGTATGTTCTCGAAAGCAATTCTACAGTTTTCAATTCGTTATTACACGGACGAAATTCAAGCTTCATATTAAACAGAGATTCGATCAATGTTGTTTTACCCATGCCTGTTTCACCAACACACATCAAATTGAACTGAAACCTAAAAATAATTTACATAAATTGATTAAGAAGAAAAAAAAAATGAATCACTGAATGATTACAGCGAAATTTTAATTATGCGGAGTTTTCTGGTTAGATCCAAATAACGAACGAAAATTCCAAAAATTCTGTTCGGCTCTACTGTTAAATTTTGATATTAAATTTTGATCTGAGAAATCTACGAAGAGTACTCGAATTAAATTTAACTGATTTTACAATTACCCTCGTTCAGTGCATTTTCGAACTAACTGATGTGGAAGCGAATCAAACCCAACATGCCCATTCAATTTCAGCGTTCGGAATTCTTCTGTAGCACTTCCAATGTTGTTTTCTGTAAAAATATTGTAAATCATCAATAAATCAGTAGTTTTAGAAGCTTTTATTATTCCTGAAATAATTTCATCATTTTAATACATCTTAATTTTAAATTAGTAGCATATTATCCATGATTTGAAAGTGTTTTAATTTAAATGATCCTCCTAAAAATATCATTTCTTATTCGATCGATAAAAACCAAGATGATAAAAGCTAATTTTTCTTTTATACAACAATACAATAATTATACGATAATAAATACTTTTTTTTTGTGAGAAAATTTTACAGTGAATAATAGTTTAATGTAAGAGAGCGTAATGCTCACGGATCTCAGCAGTGAATGACGTATCCACTACAATTTTACTCTTCTTATGGCTAGGACAGACACAACAAAGACGCTTCGGGAAACAACCAGATGGGAAATGAGAAACCATGCCTGTTGGAATGAATTTTGCATCTGCTGCTTCTTGCTTGCAGGAATCTTTAGTTGAGGCCGAAGTTGAAGTCGCAGTTATTGATGTCCTTTTATGGACGCCATTGGAAAAATTTGTCGGTATCGGTGAGATCCACCATTACCATTTAGCAACTTAAGCTGTGAACTTTTCAAATGCGTTGGAATTGGTGGCAGTGGTGGTGCCGGTGGAGCCTGAAATCATTCCATATAATCGATTTAGTTCATATTTATAATCGATATATTTCATATAGTTCATAGCTGTAGTCGATACAGAATATTAAACATTTTAGTAATCAGGATGAAAACATTGCTGCATTGAATGTGAGTTTATAAATCATTGCCTTTGCTTAACCGGACAAATTAAGATAGCGCTGAGATGATAACACTTTAAGAGGCGGGTAATGATAATATTCAAACAAGTTTCTAAATTATTTTTAAGCAACTGACTGCTATTGGTTTTTTGGATTCCATAATATTATTTGTTCTTGACGAAACTTTTTGTAATTCGATTGGTACAGTAGATGGTGAAAAGTTGGTATGCACTTCACCCTCAATAATTTCTGATTCCAATGATATTTGACTGCTAATAATGTCTTCTCTTTTTTGTAATATTACTGAATTTCCCAGTGATAATCCTGTAAATTTACGAAAAATAAATTCAAATTGGAAAAATTAGAAAAGTGTGAAATGGAAGAATATAACGATGGAGAAACTCTCAAATATATAATTCAAATAAGAATGAATCGATAAATAAATATATTTGAATAAAATCAAATCAAATAATTGGCGGCATAAAAGAGGTCTTACAGCGAAAAAATGTCATCTAAGAATCAATAGAACAAGCGATGACAATTGCTCATAATGATAGGGAAGGGAAGAAACATCGCGCCTCTTTCTGTTCTGATCAATTCTTACTACTTAAAACAATTTTTAATTACAAACATTTTGATTAAATGGATCGAGAATTCTTTTTTTTAACTAAATGGTTTAAAATTTTGTTATGTTTTCTTCTTTTGAAATTTTCGAATCATTTGGATTTTCAAAGATTGTAATTAGAATGCAATAATTTTAATTCCAAGCATTTTAATTAGTTAAACCGCTTAAATTGATATGTCTGGAAGATTTTTGGGATCTTTTTTTCAGTTTTCCAACTACTTAGCTTTTTAAAGCTCGAATTAACGGAAGAAAGAAAAGATGAATTTGAAAGGATTTAGGTAAGATCAATTTAAAAGAAGTATATGCTACATTCCTCAATAAAAAATAGCTCAAAAGGGATGAATAAATCGGGTCGAATAAATTTAACTTCCTTTCATACTTCGTTTTGCGATAATCGCCAAGAAAAAGAAAAAATCATTCACTATGTTGCAATAATTGTCAAGAAAAAAAACTCGATCATTCACTGCAGAAATCTTATATATTCAGAAAAGATGAAATGCGAGAAACCTAATCTATGGATCTAATGAGACATATTATTCGGAAAACAATGAAATTCGAAAGGCCACATCTAAAATTTGAACTCATAGACAAGACTAATTATCATAGCAAATAAATTTCATACTAATTAAAACGAACTAATTAACAAGATTGAAAAGGCTGTTCGGAAATAAGTTGAATGATAAGCAGAAAAAAATAGAATCAAATCACTTAATAACAGAAATTTCTTCTGATTTCTTCGTATTATTTAATCAGATAATATGTAAATTTGAAATTCGAAATTTGAATCTAGCCTTGTGCAGTGTAAGATGGTTTTGATGAAAACTGCTTTTGCTGATATCCAGCAATGATGCTGCGAACTGATGTTCGCTCCAGATTGTCACTACAACCAGTTTCACCGTCAGTTCGATTATTCTGTAATATATATATATATATAACAAGATAATGACAACTGGAATAAAATCACTGCAATTTGTAATGTTGCCTGATATATTACAAATTTCATTTTACGAGTCATTTTACACTAAGAATCTGTCTTCAAACTTTGCAATTTCTGCTATCCAATAATTTAAAACGCTATTAGTCGAAGCATTTCCATTATTTTTTATGATGTCTCCATGGAATGAAAAACTTCTTGTTTAAGGCATTTTTCCATCTATAACATATATTTGCTAAATATTTTGCTACCACTGTTTTCTAAAATAAATATGATCATCTTCGCCATCGAATCACTAAAAATTCTTTCATTCGTAGATAAAAAAAGAAAATAAATTTGAAAAGCAAGACGCCGTCGAAAATTCTGTAGCAATTCAAAAATTAAAAAAGTAAATGCTCAGATATGCACTGAGTGTTTACATCATTAATTTATCAAAATTATCTGGTGTTTTTTTCTTATCAACTGTATAATTCAAAGAAACTGATCATTATTTCTTTTATAAAAAGGATTAAATATCATTATTCAAATTTTAAGGCTAATCATATCATCCTACATATTCTAATCATATCATTTTAAGAATATTACTATAAAATAAAATGATTGCTTGTATAATCACTCTTTGGAAAGAGAGTACACATCAAACTAAACATTAGCAAATGAAATTTGACGTGACATGAGATTGAAATCAGAGTGATTTTACTTATACCATTTTACTCATTCTTACTCTTGTCTTCCTTCTGAACTTTTTCTTTTGTGAATTAAGGATGAGCTCAAACCTGTTTGCTAATAGCTTTTGATGTTCCCGGCACATAAGACTTTTCGATATCCTAAACATAAAACATCCTTTAACTATTCATTTAATATCAACTAAAACATTAACACTATTGACAAATCTTTTTTTAACGCATCATTTTGAATGGATACTTCGATGGAAAATGGATAGTTAATGCAAAATAAAGCTATAATAATTGCTTCATTAATAATAACTTGTCAATTAATAAAATAGCTTTTTCGGAATCCTTCTATCGTAATCACTTACTTCCGATTCTCTAGAAGCAGTGGACCAGTTCGTTGTTTTTGATTTCTTATTTAAGATTAACTGAAAATAAAATCAAGAAAAATTTTAATTAGTTGAAATTTTGTGCAGAAAATCAAAACCTTGAAACTTTGTAATAAAGTTATTGTCATATAAACATTATTTTGTAGAATTAATACGAACTAAAGTTTTGCTCGAATATCAATTAACACAAATACAAATAAAGTGTGAAAAATACTTTTCACTTTAAAGTGATTAAGTGCATGGCATTGTGCAAAAGTTTTCGGCATGCAACACGCTTAAGTTTCATTCAGGATTCAACGAAGATGTTTTATAATATCCATTTTTTTTATCTAAAATCCCATTACAAGAAATTAAATAAAATCTATTTCGTTTTTCTTGATGAAACTATTTGAAGACTTTCAATTTTTGACGAAAGATTTAGCTAATTTTTTTTTTTTTTTTGCTTAATGATTGTTAAATTAAAGATGCAGTGTTTACAACCAAACTAAAGCTGTAATGGAATGAAGCAAAACTGAAACTAATTATAGCTGAACTAAAACTGAAGATATCATACTTATACTTAAAGCAAAGCTTGCGATATCTCATTGCACATTCCGAAAAAAAATTATTTAGTAATGTCTTTACATTATCATTTTATTCATATATTTGCTTTGAAATTATTATTTAATAATAACAGCAAGCACAGATTATATGACGATTCATATATTATTGTTTAATTTTTAAAATTCTTCGATTATAAGAAAAATTTTGAGATGACGCGAAGAATATATATTGTTTTTTTCCTTTAAATTAATGTAAAAAATTTATTTCTAAACGGACAGATAAATAATCACAATAGCAACACATATATGCAAGCATGAATAAACTTACTAAAAAATTATAACAACTTGTTAGGCAATAATAATAGCATAAAAAGCGAATTATTCTAGAAAAAAAGTGAAAATCTTGAAATATTTAATTTTTCACATCGATTTCTATCTTCAACGATTAAATGATCCTGGGGAGTAAAGTTTCATCGCATCCTTCCAAATAAGCAAAGTTAAAGTTAGAAAAATGTTATAACTTCTTCATGTATAATCAATGATTAATTCTGTTTATACGTTACTACATTTGTAATTTCTATAAGTCATATGGCTTATAAGAGAATTTTAAGAAAGCTTTTCTCAATAAGTTGTTTTCATGAATAAAAGCAAAATCATATATGACCATACATACGCAAGTAAAGACAGGCATTTTAAGTAAGTTTTTACGAACTATTCTTTACTCACGTCCGATGAAATAGTAAATCAAAATGGTACTTTCAATAATAAATATAAGATCAAAAAAATTCACACTATTGATGCCCTAAAAAACTGAATAATATCTAGATAACTCAAGCTATACTTAGAACCCAAATGTTAACAATGAATCTTTGAATATCATCTAAAAGTTATCCCAAAAAATATTCTCAAAGATGCCTGAAAAATATCTAAAAGATATCCAAAAGCATTGAAGAAAGGAATGATCACAAAACTTCTAACCTTAGGCTTCGATAATTTAGAACAAAGAATTTCCCACAATTGCATTCCATGATGGGCAATGAAGGAAAAAAAATGCCGTATTTTGAAACGAATTCGATTCTATTTAAGTTGCTATGTGAGTCATATGAAAATACGTGCAAAAACAAGTTACGTGAGATACTTAAAGGACATTCAAAAAAAGCTTACTCCAATGTTTTACCAGAAAACCTACAGGAAATGGCTTGCTCATCTTAATATGTCATAGCAAAATATTGCTTATTTCGATAGATGACGATTATATTTCTGCATCTGCTCGTATTTTAAAATTCGCATAAAATTTCTTTTTTATATTTATCGAAATTTTTTCATTAAATTTATCCAAATGTCAGACTTTTTCAAAATTCAGAATTTGCACAAAACTTTTTAACCATATCTCTTACATATGTTCAAATTTGGGAATTTGCATGAGACTTTGCAGCCGTATTTTTTAAATATATTTCAAATTTAAGCATTTGCGTAAAACTTCATACGATTTTCCATATATTTTAGAAACTTTTGGATTTTCTTACAAGCTTGGAAAGTAACTTTTTGATGTATGGAATTACGGCAGGTTGATACATAAATATTTATGACATTTATAATAAGTTAATTACAGGTATTCAAAATAATCTATTAAGTTGATCCAAGATTAATTTTTACTTCAAATGCATCAACGTTAACTGTAAATTATCTCCGATCACTAAATCAAAAAAATACTGTTTAACTAAATTTAATTTATTTCGAATTATATAGCAAAAACTGACTTTTCAGAGAGGTTTTTAATAGCTAAGGCTTGTAAAATATAAGGAAAAATCTGCATAATGACCGATCTTAATTGATCGAAAATACTTTAAAAAAAAATTTTTTTTCCTTTCTTTTTTACATTAAAAAATGAAGAGGTGATAAAGAAAGATATCACTGACTATGTGAAGTATATATCAAAGTCGTAATGATCACCAAATTAACATCTATTTCAAATTTTAAATGACAAATACCAATTTTAAAATAATTATTTAGTAATTCTAGGTATTCGGATATTAAGCTAAATTAGATTGATACTAAATCATATGAATAATACATATCAAAATCAAATATGGAAATCATTAAATATAAAAATGGAGAGTTTCAAATCGAATTGAAAAGTGTTGAATTAATTTCTATATATTATAACTATTAAATTGTTCAGCTGAAGTATCAATTCAAATATCAAATACAAATATCGAATTTAGAAAAACATCAGATAAATCTAAGTATTAAAGCAGCGAACATAGTTCATTAACATTGCGTATCAAACCAATAATAAACATTCGAAAAGAATCACTGCTTAAGAAAATCTATCACTCTTTTTTTAGAACACATTCCTATAATCTGGGTTATACAAGAGCATTAGAACGTTTCCGGTTGAGTGTGAAAGTCTAAATTGTAAACTTTCGGAAATCTGGCTTTCATATCTAATATTGATTGAAACTTATTGCAACTATTTTATCCAAATTTTTTGCTACAAGTCGGCTTTTGTCTTGATTTCATTCAGAATCCAAAATCAAATAAGCTGTTTAAATATATGCCAATTTTGGAAAAAGCTTATGTTGCCAACGATCGAATGGTTCCATTTTTTTTTAAGCTATCAGTAATAAATCAGTAATTGATCATTCTTTCGTAACTTCCATTAATTTTTTTAGCAGTTTAAACATAAAAAAAACATAATTCTTATAAAATAATTATTTGAAGGCGACGTTCAATATTTTCTTATAAGCATCATGGAAAATTCTTTCAAATATTTCCCGGTTCAGAATTATTCTAAATTCTGAATATCATTTTTGCATCACATTCGCTTACATTATTTTTTGCTTTCATATTGAGACAAAATTTAATTGATAAATGAATATCTTATTGACAAATGAAAAAGAGAAGTTCAAAAGTTGGAAAATATTAAAATTAATTTGTGAGAGATTTCTAATGTACTCTTAGAATCTCTTTTTTGTTTTTTTGCTTCTCACCGACTTTCGTTAACAAATCCAACTGATAAATGAAAAAAGAAAATCTTGAAATTCAAAAGGTGAAAAATGTCAAAATTGACTTATTACGAATTTTCAAGCACTCTTGGAAACATTTCATTCCACATTGATTTTCATTATCAAATCAAGGTGATAAATGAAAAAGAAAGTTTGAAATTCAAACTGTAAAAAAAATCAAAATTAATTTGTGATAGACTTTTAATGAAATCTTTTTTTTCTTTCTCTTTTCTCACCAATTTTCCATTGACAAAGTTCATTGGTAAAAACAAGAAATTTTTAAATCTCGAGAAGTTAAGCAAAAAAAAAACATTAAAATTAATACTTATGATAGTATCTTAAGGACATTCTTATTTGATGTAAATTTGCTGGAAATTTTACGAAAGAAATAGAATAAAAAGATTACAAATAATATGTAAAAACCTACACATTCCATTATTTGAATATTTTCGATAATAGCAATGAATCGAATAGTTAGACTTAGCTTTATGTTGATGATACAATCAAGAACTTGGCTGTAGCAGCTGCAAAAACTTGGCTCAATAATTTTCAACAATGATGAAGAGTGAATTGGATAGGAGTTGCATTCAAACGATAATGTCCCTTTTCTCGTCATTCCCCACTCATCATTTTATATTTCCTATTGAACAAATGCAAACTAACAGCAATGGTTCCCTTCCTCTGATGGAACGAATGATACTTCGAGAGACGATGATGACCTATGATTGCTCCATGTGAACAAATCAAAATTTCGTATTACTTCGAAGAGTAAGACAAAAAAATGTACAATAATTTTGGCTATTTTTGCTTCTTCAAGACGCTAAAACAAGTAAACAAATCAAGCTGAATTATCATTAACGGATTATCATTTTTGTAATTTAATTCTTCTGAACAATACCTTATGAAATAGAAAAGTTATCATTTGGAAGTATTCCAGTAGTGAAAATTTGTATAATAATTGAAGAACAAAAAGATTTAGAATCATTCGTAATCAATCCATTATTTATTTTGCTTATTTTAACTGGTTTATTGAATTTCCAGAATATTTAATGCAATATATGTCTTTGTTTATAAAAATACAACGATATATGTAATAATTTTGAATAGAACAAAATACAATCTCTCGATAAAGATTTCTAACATAAATTGTTTAATCATTTATATCATTTATACTCATTTTATCCATCAAATTTTCTCGACCATGTTCGATGTCATAAATAAGTTGAAATTTCGAAAAAGAAGTTCACAATGTTTTCCGTTAACTTATTTTTCCTAACTTACTTAATGGATAGATAGAATTCGTATTTCATCAAAATTTCATCATTCTAAACAATCAAAAAATGGACTTCATTCTTGAAAAGAAATGAATCAATTTTTTAGTTCATTAGAATCGATGGATTATGATAAGTCACTCATAGAATAGATTAGAAACAAAGAATTAACGAAATCAAGAAATGAAACACTGAATAACTTTAATAAGATTTCACCTGATTAATAGAATTCCAATAATAATTTTAAAATTTATTTATGCTAGGATTTCTAATGAGAAAAATGATAATCGTGAAACGTCTGTAAGAAAATTTGAAATTAACAAACCTTATGAATTAAATTTTCGGTAATCTGATTATCAGACTGATGTTCTTGAGTAAGGGAGAAAATTTTATACGATTCATGATTTGATAAAATTTTTTTCGTCTCTTGATTTGTATCACCGCAAAAATATGCGAGCATTTTGTTTGGATTAATTATTGGTAAACCACCCATCCATTGTATAATCTCTTCGCCTGTTAAATCGATTTTCGCTATTTCTAATGATTTTGATTGTGAGATAGATTTTTCAATCGATTTATCACATTTATCAATTTTTTTATCGGTTTTCCACATCGCACAATCATGTTTACTATTATCAGCAGGATTCGAAGCACTAGGCGAATAATATCGTCCATGATTTCGTAAATTTGAATCATCAATTTTGTTAGTACCAATTAAACCAGAAAGAAGATCAAGCGATTCGTCAACAGACGCAAGAATCATTTCAAATCCTCCTGGTCGCCGACAGGTATTTTTGAGCTCTCGAACGCTGTTTCGTTTGATGTTTTTCGTATTTGGCGAACGTGGAAAGCTGATGCTAGGTGATTCAAAGTTCTTCAACCGCTCTTTATACATATTCGAATCGTACGATTTATTCTTTTCATAAACTTGTCGAACTACTCGGGATATCTGGCAGCGGAAAAATTTAGTTTATTATGTTCAAAAAATTTGTTATTGAATTTATCATAACATTGAAGTTAGGAATTTCAGAATTTCAAATTCTAACAAATTGATGGACGAATACGGAAAAAAATTAGTCGATTCGAAGAAATCCAGAAAAGTTTGGACTGGAAAAGAGCTTTTCAATAGCAATAATAAGAACAGTAAATGCATTTTAAACGCAAAGTTTCATTTAAAACAAAACGATGTTTTTGAATTCTGATTAATAGCATAGCATGTGAAAATAATTTAAGAAATGTTTTCATTCACAAAAACCTTATAACTAATGGATTTTTAAACTGAAAAAAGTATAAAATATATATTAGAAAAGAAATTTACGGACAAAATTTTCATAAAATGATGAAATCTTGAAAGGTTGAAAATTTTTTCAATAATCTTCGAATCATTTTTTTAAAAAAGAACATACTTTTACAATGATTCAATAAATGCTTTCATTACAAAAAAAGAATTTTTTTAACTAATGGATCTTTTTTTAAAAGAAATAGAGTGGAATTCCAAAATACAACAGAATAACTTTCTAAGTTTGTTTTTGGATTAATTTAGGCAATTTGTTAACAAAGGTATACATTTTCCCGTAAAGGCATCTATTTATAAATTTAATGATATTAATGATTCTGATTACCAAGAATCTTTCGATGATTAAACGAAGAAAACAAGTTAATAAAATAAATTCAAAAATAGAAAAAAAAAAATTAGATAGAAATGAAAAGGAAATAATGATTTAATAAAATATGCATGCTATTAAAATCCATTTCAAATATATGAATACTGAGATTTAAAATTCATAAAATATTGCTAGTAATTTGTAAAAATTTTAAGTTAAAAGATGATAAAAATTTGATTGTACTGTATAAAATAAAATATATTTAAATGTTCTTCAAAACGAATGCAAATAGACAATGATTTTTGATGGATTTAAATTTATTTAAGTAATATGAGAAATAGATGTCAAACAATGAAATTTTAATTATTTACTGCTTAGTTGTCGCTTATTTAGATTAATTATTCGTGGTTCACCTTAATGCTTATTTTGGTGCACCAATCCAAATCTTCTTACTTGATTTGTCGAGAAATATCTCCAATACATTTTACAATGTCAAGCAATGTCACTTCTCACGCGACAAATAAAAGTGTTTAAATCTAATTTAATTGAACAAAATGTACAAGAAAATTTTGTTACTAGAGAAAAAGGAAGTTTATATATTGAAGTTAAAATGAAATATTCATATTAATGTAAATATATCTTTATCGAAGTTAATGGAAAAAAAAAATTTACAATAATTTATTAATCATATTGCTAATCGATTTTGATTGATAATATGCGGGAGTTTTGAAATTAGAATATGATTATTTGAAAGAATTAAAATTCTTTACCATTAATATAAAAGATATAAAAGAAGAGGAACTCTTCCAAAGTTTGATGTCGTAATATGAAGATTGAATATTATAAAACGCTAAATGATTGTGCTTTGTGATTTGCTTAAAGCAATTTAAATCCAAATTATGAATTTTATAATACATTAAATTCAAATCAAAAATGATTTCTCAAAAAATTTAATTTAAATTCCATTTAAAAATTTAATGAATCATAAACTTTTATGATATTAGTATTATAGTTATAAATATTACTATCCTATAATTATAAAAAAGATGTAATTATAAAAAAGATACAGTTTAGGACTAAATTTTCAATATTTAAACAAAAAGCGACAACAAATTTAATAAGTATTTTAAGTAAAATAAAAAAAGGAAATTTTCAATTTTATAGAAATTTTTGATAAGAAAAATGTAATTTCTTCTAATACTTCAAATTAGATAACAATTTTTTATTGCTAGGAAAAAGAAAAAATATAAAAAATTTGATAAAAAGTTCTGAAAAAATTGTTTCTCATGGTGGTATAAATATGCATACATAAAGAACACATATATCTTTTATTCGAATTTAAAAATTTTTTAAAATGCAAATTTTTTCTTTGATAACAAAAATTCCACCTTTTATCGCTTATTTTAATCGCACCGTAAATGAATTAGAATTGAACAACAATTGATCAATCGGAATAAATTACATTCATAAAAGATTACATTTATAAAAAATATACGCTCCTTCTTTCATTCAACACATTTTAAAGTAATTATATTGAAACTGTAAGATTGAAGTTTGAAACCTTGAAGTTTGGAATTTGAGATTTTAATTGAAAAAATGAAATAACTTTTGCCACTTAAATATTTGAAAATAATATTTAATTTAAACAATTTTATATCGAAAAAAGTATTTAACGTTATTCCAATTTTTTAACAAAAGAAATTTACAAAATTTTATGCAAATTAAATATGGCATTTTTTTATTTTAACGAACTAAACATCAGGTTTGGAAAAATATTACAATCATTTTTTTCAAAAAAGTATTTTCCATTTGACCATTACTGATCATAAATGAAAAAATTGAACAAAAATGGTTAAGTTTTCGAAACCATATTTAATTTTAAAATTTCTGATAGAAATTTTAAAACTTCTAAAAAAATTGCAAAAGAAAAACAAACGTGATGCATGCAAAAAACAATAAACATAGCCTATGAAAAAAGTATGTTGTTCCTAAAATAAATAGTAAAGTAGATTTTAATTTAAAGGCATATTTTGATCGCATATTCATTTATATAATGGAAATTTTATTCGATCAAATGTTGCAATTC
Organism: Dirofilaria repens; assembly: GCA_008729115.1. Classification (NCBI taxonomy): domain Eukaryota; kingdom Metazoa; phylum Nematoda; class Chromadorea; order Rhabditida; family Onchocercidae; genus Dirofilaria; species Dirofilaria repens. Next base: position 346,328 of record SNRZ01000065.1, read on the forward strand.
TTTCGTATAATTGATATGAAAAGCAATTGTTCAATACGAATCAATAATATATATGAATTTATATGATGTCTTGACTTACAGAATATTAAAATTTCAAAATAATATTTAATAAGCCACCAGATGTCATTTTGTAATTCATCATTTTTCAGCCAATTAATCAAAATGATCTATTAAGAAAATGGATTAGATTTTAAGAATCAATAAGCGTATAAAAATTTAATTAAAATAAAGAAAAGCAAATCCAAAATGATGTGACAATAAAGAATTGCATATAGAAATAATTTTCGTGCCAAAAAAAGATAATATTATTTTAACATTTTATAAATTAGCTATAACTTCCCGCCAGCTAATTGATAAAATTTAATTTAAAGTTAAATAAACCAAGAATGTGCTTTGTTAATTATTGTAATAAGAATTTGGGAATTTTGGACTTTAAACTTTTTTGTTTCTTTAATTAAAAGCATTGAGGATAAAAGTAAAAAGTTTTGTCTTTGAATGCAACATAATTTTATAATTTAGAAACAAAAAATAATTCCTGATAATTAAGGATTATTCAAATACAAATAAATTTCAGCAAATTATGATTTAAAATTTACTTTTAACTTCCATAATTCCATTAATATATAGTTTTGCGATCATTTTCATTCAATGAATAAGTATTATCAGTCATATAAATATTTTCATCTCTCTACGGTATCCACTTTCAATAAAAATATTTTACGGTGACTGATTGTACTGAATGGAAGAATTTCGAAATGATAAAATTTTGCATAAAATTATTGAAAAAACATATTTAATATTATGCACTTTTTCAACCAAAGCAGCGATCCTATCTTTCCCAAGGTTTTATCAATAATATCTATCGACAGCAATAAATTACTGATAATATTAAAGTTATATCGATGAGTCACAGTTAAATACGGATTTTTTTAAAATTTAAATATGGTAATTGTTACGATTATAGTTTATAAAGCATATCATCAGTGATTTGAAGTGATAAATCATATCGCTGGAGAATATATTCTAATTGATAAATCAGTCATTCCTTTCCATGATATAATTTATCAATTAAAATCATATTCACTGGAGAATCCTGATAACGATGAAAGCATATCATTGAACAGCATACATGGCTTAGGATAGAAATAAAATGTTTAGAAAAAGATGACAAATTTCTGATATTTTAAAATAATGACAATTATGATAAGGGGGAATATAAAAAAGAAAGAAGGAAGAAGATAATCAATTGCTTCTTCTAAGATTAATGGCTCTAAGAAGATGGAAATGACATATGGCAAGAGATGGACGGACAGCTGGACCAAAGGCACACTAAGCTATCTGGCAAGTTGATAGAAAGATTAGCTAAACTGATTAATGATTTCCAGTGGTTCTGATATAAGAATAGTTATACTACAGTACTCTTTAAAATGATAAAGCTATTTTATACTGACAAATGTAATATGAGAATGAACATGGGTGACACAAATGTAATGATCTCAGAAATTTAGTTATGATCATATTCAATACTCATTTAAACAACTCTTAAATAAAATTATTCATTAATTTCTCTCATTTTTAAATTTTTATGATGTATCATGAATCAAATTTTATAAGGTAATGAACTGGCAATCTTTTGAAATGAGAATGGAAAGGTTAAAAGTCATCGACATTATTAAGATAAATGAAACGTCAGTTGTTATATTACCACTTATGCAAGGGACAAAAAGGAAAACTATCGCGTTATTATTCGTATCATAATCTAATAAGTAAAGATTATAAAGATTCAAAACTTTAGGATTTGTATATTTAACAAAATCATATGCTTTACATGAACATACGCATCAAATTTTCCACCTTCCTAACATTTCAGTCTGAATATAAAAATATGAATTCTATATTATATTCCTTTAAGCGTTTTCAAACTTTGAAATTCTTTCCAAAAAAAACAATGAATAGAAGTAAAAGTATTTGTGGAATGGATAAATTATTCATATTTTACTTTTATTATTCAAATAGTTATTCTCATTTATTTTAACGATTAAATTTCTTCATTTATCCACTATTATCCATATCATTATCATTATCATCATTATCATTATTATTATTATTTTGCAACTGCGAAAAAAAAATTAAAATGGAAAATACAAAATTGATCACATTAGTTGCGAGTTTTAGGAATTTTCACACCATAAAAATCTCGAATATATGTGCTATTGAAATGACAAGATATGGGATTTTTTTTTCATTTTAATAGATGCCAAAAAATGAATACTTTTTTGCATATTCAATATGATTAATCAATTTATTATGAGAAAATATTTGTTACGAGTTGTAGAAAATAGTTTGCTGTTTTAAATTGATGAATGAAAAAGAAAGAAAATTTAAAAGCAAATAAAATTAATTTTTTATGAAGAAATAAAAGCTGAAATCAATTTTAAATTATTCTTCTGTCTTATCATCACTATTGTAATTTTGTGGTAATGAAATATTATAATATTTTAGTTTAGTTTTTCAATTATCAAATTTATTTTTTAAATTGATTCCAAACTACCTAAAAAAAAATCTGTCTCAAAAAATTTCTTTTTTCATTTTATAATGAAATAATTTTAAAATTTAAAAAACCAATTGTGTGATATGAATACAAAGTATTGATTGGTTACATTATTATTTAATTTTTCTTTTTGCCCACGCATATACTTTGCCGTACAAATGATTATCTTTTCTTTGAAACTTATTGATGTATACTATAAATTTTACGAATATTTATTTACAAACACATCTTAAACTTTTCATCACTGTAAATTTGCATAGTTTATAAGTTTTTTTGAACTTTAAATTTTATGCTATCGATGTTTTCATGAAATTAATATATAATATATGGGACGCGAAGCATCAAAATATTCTTATCAATGAATAATTTTCTACTCTTTCAATTTACAAATATTTGGCATCAGTAAGTAAATTCATACAAAGTATTCAAATAGAAATTATTGTGACTGCGTTCGAATTTCTCATTGACATTTATATTGCAACAAAATGGCCAAAAAAAAACCAAGTAATCAATAAATATTCACAATTCATTGAAGTCAATAAAGGAGTGTATTGTAACAGTATATGAAGCCAAGAGAAATTAAATGAAAGATAATAAGATTTTTTTTTAATGATTCTCAAAGCATTAAAAGAAGCCAACGCATTTGAACAAAGAAATGAATGAAATATAGCTTTGGCCTAGCACAACAAGGCACAAAACTAACAGTGGTGTATCGATAAGGCATACATGTGCATGCATAGAATGATTTAAATTAGTTACTAAAACTGGTCTTATTGGCAGGATATATGTACGAGGTCTTGAGTTCTATAATTTTTCCTTTTTTTTTTTCGATATAGACGTAAAACTAGTAATATGAGCCAAGAAATTACGATAAATAAGAAAGAAAGAGGAGTAAGATTAGTAAAATAAGCAAACAAAGAATTATAGCGTTTATTCAATCAGTAATTTAATTCAATTGATTTGTAATCGATAACTTTTGATTAGTGTTTTAAATGGAGTGATTAGTGAAAATGAATAAACAAAAAAAAAAAGCGCATGATAATAATGATTAGACGAACCTTATCATGTCCTTTCCATATTTCAAATGGATTTATGCTTATCATTGTGATATGATAATAATTTTCCAAAAATAATAAATTATGCTGAAAACGAATTAAAAAAAGGAACAGATACAATTAAAGTTATATGCAAAAAAGTTCGTCTTATTTTTATCTTACGGGAAATTCAAAATTATCAAGAAATTACTAGAAAAGAGAGCAGGCGAATAATTTTACTACTTGAATCTTCCTGTATTAATTAATTAATTAAGAGGAAAACAGAAGAAGTAATGTGACAAGAAGGTTATCATGATTGAAAGAATTTAAGTGATAACTTAAAGTGCTTAATCAGTGGTTATATAAAGGCTTGCTGATCGATAAAATAAGCATTGAAGAAAAAGTTGCTATTCAAGAATGGAAGAATCATCATCGAGCAGATGGTATGATTCATTCAATTACAAATACTCTTTGTAATATCCATCAGAAGAAAAGGAAAAGAGCGAAAAAAGATCTCAAAAATAAAAGATAAATTGAAATTAAAACATCTGCTTGCTCATATGCTCAATGGCTTATTTAGTCTATTTGTCCACATCTACTAATTTTAACAATTTATTATAGAAAAAATTGCTCCCCGACAAGTTCATTAAAAATAAAAGAAGAATTGAAAATGATTAGATAAAGTGAAGACAAAAGCAAGAGTGAAATGACTATATCAAATTTTGGCATCTTTTGCATCTTGGCTTTGATCAATTTTACAATAGTTTATATAGACTTTAGGACTAGAAACAAAAAAGGACAAAGTAATTTCGATTCATTTTTTTTTGCACATTAATTGGCCAACGAATAAATTACTATATTTACTATTAATTAAAATATTAGTTCGCAAAAAAGAAAGATAATGATGAAAATGTTGCGAAATTAGAAGCGGAATATTTTTTAAAGAGAAATTTGAACGAAAGAAATTTTAATCATATAAACTTTCAGGATTAAAAATAATAAATGAGAAAGTAAGGAATGTAATTCCGACTCATTTTTTGATTATTAATTTATCGAAAAATTAGGATGTTGTTAATTAGATTAGGGACTACGTAAGATTGAAATGATTTTCATTAATAATCAGAAAATATCATCAGATAAGATCAGATAATATAATTCGCAGACAACTTGCTGACTAATGAATATATTAATAAATAGCATAATTAAAAAAAATGATATAAAATTTCACTTTTTGTTTTTTAATCTGAGCCTATCACAATTATTATCATTTATAATTTAAAACTTTATCAGCAATAAAACAGTTCGATAGCATATGAATGAATCAATAGTTTTGGGGATTTTTCCGATGAAATGGCAAATATTTGCAAAATGAAACAAATTCAAATAGTTATTTTTAATCGAAATGAAATTTATACTTAGTAATACTTTGTTAGAATATTTACACATGCGGCATTTTTTTAAAGTCGCAACGAAATGAACTTACCTTATCTTTGCTATTTTTTCTCATTTTGTTGGAAGAGAAGGTTGAAATAGTTACTTGACGTCGTTTGACAAACAAATCAACCAGAACACTGAGTGGATTACGATAAAAATCAAGTCGAGATTTGTTGTTGTTGTTGTTAAAATTGTTATTGTTATTGCTTCTGTTGATCCTATTAATCGATGAAATTGTTGATAAAATATGGGCTGAATGCGATCGTTTTTGTATAGTCATTGTTGTGAATTACAGCATGAAATCGAAAAAATTTTACTGTTTATTATAAACAATGGGAAAAAGTTTATTGATTATTGTAGAAACAAGGAACAAGTTTTTGATTAATGTAAATAGCGAAAGACAAAGGAAATAATTTGCAATTTCAAATCATTAGTATGAAATTAGTATGAATAATATAAATGCTTGCCTTCTTCAAGTTGTGTGGAAAAAGAAAGACTAATTTATATTTGATTGAAATTTAGAGATAAATTTATTCAAACCAATGATAGCGCATGGAAATATTGGATTACCTCTCATTCTTAAATTATAAAGTAAAATAATGTTGAAAGTGTAAATATAATGGCGTCACGCCAGAAATGATAATGTATTATTTCTGACTCTTATCAATTTTAATTTGGATGTGTCAGGAATGTTAAGAAATATTGAGAAATAAATATTTATATCATTGAAAATAGAATATTAAATAAAATTAAAAATCGTGAAAATAACAAATATATTTCAATATTTTATGTCTATGGAAATGATGTACTGAAAAAGAGGTCAGTTTTTGAATATCAGAGATGATTATTTGTTCTGAGCTATCTAATATATGCATGTATATAAAAAATAGTTGATCAAATTATCTAATACAGGAGTGGGCAAAAGAAAATTAATATGACAGCGCCGGCGCGCAATTGGAAAAGAAATAATTGAACTGCTAAATTGAATTTTAGATGATTTGAAATTGGTATTAAGACATAAGTAATAAATCTCTATTCCATTTGAATTTCTGAAAATTTTGCTTTGATAGTTTATTTAAGAAAAAGATAACTAGATCCATTTACTATCAAAACAAGTTAGCATAATTTAACAGACTTAAAGATTAGCTTGGTATTTTGGAAATAAATGTTGAAGTAAGCTTTCTGCTGAATGTAACTTCTGCATTCCTTCGTTGATAGTCTTCTCTCTAAATCGTGATTTAATCGTAATTCAATTATTATTGAATGCCGAGAATATAGCTATATATTCATGAGACGAAGTAAATATTCCAAAATAAGTCTTATCTGAGCCAAACAAATGAGCCAAACAAATTATAGATGGTATCCTCTGAACTTGCTCTGAATAAATTAAAGTTCAGTGTGCAGCCGATTTTAAAAATAAGCAAAAATGAATTTACATAAGCAAAAATGGAAAGTAAATTGAAAAATTTACAGTTGTAATTAATATTTATAAGAATTCGTGAGAATATTCTTTGCAGTAAATTTTTATAAAAATTATAATTATCAAAATTGAAACTATGAAACAAACGATACTTATCGATGAGGCATTTTTATACATATTTTTGTTTATGCGAGTGATGGATAAATATTCTTATGCTTTATCGTATTGCATTCACGAAAAATATTACGTAAAACGAACAAAGGAAACTAATTAATGATAATTTGTTCTAAGACATGTATAATTAGTTTGTCAATAATTTTCTTCTTGGTTCGTTTGTCAATAATTTGTAGAATATACATTATCAGTCAAAGATAATATATATTTAAAAAAAGCAATGAATATATATTATCAATGAAAGAGAAAGATGAAAGTAGATGTATAATAAGTAAGAAAATATTTAGTTTTGATATAAGTTCAACAATTTTTGCAAATATTACCAACAAAAGTGCTGCAAATTTAAATTTGATTAAATTTCTTAGCAAATTTGAATTGAGATTGAAGTACAACAGCATGATAGTAAAATGCTGCAGCATAATAGTAATAATATATGTTATAGCATAATATTAAATACATTACAGCATGGTAGTAAATATCCTTTCCTCATCCTTCCGATTTCCAATAATTTTTAAAAAATTCAAAATGAAAAATAATAATGAGAAAAGCAAAAATGATCTGAAGAATGCCAACAAAAATAAATTATCGATTGTATTCATCACTGTATTTGATCAAATAGAAATTTGAAAATATTTTCTTCGTTTTTTTAACTCTCTATACTTACCGATACTTCACCCATTACATCTTACCTACATTTCAATTCCATTTATTAAAACTATAAAATTCGAAAAAATTCCCGTCAACCAAAAAAAAGTTGATCATTCGCTATTACCCTGAATATTGCTTATATTGCATAGAATGTAATGAAAATTTGTTATTTGATAAATGAGGAAAAAAAAACTAAATTCCAAACAAAAGATTTCACACTTTATCATAAATTTTCATTGCCATGAAATTGGATCCAACAGAGCAAAATGATTTCTTTGAATAATTTAACTAAATTAAGATACTGATTTTTATTTGCAGTTTTGATCGAATGAATTTTAAAAAATATCGGAAACGAAAGTGGAAGTTCAAATTTTAAAAAAGAATAACTGAGAATAGAATTATTCTCCTAAAGGAAATTATCGATGTATTAAATATTATGATGTAATGTATTTTCAAGGAAAAGAACGGAAATCAGCTTAGCATTAAATTCGCAATGAAAAATACGTCCTAAATGTTTGATTAAAAATACGAGAGAAAGAAAAAAGAAAGAGAGAAAGAAAGAGAGAAAGAGAATATTACTTAGTATTTATATATTATCTTAAACCATTTCAAGATATTACTTAATATTCATATATTATCTTAAACCATTTCAAGATATTATTTAATATTTCATATATTATCTTAAACCATTTCAAGATATTACTTAATATTTCATATATTATCTTAAACCATTTCAAGATATTATTTTTCATATATTATCTTAAACCATTTCAAGATATTACTTAATATTTCATATATTATGTTAAACCATTTCAATATATTATTTAATATTTCATATATTATCTTAAACCATTTCAAGATATTACTTAATATTTCATATATTATCTTAAACCATTTCAAGATATTATTTTTCATATATTATCTTAAACCATTTCAAGATATTACTTAATATTTCATATATTATGTTAAACCATTTCAATATATTATTTAATATTTCATATATTATCTTAAACCATTTCAAGATATTATTTAATATTTCATATATTATCTGAAACCATTCCCGGAGTTGAAACAATTTTGAAGAGAAATATCGGTATGAAGATTGGATAAGTGCAAGAGAAACAGAAAATTAATACATTGTTACTGAAATTCGTCGTTTTTTAGAGAATTATGCAATTTGCCTATTATTAGCTATCCCAATTAAAATTACATGAACCAAATAATTTCGATTGAAAAAATATATAACTATAATTGTTTTTTGTGCCAATTACAACTATCACAATTTATCGCTATGAATTGATCACTCTATTTGTGTTCTCTCAAGTTCTATTTCTTGATAGCATTTTAATTAAACTGATATCATATCTAAATATTCATTTTTAGCAAAGTTTTTGTTGCTCAGTCAAAGGAATTGAATTTTGGCTATGAGTTAAAAACTCTTTGATATGTCACGATTTCTTATTTTCTCCTTTTTCGTTTTTGATAAGATTATATTCACATATGAATATGACATGGCGCATGTTATTGTTTAAATGCTATCAAATTTTACAAATGGATTTAATTTCAGTTTCATGCTGTCAAATTTTGCAAATGGATTTAATCTAACAATGATTAAGGCTCCATCAAAAAGAAATATTATCAGTGAAAAAAGACAAATGAGAAAATATTTATTGGTACATAGATTTAGATTTCGCATGATCTGCTAATATCACCCAAAAACTTTTGCTCTCCCAGAACTTATCTTTTGTGCCATTCATGTTATCGATTTAAGCATTCAATAACAATAATGAGATAAAAAAATTATATCTTATTGAAATAGTCCTGACCGAAATTATAGTTGGATCTGTATCAGAATGTCTTGGTTTACATTATATAGTTGGGTCTTTTTTCTACTAGTTGAAAAGACCGAACTGAATATTATTCTCGACTTTTTACTTGAAAGTTAACTTTCTCTATCTTTACTACCTACTTTAAGAAATGATTAAAAAAATGCTTGATGTGCATCATTATTGATTACAATTCGTTAATTTTAAATTCTCGAAAAGGATACTTAGGAATTGCATTGCCTTTTCGCTAATTTCATTTAAAAAAAAATTTGGCAATGATTTAACATTTAGATAAAAATCAAAAATATTGATGATATGCTGAAATAAGCAAGTGTGCTAAGATATTACTTTCTTCTTGAAGATTTATCGAGAAGAAGAAATACCTACTCGAAAACGATATTTTATGATAATCATATTAAAATATAAAACTGAATTTTGTGAAACAAATGCTATATTATATTTTCGAATCAAACCTCATTATTATAAATCATTTTGAATAATTTTGAAAAACTTGATGAATCAAGACATGTGATTTGTTTTTGAATAAAATTTTTAATGAACTTCAAATACATATCTAAAATGATCAAGATTGAAAACTTTCGAAAAATATATCGATAACAATATTACATTAAATAAGCTATGTTTCACTGAAAAATTAACTCTAAAATGATAGTTAATATTATCTATGTGTTATAATTATGATAATATTATCGATAATCTATAAGCTTCTCAATAATTCTGGCAAATTAATCAACATGACCAGAACTGCAAAAATTGAAGACTGTAAACAGTCTTGTTATATTTACATTTCAAAGATCAAGGAAATAAATATATTTCTATAATACAAGGAAATGCTTTGATATATTTTCAAGTATAATCTCATCACTACCATTATTACATTTCATAAAAAACAATAGTCACTTCAAGCTCTTAGAATTGGTCAATATCATTGTGAACAAAACTATGTCCAAAGTACTGTAATCAATATTTTATTAAATTTTAATTTTTTTCCAGAAAACTCTCCTAATTTTTTTCCCACTTTAAACAAATTCTCTCATTTTTTCCTAATCTCTTATTGTTTTTTTGATCCAGTAATTTTTACGTTTAAAATTAAGATAGGCACTGCTAGTGCAACGAAAATTTTAATAAATTTGCAATTTCCGCCTATCTATAAAACTGTACATGATTACGATGATGCTTTACTTAATGAAGGAGAAGCAATATTTAATTACGTAATAATGATAGTGATGAGATTATACTTGAAAATATATCAAAGCATTTATTTCACAAAATTCAAATTTTCTAATTCAAACATTCATGAGCAAATTCTGCCGGGATACTGATTATTTCAGATCTATGAATTTCATGAAATTATGAAAAGAACATAACTATAATATATTTGTACAAACGGAAACAATCAAAATACGAAAACCGATATCACTGGGAATGACTGTTACATTATCTTTGAAATACATAGATATTACTTTTATCTTTTCCATCAACGGCAAATCTTGTGCTCTTACACCTCGCATTCCTTTATCATCGTTATCACCTTTTACTATCATCACTCCACTTTCGCCTTGCGCACCTTGAACTCAAACTTCTCCAACCGATCCTGAATCTCCTATTTCTCCATCACATCTCGTCTTGACAGCGCTCTCAATCTTCCTATCATTGATACACACTAGCCTGTTCAAAAAGCGAAAAAATTTTACAAAAAGTTTCTAAAATTCCTACAAATGATTAAAATTCTTTCATACTTTTCTGATTAAAAATAATTCCATAGGAAAACCTACCAGGACTACGAAAGCAGCACTGATAAGCATGAAGAAAATGCTGAAAAGATTTATTTTTTAAAACATAAAATATAGTAAAAGAAATTTGAAACAAGCCTAGAATAACAAAATATTGATCAAAACTCTTAAAAAAATTATCACTTTTCATTAAACTGATTTTGAATCATCGTCGTCAACTATCAGTTGTTCACGCCGGGAAATAAATAATTGTACCTTTCCAGATTGATATCTATTTAATACTCTTAAAACTATCAGAAAATATATCATTACATTTTATTGATTATTGGAATATTTAATTTGTTAATATTCCATTCTTATAACGAGTGTTTGAGATTAAGACTTATCAAGATAACGGCTTTCAAAGAGTGAAAAAAAATTACCGATCGTAATTATCGAGAAACATATCATTTCATAATGTCAGCAAAAAATTTTAAGCTTATATCATCAAACAAAATTTTTTAAAAAATCAGTTGTTCTAAGAAAAATTTATGGAAAATGTGTAGATGCAAATTTATAATTTAGCTGTATATTAAGCCTGGGATATTAAAATCTTATTCATGTATATTTGTAATCATTAAACCATTATCGAATTCTATTAATTCGCGATTGTAATTCGATTTTCGCCATTTCTTTCAGGAATTCTTGTCAATTTGATTTTTCCATATCTATCATGTCTTCTTGATGGTCATCAAGAGTGCAGATGGCTTAATTTTATTTGAAAGAGATTAAAAATGCTATCTAATTAATTTGAAATTGAAGAATCTGAATTGAGATAGTTCTACCGCATATAAAAGGGGTGACAAATATCGCCGCAACCTGCTGTTACGTGAATTAGTCCATTGATTGTTCTTGAAAAAACTAAAACGAAGCAATGCAAGGAAGAAATACACGCAATAGTTTCATCAATATTTCCAGGTCTATTCACGATTATATTTAAAATACATAACAAAAAAAACGGTCAATAGCCAAAAATTGATTATATCCAATGTGATATATTTTTGGAAGAAAATCAAATCATTCCAGGGGATCATTACCCTTTTGGATCATTACCCTTTTTTGTTTAAATTATTAAGCAAAAAAAATACGCATTATTAAAACTTCGCCAATAACTCATTATGTAAAATTTTTGCTATATTTAGAATATCAAAGCTTTAAAATGTCAGCAATGAAGATAGACAATTGACTAATTATCATCTAAGAATTTTTTGGTGAAAAATAATTTTGAAATGAGAGACGCAAAAGAGTAAAAATCAGTGAAAAAATGATGAATTCGGCATGAAAATGATAAGGTATTATTATTCTGTTGATATTTTGTAAAATATGATTGTTTTGATGGAAAAAATTCTTGACGGCTGCAATCAGAACGCTTTTTTATTTGTCATGATAAAATTTGCTATTGTTTGTACAAATTGAATGATACGGTAAATATGGATAAATATATAAACACATGTTCATAATGTTTGCTTTTGAGAGGAAAAAAAAATCAAAAACAACAGAATGATTGGTCTTTAATCGAAACCATCGAAAGAGACATGACAATTAACAAATGCTGATAACTCACTGATATAAATATCCTTCACCGTAGTAATAATTCTATTAATGTTTAACAGTATCCTGTTCATACAGTCCGGATAGTTAGATAAGTAAGGTTGGAGATCTATGGAATTCTGAGTCTTTGAATAGTAAACGAAAGGAATATTTTGTCGTAAATTTTTATTTGCAAGTGATCTTAGGCTCTAAAAATATTAATTTTTGGCATGAAATGAGCTTCCCATGATAATATCAATAAAACTAGAGCTTTTTTATATCCGAATGATAATTTCAGCGCCTTTGAATATTTTTCAAAATGATTAATCGAAAAATCACTGCTCTGTTGATTTTAATTGCAAGTGCTCAATTTGCTTTGATATTTGGCGAAATGTGCGTAAGAAAATTAAGAATTTCTGAAAGATAAATATTTTCAGAGTAATCAGTCTATAATTAATGTGTTGTTATTAATATCCTATCATTAACAGTAACATTTATCTTTATTATATCTCAATATCAATGCTTTTGCATCTCTTAATTAATAGTATTTTGCAGTTCTTTGACACAACACGCACAATTGAATTTTGCAGTAAATTTATTGAAAGAAGTAGCGAAAGATAGTAAATCTGCTATCCTATCTCCTTTTTCCATATCAACCTCACTTTTTACGGTTTATCTCGCAGCGGATGGTAGAACGAAGCAAGAATTGCTGAAATTTCTTGGAGGAAGTAATTATAAAATGAAAATTTTAAAAATTCGATTTGAATATTTGCCTCAGCCATATTTGTCGGTCATCAGAGATTGCATAACTGATAGATTTCACAAATGATGAAGTTTAACATAAATTCATTTCTTCAGCTTCAAGTGATACAGAAGTTCGAATGCATTTTGCCAAATTAATAGCAGAAATATACAGAAGAAAAAATGAAAATTATACATTGCATTTGGCTAATCGTTGTTATGTTCGGGAAGGATTTTCTACAAAGCAGAGCTTTTCCAATACACTTCAATTTTATTATGGCAATACATTATATTATTTTCGTTTTGATCAAAGATATCAACTTGCTCAAGTATGATTAATGATAATAAGTAGAAATGAGACAGAAAAGTAGGGTAAAAAAAAGAAAAGATGAATTATTGTTATTTTTTAAATTTATTGGTTCTCACCGTTAAGATATCTACTACTCCAAGTTATTATGATTTTTTTTAGGATGTTAATAATTGGGTTTCGGACAACACTAATCATAAAATAACGAAACTGCTGACACCAGATAGCATCAGTACGAATACCCAAATGTTACTTCTGAACGCAATTTATTTCAGTGGAACTTGGGAGATGCAGTTTAATGATGAAAGAACTCGTAATGCAACATTTTACATTTCAGAAAACGAAACAAAAAGTGTAAATTTTTTTCGAATTTCATAATCTGAATTATCCAGAATTCATCGTTTGATTGTAATACACATTCACGCTGATTAAATATTCCCATCCGTCTTCCTTCATTGTTTTTACTCTTTTCTAGATATCGATGATGACATTGAGAGAAGAATTTCCATATTATGAAGATGATTCTGTGCAAGTTGTCAAATTACCTTATGTTGGTAACGAAGTAGAAATGGTTTTTATATTGCCAAAAATACGCTTTGACTTAAACAATGTTCTAGAGAATTTATCGGTCGAACAACTACTCACATACGTTTCTTTAACTGAACAAGATGATGTGTTGGTAAAAAATTCATTCAATTTTAATGTGCTTTGACATATAAATCAGTGAATTCGATTTAAGAATTCTAGAATTTCAATGATTTCGTCAATGTTATTCTGATTTCAGGTGAAGTTACCAAAGTTCCGAGTAGAAGGAGACTTGGATTTGAAAGAAACTCTGCAAAAAATTGGCCTCACCGATGCTCTCAGTGAAGGAGCTAATTTCGAAGAGCTTACTGATCTCGCAATTTCTATTAGCAAAATTATGCATAAAGGTTTTATTGAGGTTCGTGTAAATTTTTATTAAATGAAAATTTTGACGAAAAACTGCTACTAATGATAGAACATGAACATCTTTTAATAAAAATTTCTATTCTAAAAAGTCGTAGATCTATTTATTTACTTATAGGTGAATGAAAAAGGAACGGAATCAGCGGCTGCTATTGCGATTAATGTTGAGTTCCGTTCCCTTGCGCCACCTAAACAATTCATTGCTAATCAGCCGTTCCTCTTCTTAATTGTTAAGAACTCGAATACTGTTTTGTTTGCAGGCCAATTGATCCAATGTTATGTAAAATTTTTCCTTCTTTAGACTGAATAAATACCACTTAAGTTTCGCTTTGCTAATTCTCGTCATATTTAATGTAAATCTAAGCTCTTTTGCATATATTCTTTCCCAGATATTATATTTCGCCATTAATTCTAATTTCAATATTTGTCAACTAATATATTTGCTTGTCAATATCTAATGAATTTCTCTAATTTTACTGCATCATCAATACTAATAACTGTCATCGAAGCAAGCGAAAGCAATTCACGTTGATAAATATATAGTAAAAGACTTTGCAAAAACGCTTGCATTTAAAAATTTTAAATTACTTATTGGTCGAATTTGAAGTATGCAATGAAGAAAATCGCTCGGCTGTATGATTAATTTAAGGCAAAAGATATAATGTGCTAAGTATTGAACTATTAAAGATGATATTGGAAATAAATATTAAAGCTGTATCAATTATATTGCTAGTAATTACAATATCTTATTTCTATTGCCATCATTGTTCGCGACATTCTGTAATTTTTAGCTAATTTAAATAATAAAACTATCGAGATCCTAACAATCGATAAAACAATATATATACATATACATATACATATATATTTGAAAAATAGGAAATGAAAATTCTAAAGGAATGGGAATAAATTTCTGGAGCAAGAATCAGAAATTCAAGAGGTAAGAATAAAAAATCCCAAATTTCACATGAAATGATGCTATTAATATACATAATTAAAAAAATGAAACCAATCAGGATATTCATGTTTGTAGTGAAATGCTGCCTGCTAGAGGAAATGTTAAGAAAATACCCTTTCTATTGAGCCAAACTTTCTTATCAGATTTAAGTCCTCCAAATATATGCAATATTTGTTAGTATTTTTCATCTATTTTATACTAATTGTCTCTTTTTGTCTTTCTCTCTAAAGTGTTACTTGATTATTTGCTCTTGCTAAATGATTCATTCATAATGATGTTCGTTTAAATTAATTAATTCCCCCTTTTTCTCTGCTTTTTTTCTGATATGAATAGAAACATTAAAATACGGTAACGGTGAAAACTGCTCAATTAAAATATATCGACGCATCCAGAAATTTAATGTGCATTAAGCAAATAAAATTCCAAGATTCATAAAACTCATTATCTTCCCACTTACATTCATTGTTTTTTTCCAAACATTATATATGCATTTTTTGAAATATGAATTATTTCGAAGCGTTTTTATTTTTATTAACGATTCATGTGATTTAGTTCTTGAACCTTATTTATATTTTTCAATGTTTTTTGTAACTTTTAATTTGAATAAAATTATGAATCTTTATTTGATTAGTTTCAAACTATCTCAATTCATCATTTTTGAAAAGAGTTAATAGTTTTTTTATGCGTAAATTCCTCTATCTCTTCCCAAATTCTGAATCCTTAAGGATTCAGTACGAAAGGGATAAGAACTAAGGATGCCAGTTGTTTAAAAGTACCTAATATTGAAAATTTTGCATTCCAAAATTTGGATTTTCCTGGAAATCCGAAATTGAAATTAGTTTGAAAAAATATTCAACAAATTGTATTTATTGTGTATAAAGGATTCAGTAATTAACATAAATATCAAGCAAAGCTTTGGTAATATTAATTTAAATGGATTCTTGTCTTTACAGTGTAATTATTCCAGTAAATTCTTTTTGTGAATGTTCTAAAGATAGATTTAATTTGCTTTCATGAATGTTTCAAATGTTAACTGCTTGATTAATGCCAATTAATGCAATGATTTGAATGTTATTATTTGTTGATAATATTGCATATACATGACTCGATGATTATCAAAGATTCAAAATAATGTTATAAACAAATTAATAATAATTTTTTTACTAATTTTACTATGTTATCATTTTCAGATTCAAATGCAATATTTTAATTTTATTCGGAGTTATACTTTTTTTGTGAAGAGGAAAGTAAAAGTGACAGTACGCATACTTTTGGTGAAGGAATAAATAATAGTTAAACAATGAGAAAGACTTTAAAAATTTATTCAAAATATATTTTCTTTGTAGAAATAGAAAAATGAAAAATAAGGAAAATCGTTATAAAATAATTAAAAATATTTCGAGACAACGATTGCATCTGAAGTAAGACATTTGAAATAAGCAAGGACGAATTACTAAAAATCTATAATAAAAATAGCGAAATTCCATGATTACTAATAAAAGTTTGTTGACATTTTGTATGCTACACTCTTTCAATATAAAAAATTCTTAAGGGTAAAGATCAAAGAGCTTTATCAAAATATAAAAGTACCCGTTTAACTATGGTTAGATGTGTTTTATCGAAGGTTTAGCTATAGTTTTGTCGAAAGTCTGGATAGGAGTGTAGAAGTTGCAAGTGTCGTAGTCGATGTAAATCACTGATATAAACATCCTTAACAATGCTTATGTTTTATTAATATCTCTTGATAGATAACTGAATACAATTGTCGACCCATTGTAGAATTCTGCTATCATCATCCGATAACAAACGAGGAATGTTAGTTATGTCACGGATATCTTTCCCACATGATCTTATATCTTAAAAACGCTTTGTATTGCAGAGTAATTGAGACGAGTGAATTCCAATCTCTTATCATAATACAAATAAGAAGTGAGAATTTTAACTGCCTATCGATATTTCAGAATGATTAATCAAATAATCATTGCTTTGTCATTTATTGCAAACATTCAGTTTGTTTTGATATTTCATCAGACATGCGAACAAAAATGAATAATTATAAGGAATAATATTTTTGGAGTAATCAAATAGTTATAGTTGATTGTTTCGTTGTTAACATCTTTTCATTAACAATGGTATAATATTTCATCTTTAATGTCAATGCTTTTACTCTTTTCATTGATAGGCTTTTACAGAAGTTCTTTGACGAAATATACGCAGTTTGATTTTGCTGTTCGTTTGATACAAGAAACAGCGCGAAGCGGAAGATCAACAGTATCATCTCCTGCTTCCATATCAACTTCACTTTTTATGATTTATCTCGCAGCGGATGGTGAAACGAAACAACAACTGCGGAAAATTCTTGGAGGAAGTAATTTTCAGATTAAAAAAACCTTAAATTCAAGAAATTTATTCTGTGATTTCGAAAAGATTGAGAACGTAACTCATTCATTGTTTATCAGTTGCCAAGAATGTTATAATCAGTAGCATGTAGCACATTATGGTTTCATAAGTAATAGTGTGACCGTTTCTAAATTAATGAATCCAATCTCTCAGATGCAATGGAAATAGAAATTCAACGATACTTTGGTAAATTTTTGGCAAATATCAATGGTGGAAAAAATAACGCATATACTTTGATTATAGCAAATCGTTTCTACATACAACAAAGATTTTCTATAAAGCCGAGCTTTCCCTACATACTTAAGTTTTATTACGGCGAAATATTATATAAGTTTAATTATGAACGAAGAAATCAGTTTTCCCAGGTATGATCAATGATAAAAAACAAAACTAAAGCGAAAAAAGAAAGTGTAAAAATGAAGAATACACTGATAGACATTTTTTATTTAATAATTTCTGTATGTTTTAGTTCATTAATTTTTTCGTTAATGTACAGAAAATGTAGTTTTATTTATATATCAGCAATAATCATAAGTGACTAAAATAAAATTTTTCAGGAAATTAATAATTGGATTTCTGATAAGACTAATAATAAAATTACGGAATTGATGATAACGACTAAGTTTGATTCAGAAACCGAAATATTGCTACTCAACGCTATTTATTTCAAAGGTATTTGGAAGAAACAGTTCTTCAAGGGAGCTACTAGGAAATCAACATTTCATATTTCCCATAGCAGAAAGGAAAAGGTAAATGTGATGTTTTCTGGAATTCCTAATTAGAAATTATCTTATTACTCATTTTTGCATTCGTCAGTTATTTGTTTTCACTGTTTTCAAGATAATTGAATGTGTCTATTATTATTCCATCATTTCAGTTCCTATCCTTTCAGATGCCAATGATGCAATTAAGAGCTAAGCTACCTTATTATGATGATAATTTCGTAAAAGTTGTCAAACTTCCTTATATTGGTAATGAAATAGAGATGATAATTATATTACCAAAAACACGCTTTGAATTATCGAAAGTTCGAGAGAGAATGACAGGAAAAGATCTATTCAAATATATCAGAAATACTATTCTAACTGAAGTGGAGGTAAGTAACGAAATTTTTTTCCTACTTAAATTAACGAAAATTATATTTGAAAAAAAATCTGAAAGATTGATAGCTATTCTTCATTTTATTCCCTGTTATCCATTTACCGAAGCAAGTGGATAAAGCGGACAGTTAAAAACATTCTTAGTATGTGGCATACATTTGAAAATATAATTTTAGATTAATTTTTTCCTTTCAACAGCAAAATAATTTCTATCCTGTATTCTGTTTGTCAAACCCATATTTCATTTTAAGAGAAAATTTTGGCAACTTTTTAGTAAAAAAATTGAACAGGACGAAATCGACAACGATAAATCAAATTTGCTTTAATTTTAGATAAAATTACCAAAATTCAAACTGAAAGAAGAATTGAATTTGGAAGAAATTCTGAAAAAATTTGGCATCACGGATATTTTCAGCAAAAACGCTAATTTCAAAAAGCTTAGTGATGATCCAGTTTCCGTTAGTAATATTATACATGATGCTTTATTTGAGGTTTGTATGAGATCATCCTTTTTGATCAAAATTTTACTATTTTAAAAGCAAAAAAATGTTTGCTGGACTTCTTCACTGCCATTTTTTACATTTTTTTACAAGAATTTTTGCAGACTGATGAAAAAGGAACAGGAACCGTGGCCGAGATTGATTTCGATTCCTCTGATGCTCCAACCGGACATTTTCTGATGTTCAATGCTAATCAGCCTTTTTTGTATTTTGTTGTTAAAAATTTGCAAACTGTTTTGCTTGCTGGCCAATGTAGCAAGTTTTGTTCTTTTTAAAGCATTAAACATTTTTACTTATACGTCTTACTTATGTTTTCGAGTTTCAGTATCTGATTCATCATTCTATGACTTTTTGTTTGCTTGATAAATAGTCACCAAAAGCATATGTGACTTTGAAGTGTTTAGTATGTATAAATTTATAAACATTTTTTGCTAATGATCACTATAAAATTGCAAAGTCAAGACAAGTAAGAAATGTTGATTTTGTTCTGACTTTCCTTTCACCACATTCCCGAACAAAATTCAAGAATATGGCAAAAATAAATCGTAATTAATCAATAACACCAAGTTTATGATTTCTGAGAAGACTTATACGACATCTGATAATTGATAATTAAAAAGAGCGATGATTGCAAAAATTTAATTTTTTGAGAAAAATAGAAATGTCATAATTGTTTTGACATAAGTAAAAATGGTATTTTTGTTCTGAGCAACAAAATCACAATTTTTCAATTACCTTTCGAAAAGATTGTAAATGAAATTGATATGATTTGCTTTTGGATCTCGATTATTCCAGGGCAAATTGAAAAAGTTGAATAATTATTGATTTCGATTTGTTATCTGTCGTTTTTTACGACTATATCAGAAAGTAGAAGGAATCTTCTTCATTTATTTCAATACAATATTGTCATATATTGCCTTTCAAAATTTTCTTTTATTGATGAATACCAGAGAGCTTTCAATAATATTTACATTGCGATAAAGAAAAGAAGACAAATGAGATTTCATCAATAAATAAATTTCGAAATTTTTTGCGTTTTTCAAAAATGTTTTGCAGTAAAAAAATAAAAATTGAGAAAAACAAAAACTGGAAGATCAAAGAGAGTGTGCAGAATTCATCTGATGCTTGAAATTAATTTTGACCTGAGAATCATTTACTGTTTTGTTAAAGTCGAATCTCTTACAATGAAACGTTTAATAAATTACTGGCTCGAATGCAAGTGGCAATCAGTTGATCAAGGATAAATCATCCAAAATACGAATAACATATTTAGGAAATAACTGAAAATATTTTATAGTATAAACATAATCATATAATCAAATAATAAATATTTCGGTAATTTATATATATAATTACCTTTATTCGTGTTTCTAAAAAAGTGAAAAATCAGCTAGTTGTAGGTTTTTAAAATTATACGGATCATCAATCATCACGCCAATTTCATAGTCATAAAAAATACTTTAAATTCTATAAATACTTTTAATTATCAATCATTTTAACAGGTTTATAATCATATAAACATCCACTAACCACCTTTATAACACATTGAATAATTAGCTATGTAAATATTTACTTCTAATACCATGACTATAAAAATCGTAAGTCTTTTAATACTACTTATTGGAAACTCACAAATAT
Organism: Dirofilaria repens; assembly: GCA_008729115.1. Taxonomy (NCBI): domain Eukaryota; kingdom Metazoa; phylum Nematoda; class Chromadorea; order Rhabditida; family Onchocercidae; genus Dirofilaria; species Dirofilaria repens. Next base: position 367,330 of record SNRZ01000065.1, read on the forward strand.
TTACCAACTAACAACTGCATTTTTGATTTTCGAGATCATAAATATGCTACTAAAAAATTGTAAATTACAATTTTATTATAAAGAAATTGTTCTTGTTATGGGCACAATACCACATCACACTATTTTATATTCTATATCTCCGCTATTTTCATTTTCAGTTACGATATTTTAAAATGATTTTACTTTAATTAATCACATTGTCTGATTACTCATCGAATTATCTAAATAATCTTGATAAGTGTCAACAAAAGGTTTATTATTTGATGCAACCAACACTCAATCTGACAACTCCTTATCGTCACAATAAAACAGCTCAAATCCACGATTCAATTTAATCAAGGAGAAACTTCCCTGTTATCAAACTCAAATATCCAGTGAGGAGAATTCTTTAATCTTTCACTAAACATAATTCTTAAAATCAAAAAAACTCAACAAATTTTCGCACTATTCTTTTGGTACCCGAAGTGAAGTATGATATCGACTTCACCAAACGATTCACCCAACAAACAATCAGACAAATACAAAAACTTCTCAACTGACCTAAGACACCAGATCGAAATTAAGGACAAAATAGAATGCTTCGAAATGTACATCACTACGTTAGAAACAATCAACCAAAACTGGCAGAACATCATATGACAGACGACACTCTCAGTAACAAAGAAAGAGGAAGGAGTTAAATGCGAAGAAATGGCAACAATGAACAAGGTGTATTAAATTTGGTAAATTGTGACAAAGAAGCCGTTATCACTCTGAGTTTATATTATGACAATTTCGAATTAGCAATCCAACAATTAAATCTAAAAATACAGACCTAACTTTATCTAATATACCAACAACTAATTACCATTCCACTATAAATTTACTATAGTTATCATTACCAACTTTTAATGGTGAACAAAAATGTGAAAGAAATTATGGAATAGCTTAGATGCAACTGTACATCTCCAGAGAGTCCCAACTATTTCAAAACTTACCTATTTAATCTCAAAATGATAACTATAGTAAATTTATACGAGAAGAAGCATTACTATCAGTTATAGAATATGATCAAAAAAATATGACATTGCTCCTAAAAATTATGAACTCATGAGGCAAATTCTGACTGAAAATTTCAGCAAATTCCTCATTATAAAGAAATCTCTATATAACGAATTCCGTTCCATCAAACGAAATAATAAGGAATGGAAATCAATCATAGAGGCGATGGAAACAGTTCTTCGACAATTGGAAGTAATAGGTAAAAACTCAGAACGCTCAAGTATTGAACAATTATCAAAATAGACTACCTGTCTGGGATTCTAGACGAGATTTATCAAACAAAATCATAAAAAGACCGTTAATAATCTCCGACAATTTCTAATGAAAGTATTTCAAAGGAGTGGAGACGTCAGTAGAAGCCAAATATTTAGTGAACAACAGAAGACAAAACGGAATCTATACATACAGTAGTACGAAGGGAAAGCCTCTGCATTATTCATCACAAAATTAGTCCAATGCACCTAACTCAAAGCGCATCGACTCGAATACTAACTCTAAGGAACTTATTAAAGAAAAATAATCTTGAGCATTTTGTAATCATTATTGGGACAATAAATGTCCAATTTACCTACTTGTAAAGAATGAGATAATTATTTAAAAAAAAAAAAAAAAAAAACGCAAATTCAAACTGTCTTTGAATAGGACATACTGCATATGATTGCCAACAGGAAAAAAAAAAACGTTCGTGTTTCTACTGCAAGGGCCAACGTAACACGGCCTTGTATTTGCGAAATATGGCTCAGCCAACCCAGAAGTAAAAAAAAATCAATAAATCAAAAAATTGATCATCAAGACAAAAAAGTTTTATTTTTATGCAAACAAACAATGGTGATTAATCCGAAGTGCTTGAAATCAAGGAATAAGTTTTAATATTATATGAGATAGGATCACAAACATCCTTTATCTCCAAGAAGTTGGAAGATTGGTTGGAACTAACATAAACAATGAAAGATGACTTAAAACTCTTTTTATTTGGTAACCAAATTCCAAAATCCTATCAAATCAACAAGTACAAAATGGCGTAAGAATCATAAGACACAAAATTATAATCATCAACACGTACGTGTTATATCATCTAGCAAATGATTTACGCCATTACGGTAAACTACAACGATCTGCCTAATTGTATGTGTCAGGAACGATTAAATGAAGCGAAAGGATATTGGAGAATGTCTGATGTACTTATTGGGCAGACTATTTTTTTTTTATGCAATCATATGAATTCCATAGTATGATATCTGATTTCTATGTAATTCTTGCAGACCTTGGTCCTGTAATAATGGGCAATAGATACATAAATAAAATTTAAACCTACATAATACAATTCCGGTCAAAACCATATCGGTGAATGTAATGTAACCCACGTTACCACAATCCAGACAAAGAAATTCTGAGACTAGAACTAATAGATACCTATTATCTACGAACATCATAATGCTCATGATGATAAAACGACGTTAGAATAATTTAAACAAAATATCACTAAAAAAAACGAAGGATATAAGTCCGTTGGTCGTGGAAAGAATCAAAGGTCAAATTAAACGAAAATTATGGTCTTGTTCCTGTCAATTGAAATCATCAAAACTGACAAACAATTACTTGGTTGATACAATAAAATAATTCAAGGAAAAATTGTAATTCAATATGATCGAAGAAGTGTTGTTCGACATGAATCAGGTTGGCTTTATTCATTATTTACCTCATCACGGAGTGCTGAGATTAAAGACGATGACGCATCAAAGCATCTTAAAGGTATGAAAAGTTTAAAAGTGTTTTATATACTTCCCGACTTAATTGGAGTATTGCTTCGCCCCAATAATGAGAAATGTGATAGTAGTTGATATTGAAAAGGTATTTCTCCAAATAAAATTACGTCAGAAAGGATTACATTAGAATTACATCAGAAATTACATCAGAAAGAAATTACACTCGATTTTTTTGGTTGAAAAACATTCAAGAGCAAATAAACTAAGATAACATAAGCTTTTATCGTTTTAAAATAGTTCCATTTGGAGTAATACCGTCGTTTTCTTTATTGCCAGCCATACTTAATTATCACTTAGAGAATCATGGGATTGAAATTGCTTTCGAAATAAGAAAAAATCTTTACTTTGAAAACGTCATATTATCAAAGCGAGGGACAGATGAAACTCTTAAAAAATCAAAAATAAGATCCATTTTCAATGAAGTTTAATGCATATAAAAGAATTTTCTCAAATAAGAATTCAACATAAAGATTTCAGAACAGAATCGAATAACTCAAGCTGAGGAAATTCCTGGTACTAATTGGTATTATAATGAAATGGTATCCAATTAACGTTAAAACTATGGATTGGGAAAGAATTAGCAAAAAGGTCAATTCTATAGTTTTGTGGTTTCAATTTTCGATAATGATAAAAAAGGAGAAACTATGAAATGTGTGGAAATGGTTGAAAGAAAATGAAACAAATGGCCACAATGGGAATCTAAATTCAAGAATGCAAAAAAATGCTGTGAATTTATTAGGTTTGTTTGGATTTGGATTTAGATTGGATTTATTTAAGTCGTGGAGAACTAGCAATTTGATTGGGATTGATTTAAGCTAATTATAGAAGCTCGATCGGTTTAACAATAATGGGGTTTATGCCGATTAGCAACTTGATCGTTGACCTTGGTCACCCTTGGTCGTGCTCGAAATCGGATTGTAGAAGCTTTATACTGAATAATGATGCATACCAATTTATATCGAGTAGCAAAAGAAGAATCCGCTTTATCTCTTTGTATTACTTACAGAAGAGCTCCTCTTTGTTTAGAAAGAACCTCTTAGTATGGTTTACGTAAGGTTTGGGAATGGTTAACAACAAAGAGTAATTGGCCGTTATCATCTATAAAACATACACTTACAGCGTAAACATTGCAATAAATCAAATCGGGAGGACAAGATATGACCTCAAATTACGGCAACAAAAGAAGCCGCAAAAAAAGCTGAAGAACACAAAGTTAGTTAAATGATTTATGAACATTATTGACCTTTGCTTACTAGTGGAAATTTCGTGATATGAAAGTTGGTGACAAAAAGATAATTGAAAAATCTTACCTTATAATAGGATCTTGCGATTTCAAAAATCTTTTGTTGCATTTTATTCTCATTCTTCTTACAACTTTTTGGAACAGATTTAATGATGCTACAACTGCTTCATAATAATAAAGCCATAATTGATTCATCTTTATGAAAAGAAATTAGTGTAAGAATCATACTTTCTGTTGAATAAATGAACATGAAATAAATGAATAAATAATTTGATGGAATAGTTTATTTTCTGCTTTATTTTATTCATTTATTTTATTTTTTATTTTATTCATTTAAAATAACATATCTGAACTGAATGGTTAAATAAATCGCCATTTCCTCGACGAATCATTTCAAATATTCTTCTGATTCAGTGCCAATATTACCTTTCGTTCAACAACATGTCGTATAGATTCCTGTATGTGAATCTAATCACACTTTAAATGCTTCATATTAGAAACAATTTTATTATTAGCTTCTAAATCGATGTTTGATCTGATGCAATAAATAATAATATAGCAATTCACTTCTGTATTTCAATCAATACAAATTGGACCACTGATTAAATTTATAATCGATCCATATAAAAATTTTCATTACGAAAATATCAGCACGAAAATATCCGCTGACTCCGGCAGAGAGCATATCGAATTTCTTATTTTATGAATTTAAGTTAAAGCGATTGTGCTTTTTTAAATTCTTCTGCACAACAATTAGTGTAACATAAGATTTTCCTCATCCCTATTGATAAAAACGGACTGATGATCAGCACATTATTTGTTTGATTTCACTGAAGATGTATCAGCCATTATCATCAGGTTTGGAAATCAGATAATTTAAAACAACAATTTAGAATTTTAGGAATGATGTAATTAAAAATTTACCTTTCAACTTTTAGTAGTAGTAAGGAAGGGGAAAAAAATTTCATTAGTAGAGGATTTCTATTGTTTAGTACTAAATAAGGTTAAGAAAAAAAAATACTCGTCAAGGGTTTCAAAAAATAATTATACTATAGAAAGAAAACTCCAAGAAATACTGAAAAAACTAAAACGAAGCAATGCAAGGAAGAAATACACGCAATAGTTTCATCAATATTTCCAGGTCTATTCACGATTATATTTAAAATACATAACAAAAAAAACGGTCAATAGCCAAAAATTGATTATATCCAATGTGATATATTTTTGGAAGAAATCAAATCATTCCAGGGGATCATTACCCTTTTGGATCATTACCCTTTTTTGTTTAAATTATTAAGCAAAAAAAATACGCATTATTAAAACTTCGCCAATAACTCATTATGTAAAATTTTTGCTATATTTAGAATATCAAAGCTTTAAAATGTCAGCAATGAAGATAGACAATTGACTAATTATCATCTAAGAATTTTTTGGTGAAAAATAATTTTGAAATGAGAGACGCAAAAGAGTAAAAATCAGTGAAAAAATGATGAATTCGGCATGAAAATGATAAGGTATTATTATTCTGTTGATATTTTGTAAAATATGATTGTTTTGATGGAAAAAATTCTTGACGGCTGCAATCAGAACGCTTTTTTATTTGTCATGATAAAATTTGCTATTTTTGTACAAATTGAATGATACGGTAAAGTATGGATAAATATATAAACACATGTTCATAATGTTTGCTTTTGAGAGGAAAAAAAAATCAAAAACAACAGAATGATTGGTCTTTAATCGAAACCATCGAAAGAGACATGACAATTAACAAATGCTGATAACTCACTGATATAAATATCCTTCACCGTAGTAATAATTCTATTAATGTTTAACAGTATCCTGTTCATACAGTCCGGATAGTTAGATAAGTAAGGTTGGAGATCTATGGAATTCTGAGTCTTTGAATAGTAAACGAAAGGAATATTTTGTCGTAAATTTTTATTTGCAAGTGATCTTAGGCTCTAAAAATATTAATTTTTGGCATGAAATGAGCTTCCCATGATAATATCAATAAAACTAGAGCTTTTTTATATCCGAATGATAATTTCAGCGCCTTTGAATATTTTTCAAAATGATTAATCGAAAAATCACTGCTCTGTTGATTTTAATTGCAAGTGCTCAATTTGCTTTGATATTTGGCGAAATGTGCGTAAGAAAATTAAGAATTTCTGAAAGATAAATTTTTCAGAGTAATCAGTCTATAATTAATGTGTTGTTATTAATATCCTATCATTAACAGTAACATTTATCTTTATTATATCTCAATATCAATGCTTTTGCATCTCTTAATTAATAGTATTTTGCAGTTCTTTGACACAACACGCACAATTGAATTTTGCAGTAAATTTATTGAAAGAAGTAGCGAAAGATAGTAAATCTGCTATCCTATCTCCTTTTTCCATATCAACCTCACTTTTTACGGTTTATCTCGCAGCGGATGGTAGAACGAAGCAAGAATTGCTGAAATTTCTTGGAGGAAGTAATTATAAAATGAAAATTTTAAAAATTCGATTTGAATATTTGCCTCAGCCATATTTGTCGGTCATCAGAGATTGCATAACTGATAGATTTCACAAATGATGAAGTTTAACATAAATTCATTTCTTCAGCTTCAAGTGATACAGAAGTTCGAATGCATTTTGCCAAATTAATAGCAGAAATATACAGAAGAAAAAATGAAAATTATACATTGCATTTGGCTAATCGTTGTTATGTTCGGGAAGGATTTTCTACAAAGCAGAGCTTTTCCAATACACTTCAATTTTATTATGGCAATACATTATATTATTTTCGTTTTGATCAAAGATATCAACTTGCTCAAGTATGATTAATGATAATAAGTAGAAATGAGACAGAAAAGTAGGGTAAAAAAAAGAAAAGATGAATTATTGTTATTTTTTTAAATTTATTGGTTCTCACCGTTAAGATATCTACTACTCCAAGTTATTATGATTTTTTTTTAGGATGTTAATAATTGGGTTTCGGACAACACTAATCATAAAATAACGAAACTGCTGACACCAGATAGCATCAGTACGAATACCCAAATGTTACTTCTGAACGCAATTTATTTCAGTGGAACTTGGGAGATGCAGTTTAATGATGAAAGAACTCGTAATGCAACATTTTACATTTCAGAAAACGAAACAAAAAGTGTAAATATTTTTTCGAATTTCATAATCTGAATTATCCAGAATTCATCGTTTGATTTAATACACATTCACGCTGATTAAATATTCCCATCCGTCTTCCTTCATTGTTTTTACTCTTTTCTAGATATCGATGATGACATTGAGAGAAGAATTTCCATATTATGAAGATGATTCTGTGCAAGTTGTCAAATTACCTTATGTTGGTAACGAAGTAGAAATGGTTTTATATTGCCAAAAATACGCTTTGACTTAAACAATGTTCTAGAGAATTTATCGGTCGAACAACTACTCACATACGTTTCTTTAACTGAACAAGATGATTGTTGGTAAAAAATTCATTCAATTTTAATGTGCTTTGACATATAAATCAGTGAATTCGATTTAAGAATTCTAGAATTTCAATGATTTCGTCAATGTTATTCTGATTTCAGGTGAAGTTACCAAAGTTCCGAGTAGAAGGAGACTTGGATTTGAAAGAAACTCTGCAAAAAATTGGCCTCACCGATGCTCTCAGTGAAGGAGCTAATTTCGAAGAGCTTACTGATCTCGCAATTTCTATTAGCAAAATTATGCATAAAGGTTTTATTGAGGTTCGTGTAAATTTTTATTAAATGAAAATTTTGACGAAAAACTGCTACTAATGATAGAACATGAACATCTTTTAATAAAAATTTCTATTCTAAAAAGTCGTAGATCTATTTATTTACTTATAGGTGAATGAAAAAGGAACGGAATCAGCGGCTGCTATTGCGATTAATGTTGAGTTCCGTTCCCTTGCGCCACCTAAACAATTCATTGCTAATCAGCCGTTCCTCTTCTTAATTGTTAAGAACTCGAATACTGTTTTGTTTGCAGGCCAATTTGGTAAATGATCCTTTGTATTATTTTTTTTTTTTCAATGTTATGTAAAATTTTTCCTTCTTTAGACTGAATAAATACCACTTAAGTTTCGCTTTGCTAATTCTCGTCATATTTAATGTAAATCTAAGCTCTTTTGCATATATTCTTTCCCAGATATTATATTTCGCCATTAATTCTAATTTCAATATTTGTCAACTAATATATTTGCTTGTCAATATCTAATGAATTTCTCTAATTTTACTGCATCATCAATACTAATAACTGTCATCGAAGCAAGCGAAAGCAATTCACGTTGATAAATATATAGTAAAAGACTTTGCAAAAACGCTTGCATTTAAAAATTTTAAATTACTTATTGGTCGAATTTGAAGTATGCAATGAAGAAAATCGCTCGGCTGTATGATTAATTTAAGGCAAAAGATATAATGTGCTAAGTATTGAACTATTAAAGATGATATTGGAAATAAATATTAAAGCTGTATCAATTATATTGCTAGTAATTACAATATCTTATTTCTATTGCCATCATTGTTCGCGACATTCTGTAATTTTTAGCTAATTTAAATAATAAAACTATCGAGATCCTAACAATCGATAAAACAATATATATACATATACATATACATATATATTTGAAAAATAGGAAATGAAAATTCTAAAGGAATGGGAATAAATTTCTGGAGCAAGAATCAGAAATTCAAGAGGTAAGAATAAAAAATCCCAAATTTCACATGAAATGATGCTATTAATATACATAATTAAAAAAATGAAACCAATCAGGATATTCATGTTTGTAGTGAAATGCTGCCTGCTAGAGGAAATGTTAAGAAAATACCCTTTCTATTGAGCCAAACTTTCTTATCAGATTTAAGTCCTCCAAATATATGCAATATTTGTTAGTATTTTTCATCTATTTTATACTAATTGTCTCTTTTTGTCTTTCTCTCTAAAGTGTTACTTGATTATTTGCTCTTGCTAAATGATTCATTCATAATGATGTTCGTTTAAATTAATTAATTCCCCCTTTTTCTCTGCTTTTTTTCTGATATGAATAGAAACATTAAAATACGGTAACGGTGAAAACTGCTCAATTAAAATATATCGACGCATCCAAAAATTTAATGTGCATTAAGCTAAACAATATTAATTTTTTTTTTTGATTATTGCCCACTGGTTTAAATGTATATATTATTTATAATAAGACAAATGAGAATAAATGATATTAAATGAAATAAAAATAGATCATCAGGTAATTATAATTTTTAATCGTCTTTCATGTTCAAGTATTTGACTGAAACAAAATTTAGTTTGAATATATCCATTCAAAATAGCGGTATCTTTTTTCTTAATAATATTTTTCAAGTGAACTAGTAGTTAATATTAGTTTATGTTTTCAGTTTGAAGCAACTTAAGTTGAATAATTTTTAGCATCATTGGTTTTTACATGCAGAGCGAATTCTTGACATTTAGGCAAAATTAGTATTTTAATAGGAATATTTGAATGGTATAAAATTCTTGCTGTATTTTAATTCCACGCTTTTATTAACTTGACGAATAAGATAAACTTTTTATGAACTAAAAATAATAAAATTTTATAGAAAAATGCTTGAGAAAAACAACACAAATTATATATATTTATTATTTTTATTAAAGTTTATTAATTAAAAAAAAAAAACTACCCTGAAACATATAGCACATCTATTTGATGCCATGATATTTCGCTTTGATTACTTCAATTACGCAAATTACGATTAGTTGAGAAGTTTAATTAGAAATGAGGAGTGTTAAACGTCAAATAATCATTGGGATATCAATTTCACCTTTGCAATAGATGAATTACACTGTAACAACAGTAATGATAGTATGAAATGAAGAAATTAAATGACAATTTGCTGACCCGTTATGCTGGAACAGTACGAAACTATTATTTATATCTGAATATTTATATTTGAATTTTAAAATCTTCCAGAATATGTTGAACAATATAAATGAATATCGAATTATTGGAATATTGCTTCCTTTTCCTTCTTTCTCCTGGTAAATTTCACTTAAAAATTGTGGATTTATTCTAATAGGTGAGGTATCGAACGACTGTGAATTTCATATGAAATTGGATTTAAGATGATAAGGAATCGAGGATAAGCAGATAAAATTAGGTAGCTCTGAGGACAGAATTCAAGTTTATCACATATTGCGTATCATTTATGCTTCATGATCAGATAGCAAAATTTATTTCTAGAAATTGACTTGCAGGTAAATTTTAAATAGAAATCTTCTGACTACAGCTATCATAGGCAGCAATAGAAATAACACTTCATTGTATGTAATACAGAAACATATTATTTTGAATAAATCATTGATTTCCCTCCTACATTTTCATTAATAATTTTGTTTAATTTCAACAATACAACAAAAAAAAAAACAAACGATGCACAAAAATGGCATTAAAGCACCACGATATGTAAAACATTAATTAAGAGGAGAAAATGAAACATGAGAAAACAGAAATTTTAAAATGAGCAAGACTAACGACGCAACAATTTGAGATGACAACGATGATAATGATTTAGGAATATTTTTGATCAAATTTTATTTTTTAATAAAGTAATGTTGCAAAAAAAGCAATATCAATCGATTGTAATCTCAAAAGAGCAATCAATATTCCAACATAAGTAATTATAGTTATATAGCGAAATCATTTTAAGAGCAATTGATATGTTGATAATTATAAGAATCTAGAAGAAATCAATACGTGTATCAATCGATTTCTCATCTTTCTGAGTATCCAACAGTGGTTCCAATTCACTGTTATCAGTCTGATATGGCATTACAATTGGCGTTTGATTGATACTGTTTGGCGTTTCTGAAGGCGTCCAAAATTGTGTTCGAGCAGATGCCGTATTCAATGAATTATCGGAATTTCCTTAAAGTTAAAATTGCTGAAGATATTCTCATGATTTATATCAATGCATATAAACAATAAAAACAAATGCTAAATCAATTTAACTTGTATTGTTTTGTTTGCATTCAGAGTTATGTCATGCCCGACTTTGGATAAAAAACATAAAAATTAATCTAATCTTGTTCCTGATGATCGATGTAACAAATGAACTGTAATTATGAAAATGGATTTATTATATTTTCATATTAAATTAATAACAATAATAGTTGTAAAGACATTTTTGATGATTTTAGATATGAAATGTTTTTAATCCTTTTATTATACACAACTTATGAAATCGAAATGAGCTACTTGAAAAGTCTGCTTGTAAATAAATTGAACGATGGGGTTGAAATTGCCTATCGTCATCATCAGATTTATCAGATGTTGGAAGATTCTCTCCATCATTTGAAAGTGCTTTGGTATATTGTGCAGAAGAATTATCAAACCTGAAAATCTTTTATAGTTCCTCATGATATTTTTAAATGACTAAGATTCTATATAATAAATCCATATGGAAGATTAGGAGCTTATATCATACTGTAAAAAAAATTAGACTAAGATTATAAATTAAATTGGATGAGAGCATAAAATTTGCAGAAATATAGATTAAATTGTTACTTTGCTGCGGAGGATGTGCTAGCTTCAACACTGGGTATAATGCGTTGCGGAGCGGAATTCGGAGTTCGGAATGCAAACGAATAGTCACCGAACTGTCTCTTTTGATTTTTATTTTCCAAAAACATTTCAAGCAATAAATCCAACTTTTTGTCAATTTTCTGCATCTGTAAGCAACAACTAAAATGAGCCATCACTGCCGTTTTCTTTTTACTCTGATATATATATATATATAAGTATATATATATACCTGCATCTCCATAACGATTACGCGATGTGTTAAGGACACTTTTATTTCATCTTTCGGTTTCCCAACAATTTGATCCAACCTAAATATTACCCATAAATTCCACTTTTAATTTTTTGCCAAATTGCTTCTTTGAATCGTCCTTATTTTCCCCTATGTCATTCTATGGAAATATTTTGCTAAAATCAAGCTTTTATTCTCTCATCTCTCGATCTGCTAATAAAGCCTGTGTGTATTGATTGATTGTATTTCTGAAATGTTGCAAAGACTAAAGCTTATATGCATTGTTTGAAATATTCTTCGATTTCAACTCAATTCAATCTAATCAATCTCTATCAATCTAATCACGATTCAACTCAATTCAATCTAATCAATCTCTATCACAGTCCAGCGATTCTAGCCGTAATATGATTTGACACTTATTTGATACTTATCTGATAACAAGACGGGGAAATAAGTCCTTCTCATTCAATAAATCCATTCTTACAAGTATTCACCTGTGCTATAACACTTATTCGGTGTTATATTAGTTGCTACTGGAAGGACTCTGTTATAATTCGTATAAATTAACTTATTTCATTATTAGTACATTTTACATGCCTGACTCGTAAAATAAGAAAAATCCATTAAAAATCAAATCAACAACATATGACCTTTGCTGCACATGCTTCACTCGAGCTTGTAAATCAACATGTCCAGCAGAATACTGCTCAATTACATCTTTGACATCATATGGTTTTAATGCTTCCTTAAATTTACGTCTTGCAACGAGAAGTTGTATACGACGAATTGCTCGTATGACATTTTTGAGCGACGGAGTAAACTCATCCATCGATTTTGGTTGTAATGATGGCAAATCATCGTCTGAAATAACATGGAGAATGAAGTTTGTAACATTGAAAGCATTGAGAAGAATTTGAAAGATATATTGGAAATAGAAAACCTTAAACATAAATGCGAAATATAAACGGTAGATGCATTATCCAGAGAAAATATCGGGACATAATTTTATGATATTCAGGGAAAAAGGATTAAAAATGCAACATGCTTTCAGAAATAATTATAGCTTTATGATTGATGTATAGAAATTATGCAAAAAAATTACACCATATGCCATCAACCCAAATATCATCATATTGAATATGAATAGTCTAGTGGAAAATAAGATAGTTGAAACAAGTAATTAAAGTTTAAGAGAATATAGAAATTGAAAACGAATAAAAAATGCATACATGCATACATGCGTAGCATTAGTAATAAGGAAGAAAAAGAAAGTAAATGTTATTTGGTGAATTATATTAAAATACCAATATTGTAGATGTCAACATGAGGTTCTCGGCGTAAACGTCGAGACTTTGTTAGTGATGCACAGGAGCCTAAATGATCCCACACTGTTTGCTCGGCTCCTTCACGTTCATCTGATTCCCGATGTTTCTGTTGCATCCGTTCCCACCAGTGATAAAGTGGTGCCATTACCAAATTATAATCACCCACCATATAATCAGCATCCTCTTCCGTTAAATATTTGCATAATGATAACGACTGATTCGGCTCTGCGGTTTCTCCTGTTGATTGCAGATGTTCTGAAGAAGCAAAGCAATGCTAATACCGTACTCCACACGGACAAAGTGAAAAGCAAAAGCAAAATAAAAGTTAGCAATTAAGAAATATTGTAGAGCAAAAACTGATAGATGACAAGACGAAAAAAACAATAAGGTAGCTAGATAGAATAAGAAGCATTATCATTAGGATATCATTTTTAAAGTGCAACATCAAAGTATATCAATTATCTTCATGATAATAGAAATCATGTATGTGTATCTTGCCAAAAGTTTTAAAATTGCTGCAAAAATAATTGTGCATTTTACAATCGTTAAATATTTGCTGTTTCTTATTGGTATGGTCGTTATAAATAGCAAATTCTGTAACTTTTTTTACATTCTAAATGGATTATAAAATAGCAATTGACTGATGATATAGTATGTTTGATTAAAGATTGCCAATGAAAATAGGATAGATGATGATTCAAGAGATTTTTTAAATTAGATGAAAAATTTCTTTTGCGAATGAGAAGTGGAATAATCAATTATCTAAAGAAAATTAATTTTTGAAAGGACATTTAATCAAAGCTGTTTCTTTTGTAAATATGGAAAAGCTAAAGAAGAACTTAATATCAGTCATTTTATTGTTTCAAGCAAATTAGAGTGATAAAAAAAACTTGATAGCTAGATATGTCATGAAAATTAACTGATGATCATTTCGATGAGTCGTATTTTCTCATTTTACATAACAAGAATGGATTTATTTTTTTTTGATTTGATTATGACTGATGATAAAAACTATGTGATAATTGTATACGATAAATAAAGATGATGATGACAAAGTTGACTACAGAACATTAAAGCACTTTTCAGAAATAAAATTGCACAAGGAAAAATTGCAGTTATTGTTTACATATAAAAATTTTTGGAATTAGTATAATTAAGTTGATTTCATAGGAAATTAAGAAATTTTGCAATCAAGATTGATGCATAGGAAGAACCCAATTTTTTTCCATGACAATATCGGATCAAAGTCGGTCAACTAATTATTCGAAAATTGAACACATTAAACTATGAAATTTTATCCTATTTGCAATATTCGTTTAACCTTACATATTTTAACTTTTGCAGAGAAAGTTTTTCGCAACCAGGAAATGTATAAAGTATTTCTTGAGATTTCATTGAATCCCAAAGCATAAATTTTTCTATTACTTTCGAAATAATCCGTATTTTCACGGACCAAAAATGTAGTTGATTAAAATACTTTTACTAATAATTCCAAATGCATATAGTAAATTTTTATGGCAATAGCCAAAAACTATTTGTCTTAAGACATTCAACGTATAAGATTAATGCATCGCAATTGCTTACCTCGAAATTTAATCAAAAAGAGATTTTCATCCAAAATTATGGCAACTTTTTTTTTAAATGAAATTCTTATACTTTTTTTTGAATGGAATTGCCGAAAATTTTCAAAATGAAAACAATAAACTATATGATAGAACGAAAAATAGAGATCACACCAGTAGTATTAATAATAAGTAGTAAATATTAGTAATAAATAGTTGAGCTAGAAATTTCCTTCAAAAATAAATAAAATTCAAATCATAAGCAATAAATTAAGCGTTGATTTTGCAATGATATTCTATTCATAGTGTAATTAAATAATGAATGAAATTTGTCATGAAATGTTCATTTATTATTTCGATTTCCAGAACAAAAAGACAAAAAGAACGTCAATACCAGAAAAAATAATCTAAGGAATAATAATTAAAATTTTAACAACAAAATTAAAACTCGAACCAATATCAGCAGTTCCAAGCAATGCCGTAGTAGTAATCGTTCTATTAGCTCCAGAAGAATCATCATGACTTTTTTTACATGTGGTACTTGTACTGCTTCGACCCTTTGCTTTCCAACCGCTTAAACTAAAGCCCAAAGCGCCCAAACTTTCTACTTCGCTGTAATCTGAGGCTGATATGAAACTGAAATATTTCAATTAGAATAATTCAAATTCGATGCTCATGTTTTTTATTAGCGTTCACCTTTCGAAATAAAATAAATTATTTTAATTTTAATATCCAAATTTCAATGTCGTTTATAAAAATTAAAATTTTAAGTGATTATTACTTATTTACCTGATATCATCATTCTGTCGCGGTACAGTTAATGTTCGTACAATTGAGGAGCCAGCATGACTGAATGCATTTACTTTTCCCATTTCTATCGTATCACCACCAGCAGTACGATCAAGTATGCTTTCCGAATGACTCATCACATTAGATGATCCGGTACGCCGTTTCGTACTTTGTCGAATCCGATTGATAAAACTTGGCTGACAACCATTGCCACCACTTCGATTACTGCAATATATTAAATTCCAATTTTTGTAAATAAAAATTCCAAAATTTGATATAATACAATCTCATATAATGTATTTTTTAATTAAATTATAAATTTCTTTTCTAATTTTTTGTTTTATCTTTTTTGTTTTGTTATTTAAAAAAATATCCAAAGTCATACTTTTATTAATCGAATGAAAAAAGAAAGCAAAAAGAAAAAAATCAGGAAAAAATCTTATAATTAGTTTTAATGCTAGCATTAAAGACAAAGTTGAAAATGATTAATCAAATTAATCAAATTGCAGCAATTAATTTTTATATTTTTAACAAAATTATTTGTCTTTTATTAAATTGAACAATTTATTTATTATTTTATGTTAATATTCAAAATAAACTTTGAACTATTTAAAGATCATATTACTTCATAATTTCAATCTTATCATTAGAAAATGAAAGATTCAATGTGAGAAAAAAAATTTCGACTAATTTTTTACATATCACCACATTTGTTCTGTTATAATATCAAAAAGATTAAATAAATTATGACAATGGTTTAATTAGAAATTTAAAAAAAAAGGAAAAAGAAGAAGAAAACAGAAATGAGTGACTATTCTAACAGTTGACATTAACTTTTATTGAGTCATACGCTCCTTTTTTATTCCTTTTCAAATTTAAAAATTTAACTAAGTCATTAATAATATCATCATTGTATTAAGAAAATGAGTGATAAGATGTAGTTGCATGTGATGAAAGCATTCCGTTATCAATATTTGGCAAAGGTCATCATGCATTGACATGCATTATGCGTTTACTAATTTTCAGTGCAATTGCTACTATAAGGCAATGTTGCATATATGCCAAATATTTAATCATTTTTTAAGAATTGAATATTAATTCGGTAATTTTAATTAATTGATATAATTATTAATACATCTATCTTTTCAGCATATATGCAATCATCGCAAGCATTTGCATTGCTGAAAAAGAAAAATTTTTGAATTCTTTTTTTATGAACACCTTTGTTGATGTTGTGTTGTTTGTTCTGGATAAGTTATTACAACGGCACTATCCGAAATTCGTCTTATAAACTCAGTAACAGTACGATTGATAGTAGGAGTAGGTACGGTAGAATTCGCGGTTTTCTTTAACCACTTCATGCATAGTAAAGATTTCTTCTCCGGCCAATTATAATTTGCTGTATTGCCACGTCGTCCAATGTCGTCGTTTCCATAACCTGTTACGGCGTGACTGAAAATGTAGTATTTCGCTACGATAACGACGAACACAATCATCCATTCAACAAACATCTATAAAAATATAATTAAATATAAGAATAATTACAATTGCTTTAATTTACCATTCATGAATGTTTAAATAAATCTAAATAAATATCATCAATAAGATTTTTTAATCAATTACTGCAAAATATAATGTAAGTATGAAGCGAATAATAATAATTTTTTGATGAATAGTAAAATGATGTGATATAAATTGATAGTACAAAATTAAATTCGATATATAGTAAAAATTGATTTCATCCTCATCGTTATAAGTGAAATTAATTTCTATAACAATATTAATAAATTAATTGATACTTTTTCCCTTTGATAAAATGATATCAAATTATTACTAATTAAAAATGTTTGATAGCAACTTTTAATTACAATCATATGTTAGGAAAAAAAGTTAGTTTATTCAGAGCATTTAAACTTGCTTATCTATAAATAACTTGAAATGTAGCTAATAATAATTAGATCAATTTTTTTTTTTGAAAAGCAGATAAAGATAAATATAAATAACGAATTTTTAATATTGATGATTTTTTTAAAATCATCTTAAAGTCTTGTTTGATTTTTATCATCCATCTTTAGATCATTCGATTTTAATTATTTTAGTAAAACTTATAAGGTAACTAAATGAAACTGAGTATTATATGAAAAATGCAGTTCAGTATACCACAATCATGCAAATCACAATTTTTGAAATCCACATAAAAATTTAAAATCAAAATATCAGGATAATTTTGAGAAACATGCAAAGAAGAAAGTATCATAATTAAAGAAAGTTATTAGAGACGAAATATTTTTGTTGCAAAATGCTCATTTCATAAAAATTCTTTTTTTTTGTTTTAAAGAAATCACAGAATGAAATGAAATGGAATGATGATAGAGAAGAAATGAATTTTTTTTTCGTTTTTTGCTAGAACGCAGTTTAAAATTGAATATAAATATTTACTAATCGAATAAATCAATTAAACACAATGGTATATATCTTATGAATCAAACTTATCTTTCATTTATTAAACTAATACAATAATTATCAGTTGTTACTGTAATATCTCACCTTTCATTTATTAAATTAATACAATAATTATCAGTTATTACTCTAATATCTCATCTTTCATTTATTAAATTAATACAGTAATTATCGGTTATTACTGTAATATCTCATACAATGATTATCAATTATTACTGTAATATATCATCTTTCATTCATTAAATTAATACAATAATTATCAGTTATTACTGTAATATCTCATCTTTCATTTACTAAATTAATACAGTAATTATCAGTTATTACTGTAATATCTCATCAATCATGCTATCTTTTCATACTAAATAAGAATTTTACAGAAAAAAATCGATAAAAATGATTGATTTGATTTACTTTGGTGAATGTATTGTAGCCAAATAGACACGCCACGTGGCTATTGAACAACTTTCTGGCGTTGCCGCATAATGCCTCCACATGCATTGAATTAACCGTGCAGCTGGCACACGACGTCTGATTAGATGCTTTTGACGTTGATGTTGTTGTACTTTTAAAGCAAATCCACTACCCAAAATACCCTACAAATTAATTGATTGATTAAAAAATTAATTAATAAGAATTATTATCATTATTTGCACAAGTAAACTATAAATTCTAATCATGTAAGTTATTATAAAATTTCGAAAATTTTTATAAATAATGGAAATGAAAAAAAGCTTAGGTTTCCACTAACTATTATAATTTATAAATCAAAAAAAATTTTAGCTAGAACAATTATCCTTTTATAACATATTTGTTATTTTGTAGGAATTAAGCAAAAATTCAAAATGAACTTTGCTAGCAAACATAGGCAACTAATGATTGCAAGGTAACATAGGAAAAACTGTCAATATTAGCCTAGGAGCCCAGTTCACACCAGAGAGACTTGCACAAATAAAGTTTTAATTATGCAAATTTAATTAAAAGCTTATAGATTTGAATTTTTATAATAATGTTCATATAATGATGTAAAGTTATTTGAGTTTATAGATTTTGAAATTGGAATAATTTCCTCATTGTGATTCGATAGATATTTTGGAAAACACAAACAGATTACTGAAATAAAAATAATTTTCTTATTATGTATATTTTAAAGAGACATTTGCGCTCATAGTCGAAAAACTTTGAAGAGACATTTTTAGTAGAACCAGATTTTGAAATCGAAAAACTTACAGCAGGTAAAGCAAAGAATGAAATGCCAAGAAGAGCGCAAAAAGCAGCAATCACTTTACCCGGCCATGTTTCCGGTGTTTTATCACCGTAACCAACCGTCGATAAAGTTATCTGTTAATAAATTTTGTGTACATACTAAATAGTTCTGCCTATATTCAAAATTTGATTTAATAAGTAAACAGTTTTATTTAATTTTTCTCAGCAAAATTTAACTGGTTAGTAGTAGAAAAAATGAAATATTTGATAATAATAAAAAAATATTAAATTGAAAAATTCACAAAATTGATTAGCTGTTTTTTTGTTTCTGAGTGGAATAATTATTTCATTTACTGGTGCTGAAATAAAAAGATGACAAACTTACTACGCCCCACCAAAGAGCATCCGCAAATGTTGAATATTTTTCATTGGTACTCTTTTCACAAAGGTAAACAAGAAATGAAGAAAAGATAAGTCCAAGAAAACCGATGTATAAAGTTGTGAGCAATTCCTAAAAGAATTAAAAAATATGAAAATTTTTTGAGGATATTTCAAATCAATCATTTTTTTTTAATTTTTTCCCAAAATAAAATTTAGCAAATTATTCTCGATGCTGATACACAATGTTTTTCATATGTATTTATCATAATTTATTGAATGTACGAGGTAAAGGCCTGTGTATATTCTCATTTTATCTTTATATGACAGATTATTTTTCTTTTTTTACTAAGAACTTAAGTAGTTTAAATATTTAATAACCTTAACTTTTGAAATATTAAGCAAACTTTTATGTCTTTTTTAATAAATAAAAAATTGAGGAACCTGACGATGAGCCCAAACGACAGAGCCCAGTAATTTCCACGTACCTGCTCGTCGATCTATGCGTAGCATACGCAGAATTTGAAAAAATCTCAAACCACGTATCGCTGATGCTGCAAATACCTGTAAGTAAAAGAGTCAAAAAAATGTGTAATATTTATAGTATCAAAATTATGATGTAAGAAAGATTGGCGCTATAATTTAAACTTATCCATTTTGTTCTGCAAAGTAGGAAGGAAGAAATCGGATTTCAGGACTCTCCTTCCGATGATTTATGATTTAATCCAGTTCGCAATTATTTTACTATTCGATAGACCCACATTTTAAAATATAAAATTAAAAAAGCATTTTCGAATGTATGAATTCTTAATTGAGACATTTCAAATTTTTAAAGAACAGCATTGGAAGGATGGTCTTCTAAATTACGATAAAAATGCTATTTATTTAATAAATATTATATGATTTAATTTTTAACTAAATTTGTAGTTAACAAATTGTATACTTTATATACTATAAATTGTCAGTGATCGCCATAAAACATATCTGAATTGCAAACAAAATAATAGTTTAAATAAGTAAAATTTAAGTGGCCAATATATCAATTTATAAAGAGATTAGTAGGGAAATTTTTTTAAAGAAAGAAAGAAGGAAAAAATAATCAGCGTAGTATTGTTTGTTAACAATTTTTTCTTTCAATTTATTTTGAATCTTTCCAGCTCAGTTGATTTTGAAGCATTATTCGATTTCTAGTACCAAACTATCGAATTTAATTACATGATAAGAAATTTTTAATCTTTTCGTAGAAAATGTTGATTGTAATTTTTAATCGAATTAATCGAGAGTGTATTTCCAAACTCGACATATTATGGATATATGAAATGATATAAAACATTTTGAAAGTTTCAAAACATAATTTGCCGAATTATAAAGAAATGATAAAAAATACGTCGGCTGATAAAATTTTTTCTTTTATTATAAAATTATAATAAACTTTGCTATTACAACCAGAAGTATGAAAAAGATGTAAAAGAAAGAAAATGGCATTTAAACTGAAGAATTTTTTTCGAAGTTTTTCATATAAAATTTGTTGTAAAAAGAAGATAAAAATGAAATCAAAAGAAATCCTTAAAAATTTAATAAATATTGCGGAAAATTTGAATTATAGTTAACTTATCCAAAAAATATTTGTAAAGCTTTCTGCCCTTTTTCAGATTTTTGTGTTTTATTTTTTTTCGAAATGAAATTTATAGAGAAATATTATTTGGAAAATTTTTGAAAATTTAGAAAAACTTGTTACAATAGGTAATCCATAATGATTAAATGTGTCCAATTTATGTAGTTATCATTAACAGCTTGGGGAAAATGTATTGAGTAGTATTATTTTTTAATAATGTTTTCTTTTATACAAATTTGTTTGAAGAAAGAAAAGAAATTATTTAATAATTTTTTAAGTATTAATTAAAATTTAAATTAATAGCAACAAAAATTAAATGCAATAGAAATTTAACAATATAATTATAAAGATGAATATAAAACATAAAATTGATGCATTATATTTTCAAAAGAAGAGAAAAATTTGAACCAAATTTTTCCGAAGCTTGTTGAAATCTTTTATGTATTTATTTTGAAATGATAATAACGAATTGATTTTGTTTTATTTCGGCGAAAAAATTTTAAATAATTTCTCATTTTTTTTCAAAACTTTCTGCATGGTTTTAAACTAGGTGAAAAATCGAGAAAAGCATATTACAAATTTTTTTTAGTATTAGTAACTACTAAAAAAAGTCAAAAAATAATTCAAGCAAATAATTAATGAAGAACTTTGAAATTGAATTTAAATCCTGCATCAATTATTAGTTTCCCAGTAATTATATATTTCAATATACTTCATCATGTTTGGTAACATCCATGAGATTGCATCAGCTAAATTTAATTATTTCCAAAACAAATTTTGAAATCCAACTCAGTTTTTCAAAAAAAAGTAAAAAAGAAATGATTTAATTAAAAGATTTATGAGATCAAACAAAATAACAGTAAAATATTCTAAAGAAGAAAATTAAAATTTTGGTTGGGCAAATTTGAAAAACTTTGTTATGCAATCATGCCATCTGATTCATTAAAAAATAAAAGTATAGATTATTTTGTCTTAATAATTAATTAGTTTTATTTAACTTATCCAATTGGGATCATAATCGAACGACCAAATTATTGCATGTTGTAATTTTAATTTAATATATCATTTACTATTAAAAAATATTATTTATAAAAATCTATATTTAATAAGTTTTAAATTAAAATTTTTTTTCTTCTTATGGAATAGTCGAGATTTAACTAAAATATTCTTTAATATTTAAATTTGTTCAGAATCATCAGCGATATTTTCTTAATAAGATTTATTAAATTTTCCAATCAAAACAGCTATAAAAGGAAAAAAAAGCTAGAATTGGTTGCAGCAGTTGCTGCATGGATCCGTTGCTATAGAGAATTTTTTTTTAATTTTTGCTGTTTAAGGAAAACAGAAATCGTTGAAAAGCATTCCAATCAATAATCCCATATTTATGCTTTGAAAAAAATCATTAATCTTCTTAAGCTTTTTTCAAAAAAGTTTTGCTGTATATTTCCTTCCTTAAAATTCATTTTCTCTGTGGAAAATTTAGCAGGAGTTTTTGAAAATAAAGGTATAAATAAAATCAATAGAAACAAGAAAGTACAAGGTAGAAAGTGTATTAAATTTTATAGCAAAAACCAAAGAATACGGTCATTATTAGTTCTATCAGGAAGTAAAGAAAAATTTTAAAAAATAAATGGATAAAATTGTTGACCTGTCCGGTTGCACCAATACATAAAACTGTTATTGATGCTGTAATAACAATAATATCTGAAATTTATTATATCAATTATTACCACTATATTCTCAACTATGGTAATGCTATATTCTTGGAATAAAATTTATCATTTTAAAATCTTCTTACGAAATATTATTAATTAATAATAATAATTATTATTATAATTACTATAATTTTAATGAAATAGCTAACCAATAATACAATAAGCAGAGGTAGCGAAACGTATGCGACCTGATATGCCACGATATCGTGAACGGCAACCGGATGACCAAACTCGAAATATATATTCCACTGCTAACCAAAATACAAATACTATCTCCTGAATATTTGATATTAAATATATGAGCATTTAAAATTATCAATTTTAGATCACATCATCAATTGTTGAACATTTAAAAAATTTATCAAATATTATCAGTTGTTGAACATTTAAAAAATTTATTATTTTGTGTAATATTTATTGATAATTAAAAATATCATATCATTTGATAATTCATTTTTATTATAAATGTTTAATAATTCGTGCCATAATGCGTAAGAAAATAATAATTTAAGAAATCACATTTGAATTTTTTTTGTTTAGGAAAAAACATTTCTCTCCTAAAAAGTTATTGATGAAAAAGCGATTTTTTCATTTCAAATTATATTTCTGTTTGTATTTCATAACAATTAATCTATAGCATCGATAAAATGATATGATAATCTTATCAAAATTAGTAATTATTTAATTTCTGATATATGAAAAAAAAGAAACGAATTAGCATACAATATATAATAATAGAAAAGAGTTGCATGTTCTTCAAAATCGGGCATCGTTGAAAAGACACTTAGTGCGAGACACATCAACACCATTATAAGTCTGAAAATGTTTCAAAAAAAAATTTGCCGCATTTTAAATTTGAATAATTCTAATTTGAATAAACTATTCATATTTTAAAAAATTGTCCAAATTTTTTTAATAAAAATTGAAAGAAAAAAGATTGTAGCATTCATTTTATACAATTTTAACATCCAATCATTGGAGAGTACGCTAATATCAAATGAAAAATACACATAAAATCAGAGCAAGAAGTTTGTTATTAAAAATTTCATGCAAAACTAATAAAATAAATCTGAAAATATAAAAAATAGGGAAAATTAATGAAGATTCTACAAATATTTTTTCATTAAAGAGAAATTATTATCAATTCTTATCATATCATTATTAAATAATTATTGTTTAATAATTATAAATAAAGCAGAAATATTCGTACAAATCCATAAATTATAGGAAACAAGAGAATTTTGAAAGATTATATCGATTTTGATAAAAATTGGGATAAAATTCATAAGAAAGACAAATAATATCATTTGAATATTTCCTTTTATTTTCCTTACAATGATTCCTTGAAAAAAGTAAAGGAAATTTAGCTATCAGAATTATATATTTAATTACTAATATTTAAGCTAATACTTACACAGCAAAATGATAACCAGCAGCTTTCCAACCGCGAGGTCGTTCCAAAAAATTATGCACTTTACTCTGAACCCGTCGAAATCTCTGATCAGTACTATAATTTTTATAAATCAACGGCTTACCCACCAGTGACATCCTACGTGTCGTTGACGAACCAGAGTAATACTGTAATTTAATAATACTGTAATTTTCAAATAATTTAAAGTTTTTTTTAACTTGCAAAACTTTTTACTATTATTATATTAGATATTATGGATAGAATGATTTAGCACTACAATAATTTACGAATGAATAGTAATAAAAAAATAGATTCCTTTTTATTAATTAATTTCAAATTAATAGATTAATAATTATTTTAAATATAGTAACTAAATTAAATATTGTCAGTAAAATTAATTTAATACTTATTACTTTAAAATGTTTACTTTTCATAGATCAAATTAAATGATTTTAAATTTTTTGAGGAATTTTCAAGTCATTTCAATATTTTTAAAGCATAAAATTTCATCAAATATATATGTAAGAGAATAATCGCAATAAATACGAGCAATAAAAAAATTAAAATAAAATTGAAAGATTTTGCTTCAAATATGTTAAAAAATTAGAAACAAGATTTTTTTTCATTTTTCCAATTTAATCAATATCTTCATATTTACAGTATACATTCTCATAGAGATACAAGAGAAATACGAATTACTTAACTAATTATATTACAACGATTGGAATGGATTTGTTTTATTTTTCATTTTTTTTCTTTTAATTTATATGAGAAATTTAATGAATGTCAATAATTAACAACAAATAAATTGAATACTTTTATAATTTTTTCCTCATATATTTTTTTGAATAAATTTTTTAAATGGCTTGCATTTTTAGAATAAATTACCTTTTCTGATAATGGAAAGATAACAAACAGTTTTTAAACATGAAAGCTTGCCTGCAAAACGCACATTAGGCTATAATTTAGTCAATTTTTTAAACCTTATTTCATTTTCATAATCGATAACAGAAAATAAATGGAAAGGCGAAGAAATGGTGGAAAAAAAAGCACCATGCAAATTTTTTTTCTCTCAAGTAATATGTCTAAAAAGAGTGAATGAAAAAACTACAATCACTTAATTATTTTTACGCATTTATCTTCGTTATAATTGCAAATTATATTTTGAAGAAGACTTGCGTAGCTTATAAAAGGAATGAATCAACATATACTTCATAAGAGGAATATACGATTTTACTATTAAATTAAACTTTAAAACGATCTATTGAAATCGATTTAAGATAAATATCGATTTTGATTTCTAAGTTATAAGATTTTATCAGTGATAAAAGCTTTCCATCAAATGACGTGAAAAATTCCGCAGATCTGATCGTATTTTTTCTCTTAGTGCATTTTTTTATATAATGTTATGTTTAAAACAACATGAAGATAAAGCATATGGGAATTAAAATTTTTTTTTCGGATTAATTCTTGTGGATAATGTTAAAGATGGAGGATAATGTTAAATATGGATCTTGTGGATAATGTTAAAGATGGAGGATAATGTTAAATATGGATCTTGTGGATAATGTTAAATATAGAGGACAATGTTAAATATGAAGACATACTCCAATATGTTAGTTGCTATAACATTATCAAAAATGGCTTTGCTAATTAATTATCAAACATAACTCTTGAATAAATTTGAATTATTGAATAAAAAATTTACTGTGTTTTTTTCAAAAAAAATCTGAAAGCAAATTTTTGAATTAAAATGTCACATTGATATATGAATTTTTTTAAATTACTGATGTTATTGGAAAAACGAGTTAAAAAAAATATTCCTAAAGCATAACATTGAAAAATGAATCAACAAATATAACAATAGTGATGCACAATTAAAATTTTTGTAATAAATTTTATAATTTCTGATTTTAAATTCAAATAATTTTGTTTTCAATAGTTGAATCATATATCATATTTCTAATTCATCTCATCAAAACTGATCCATTTCTATAACAATTGATCTGAAATTTCATAAAAATATTTGACAAATAATTCAAACATTTCGTTTTATAATTTTAATCCTAATTATAAAATTTCAGTAGTTGTATAAAACAAAAAAATATATAGGAAAGATTACATTTATGGTAAATATATGAATAAAATTGAATAACTAGAAAATGTGCAAAAATTTTAAATTATTCAGTTCTTTTCAAAATGATGTCATAGACGATATTTTTTATATTTTCTCAATCGTTGAATTTTTTCCTCGAAGCGATATCAAAAATTATTGTAATCATAAATCACTAGTGTTTAATTAATATATGATACGATTCTGATTAAAAAAAGTTAAGCTTTTTTTTTTTGTTTTCCGATTTAAAATTAAATATATCAAATCATTGAAGATTTTTTTTTACGAATTATCATTATCAATTTAATTTCAGTCAAAATTAACACCGTTAGTTACTGATTGTGATAATAATATTGTAGATAATGGTTGATAAGAACACACCTCAGCAGTTGATAATGTTCCAGTTGTAGGAAGCTCAGGTAATTCGTCTTGAAAAAAAACACGTCGATCGTTAGTGATATCAGCACTGTTTAATAATAATGTTGATGATGCTATAGTATCATTGGTATCTATTGCATCATCCGTAACGGTGACATTATTGTCAATTGTCAATTTATATTGAGATTGCTCCTGCTGTTGTTGTTGTTGTTGGTAATGATGATGATGATGATGATGATGATGGTGGTGGTGGTGTGGTGATGGGGAAGCTGCGATTGAGAATGAAAATCAGATGATTTTGATAGTGCTGATGATACGATTGATACGTTTGATGCCGCATGTGTTGGATATAAGCTCTAAATATAAAAAAGAAGAAAAAGAAAAAGAAGTAAAAACAGATGTGAATTTAATTAAAATCCAATCAACATCAGATTTCGTCATATAAATTGATAAAATATAAAAGATTAATTTAAGACAAATGAAATTATTTCCTCATTTATAATGTTTTAAACATTAAAAAACTAAAAAGTATTGTTTTTCCACTCGATTTATTAATTAATTTAAAAGAATATATCTTTTCTTGCAAATTTATAATTTTCGTATTAGACCGAGATTTTTAATTTCTTTCGCAATGATAAATTTTTCTATAATTTTTTCAAACATTTTGGGAAACGAGAATGTAGAGTTTCTGATAGGCTAAAATAATTTATCAGTAAAATTTTGTAAAGTCACTCATGGAAATTAAATTTTTAACAATAATGTTATGCAAAAGGATATCGAAAATTTTTGCATTTGCTTTTTAACGGCCAAAAAGTTTTTATTTTTGCTTTTAAATTATATCTTTAAGTCCAATAAAAAGATGTTGCGACAAAATTATTGCTTAACGTTAAATGAAAATTATAATTTTATGCTGGCCACTTTTTTTTCTAATGCATGATAAAATTATCGAAGCGAATATAATCAAAATGTATCAATCAAATAGTAAACGTTCATATACATTTTTTTCAAATTGATAAAGTTATTTATTTGAAGTGATAAATTGCATTTCTTCGAAGTGATAAGTTGTGTGAATATTCTCTGTCATATTATATTGATTGATATGATGTGGAAATAAAATCTGATAATTGAATTTATCAAATTTAGTACGTTTCTATAATGCAGTATATGGAAAACTTAATGTACTAGATCTATGCATGAATATTCTCGTATCACGTATTATTGGTATGATAGAAGCATAAAACTGATAGTCAAAATGACCAACTTTAATATCTTATATAGGAATCCATATGTCAATAGTTGATATTAACATTTTGCAAGACAAAGACATTTAATATAATCAAAACACAATTTTTACGTTCGAGAAATATCTTCCCTATCACTATTTTTTAAAGTTTAACAGTTCTATCATTCAGATTCATCAATAAAAGTTTAATTTGCTTCAGTAAATGATCTTTAATTCTTATGGGACAAACGAAAAGAAGAGAAGATCAATATTTATTATTTCAAAATTTCAATCATAATAAATTGTTTATAATATCTACTAACAAATAAAATTATAATCATCCTTTAAATCGCACATGTATGTTCTAATTAAAATTATATTTGTATTGTTTATCATAAAAAATTCAGAGAAAGACAAATATCAAAATACATTTCTAAAATTTAAATTGTTAATTTCAATGGTCTAGCTAATTTACAGCATTTATAAATAACTTTTTCTTGTGACAGAAAAAAGAGATATAATTTTAGCTGCATGTGGATGAATTTTTCAATATAACACTTCATTTACAAATTTACTCATTGTGTCCATGAATTCATTCCTTTAATTATTTATTCATTCATTCATATCATGAAATTTAACACAATATCTGTAAATAAAACGATGGAACAAGTAATAGATATTTATTCATCAATTGAAGAATATTCCCATGGAAACGATATGGAAAAAAAGTTGAAAAGGTGAGATAATATCGAAATAATGTCAACGAGTTCTTTATAAGAAGTATTATTGATGATTAAGTGCATATCATCAAATTATAATCATGAAAAAAAAACCAATATATGATCGAAGTCATATATTTTATTCGTTAATTTTTCCTTAGTAATGTGCTTAAACTTAATACACTGATTGCAAAAAATATGAATCAAAAATGAATATTTTGACATTGAAAATAAATTCACCAGATTTATTATTAATTTAATTTTCTAAAATCTAAAGCTAAGCAGTTTGAAACTGACTAAGTTAAGTTAAATGAATGATCCAGCATCATTATTTTCTATTTCACTATATTACATAAAATCTATACGTTCCATTTTAGAATCAATAAAAAAATTTTTTCAAACAGAAATTTAGTCTTAGTAGCTTTTCATTAGCATTATTCATAAATGTAATAAAATGTAACTCATTTCTTTCCTCTTTCTTCTCTCTTATTAAAAAAGGCAAATTTCCCATTAACGATTGAAATAAAAGTATAAAAATTTCAAAAAAATTAAATTTTTGATTCGAGGAAATACTTTCATTTGAATTATTATCATTAAACATTTTGAAATATGTCAAAAGAAAATGGGAACAATTTTTAGAATTAATTCAAAATGAGTAAGAATTATAAGAGATAAATGAAAGATATTTTCAAATAAATGCTCAAATTTAAATAGTGTTTGAATATAAGTGCTATTCTAAGATAAACACTTAGGAAATAACTAAGCAAACATAAAGAATTGAAAAAGCTATGACAAAATTTAATGTTTCAAATTTATGTATCGATGAAAAAAATTCATATACGCATAATTTTTCTTGTCACTTTCTGTCTTGAGAAAATAAAAAAGTTTGCATAAAAAACAAAAATGTTTTTTATGCAAACTAATTTTTTTCTTAATTTAATAATTAATTATTACTAATTTAAAGGAATAAAAAGATTAAAAATAGTTGCGATCTTACCTTTTTATCAACATCTATTCTTATTGTTATGTACATTTTCTCAACTAAATAACTAAAAAATAATCATTTTATCATTTTTTTTTCATTCATTGTATTATAATTATATAAAATTTCTTTTTCAAATTATCAGTTTTTCCCTCACTTTTGAAAAATTTTGAATAAATTATTGAATTAAGCATAAAATAAATTAATTATTTACAGTCAAAAAGGCTCGTATATCATTTGGCATAAAGCTATATTATTAAAAATAAACCAGCCAACGTAAACAGAGAAGCATTTTAATAATATCACTTTGATAAACACAATGATTGTGAAGCTCTAATTGACGGTAATTGAGAAATATTACCTTTTCATTTGTTTATCAAATTTAAGCAACATTACCATTTCAGTTTCTTTTTTCATTTATTTCATAAAATACATTTTATTTATTGAAAAAGTAATTTCGTAATTCATAGAAAATTTAATTGAAAGGAGTCATTCGAAAAAACGGAATAGTCCAAATAACAATAATATTAATGTTAATAATGATAATATGATAGTGATAGATAATATCGTTCAATAAGTATTTCAGGAAAAATTTGCTTTTGCCAATTTTTATTACAGTAACTAGATTGATTATTTTAACAATTATAATCCATATAATCAAGTCAAATTGCCAATAACAATAACATTTACTGATATCTATTCAATTATAGTGAAAAAGAAAAGTTTCCCTTTCGAAAAGTTTATTTAGGATGATGTATTTTAAGATGATGACAACAAATTTCATAACATTGAAAATAAAAGAAAACGAAAAATTATCCATTTCACATATAAAATATTAATTATATGAGTAATAATGGATAAATGAATAAATTTAAAGATAGAGAAAGAGAGGAAGAAAAGGAGAGAAAAAAAGTGGAAGAGATTTCGACAAAACAAAAAAAATTACTTGTCGAAATTTGTTTAATATAAAATTAAAAGGCCGAAAAAAATTATAGGGTATAATTATTAGAAACTGAAGGATAAAAAAGTGAAACGGAAAAGTTGGAAAAAGAGAGGGGAGTTTCAACAAAATTTTCACAATACTTATTACATAGCTTCCTGAAATTTTGTCGATCATTTTCATCATTCCTCCTTCCCAAATAGAAATCTCATATCACATTTCTTTGCAATATTTTTCATAATAAGATAAAGAAAAAAAACTAAAAGAAACAAAATAAAATATAAATAAATGAAAATAAAAAAGCCATTCATTTTTCTCTTTTTTCTCCCATAATTTTAAAGAAAGAAAAAAACTAAAAGTTAAATTTCAAATAATCATTTATTATAAATGAAGCAATTTGCTGTTCAATTGTCGTTTTTATTGGTCCAAAATTTAGGAAAAAACGATGCATTTTTTTCTTGCAACAATTATCATTTAAATGAACGACAAACAAACATTGCTATGATTTTCAGCTATCAAAAGTTTAAAAAAAAATAAAAAAAAGGGAGATAATTTTTATGAGATATTCATCAAGTGGAATGTCAAGTAACTTTTAAGAGATACTCGTCAAGTGAAATATCAAATGATTTCTATGCAATATTCATTAAAATGATGCTTCTTTTTTTCGATTTATCATCATTTCAAATAGAATTTTTAATCTAATGTATTGTTACGACTAAAAATGGAAATTTCTTCCTGATCACTATTATTATTATCACTATTACTATTTATTATTAATATTATTATTGTCATTATTATTTGTTATTGATATTATTGTTATTATCATTATTATCATTATTATTATTATTGTCATTGATGGCTGAGAATGGATTTTGAAATTGGATGCTATGTCATTCCATTGCCAAAAGTTGATAATTGTTTATACCTATATAAATTCTATTGCCGTATAAAAATGCATGTTGCTATATCGGTATATGATAATATAATAACATTGGTAATAATAATAATAGTAGTAATAATGATAGTAATGATAATAATACATTATTATAATGATATGCTACACTGAGAAGATATGTTAAAACAAAATTGATTTTGAATAACATACCAATTAATATTAAAAACGAAAATTTATCGAATAAGATAATAAGTGCTTATCATCCAGCAATTTGATAATTTATCATTTTAGGTCTTTTCTGATCTAAAATTATTCCGAATGATATATTTTTTATGACTGAATAAGTATTTAAATGATTATAACAATACCCAATAATTAAAAACTTGAATGGAATGCTAATATTATTTTTACCTTAGATAATAATCTATTCTTTTACACATATCTTACACATATCTTCCTTTGACTTAATTTTTTGAAAAAAAAATAATAAATCAAGGAATAAATGGAAGCAAATCTTGCTTCTTTAAGCCTTTAATATTAATTCATAAATTCTAAATAAAAAGGATAAGTCTAAAAAAAAGTGACGAAAATTTGACATCAAAATCTATTCTATACTATTGTTAATATTATTGATAGTATTACTTTGCTATAATGATTATATTTCAGAAATTCTGTTAAAAAAAATAAACTAATATTTTTACCACAAATACCTTTTTACACATGAGATTATATAACAATTTACAATTAAATTATATAGTAACATACTTTGGATATCTCTCATATTTTTATTCACAATTTGAAAATAATCAAATATTATCAAATGTAAGATACTGTTTATTGCAGGGTCAAAAATTTGGAAAAAATGATTTAACGCTTAGTTTTTATTAGTAAATAAATAAGCAAGAGTTCAAAAGTTAAAAATTTTTAAAGCATAAATTTTATTTCTTATGTAAACTTATCATTCCATTAATATTCAATATAATCATGAAGAAATATTATATTTGTTTAAATTGGAGTGATATGATAAAATTTAGTTAATTTGATGGTTGAATTTTGAAATATGAATTACAATACATGGCAGTGAGTTTATCAATATATTAGATATTATGAATACGGATAATAAAATTAGATGAACTACAATTATTTAAAATGAATTATAATTATTATCAAATTGCATCTAAAATATTATTGATTACACTTTTTTTTTATTTTGCATTAGTGTTTGAATAAATCATCTTTGAAATTTCTGACAATGGGCATGAAATTTTCAGTTCTGTATAAATGACATTACTGATTGGTTAATTAATGCAAATTCAAATTATTTTTAAGACAAAAAAATGGTTTAAAAATGAATATCGACAAAATGTTAATCCTTTTTATAATGTTAATTCTACATATAAATGTTTTAAATTATATTATAAAAGTTCATCTTTTGCATATTTTTTATTCCATTTATTTACTTGTTTGATAATAAAATAAAATGGTGGAAGATAAATAAATAAACAAAAGAAGTACAGAATAAAAGGTCGATGAAAAAATGACATGACATGATAAAATAAAAATTGGATTGATTAAATAAAATCAATCTAGGGAAAAAATGACAGCAAAAAAAGAGAATTATTATCAAAAAAGAATGAAATGAAAATAATTATACATATATATATATATATATGAAATTGAAAAATATTTGACATTCTCATAATTCTATTATCTCAAATCGATGTTTAAAAGTGTAAATATGGCACCAACATTCATCCATCTAATCTTAGCAACATATAATAAATTTTTTTTTATTTCCCGAGCAGTTGAAGAGAAAAAGGTTTAAAATGACACTTCAGTGCTATTCTCTAGTAATCATTCAATTAAAAATATACTTTCTGCAATCAGACTATCGGATGAAAAAAAATGACAAAATGAAAAGGAAATTTCAGTTAAAATTTTTTCATATTTTTTATTTGATTCTTCAAAAGCATTTTTTTCCCTTTTCATTTTTTCTTTAGTATTTTTTCCAAATCATAGACCAAAAATTTCTTCTTTTCTCTTTTTGTTATTTTTATGCTTCTTTTTCCATTACATATTTTTATCTTATGTCATTTTCTTCCGCTTCTTTTTTTAATTTATAAAGTTGAACACTGAATTTTGAGAATAAAAATAAAAAACTTTTGTTTAATATTAAAAAAATGTTTTCAATACTTCTGCTCAACTGCTTTTGTATAAAAACAGCAAAAAAAATGATCAAACGAGAAAAGTAATAATAACCAGCCAAGCTTTAAATATCACAATATCGGAGCAAACGCAAATTATTGTTTACCGCTGATCAACAATATTATATTATACCGTATACATCGATCAAATATGGAAATTAAGATATAATGTAAAATACAGTATCCTTTGAATATATGTAAGCTTCACGCAGTTTTAATTTTCATTTTGAAGAAATAATGGACAATTGTAATAGAAAGAATATTATTAAACTAGGAAAATATTATAGAAAGATTCATATGTTGTAAAATATGCTAATATTCTAGTTGATTGCTAAAGAAGACAACGGAAATATGGATAAGATTAAATCTAAGAAAAACTTTGAAGTTATTTTAATTGCAATTTTTAATTCCTACAGCTTTTGCAAACTTTCGAATAAATGGCAAGAAAAATAACTGAAATTTTACCATACATCAATGGAGTGAAACAATAAGATAGGCAAAGAGACAGGTAGATAAATAATCGTTTAATTTAAATATAATTTTGAATTTTTCATTTTTTCTCTTCTAAATAGATGATATAAAAGTTTGCAGTGAAGATCCATTTCCATGCATTGAATGTAATTAATTAAGAAAAGGACAAAGATGTGCAAATGACGAAGACTTATGCGGTGAAAACGTTTCGAAGGTCATTTTTCTCACTTTTTTTTGTTGCTTAATTTAGTCTCTCCCAGTATAACTGTTAGTAGGGAGGATATTTCATAGTTGAAATTCTCATTAGAATTATAATTGTTTGTATATGATTGTAAATACATCGTAAGCATTTGTCATGAAAAAGTCAATAACGTTAGCATAGAAAAGTGAATAATATCATGTAGAAAAAATTAGAATCTATCTTAGAAATCAATAATATTATGTGGAGAAATCAAATAAAAATTATCATTTGAAAATCGATAATATTGTCTGAGGAATGCTATTGCAGAAAGATAAAGAAAATATTATCAGAGTGGAATAAAGATAATAATACTTCCTTTCTTTCATTTCATTTATTTTCTCTTTCCTTCTTTGTCTAATTTTCATAATCTTTTTAGCTATTCCTGATTTTCTCATTCCTTTTCCTTGATAAAATGTTTGAAAAGATAAATTGAAATAAATGTAAATGCAATAATCTCTGTGATTATTTAAGTAAAAAGAAAAAAACGGAAGAGAGAGAGACATTCTCTCGTTTCTCATTTATCCCATATGAACGTTTCAGTACAATGAAAAGTTGTGTGAAACTATGAAACTGTTACTGATTCATTATGTGATAGAAATTAATCTTTCCTTTTTGTCTTCAAACTCTCGAGATATCTGTAAAATTTATTTTATTCGGGAAAATAGAATGATAGATTTGATATTTCTTGAATCTTCACTGATATATTTCTAGAACGCTAAGTATAATTTATTCGATGAATATAACTTGGACTGACCATTGTTCAGGAAGTAATTATCTTATCTATTTAATTTGCTAATTAGTTAGAAGAAAGGAAAGAAAAAACAAAAAAAAACTATGCAGCGATACGACAGTTTGAAAGAATCAATTCTTTCATTTAATTAATTATTTTGAGGAAGTAAAAATGAAGTGAAGCTAATGAAGCTAGTCTGGCATAACATTTATGCAAATTTATGCAATTACTTCTATAAAGCAATTTGACATATTTAATCTGATTATTTAGCTTAGCCTAAAAATTTACTAAATAATTGTTGCTATATACATATATGCAATCTTAGACATGAAATATCTAAATATCAGATATATTCAGATTATAAATTATTATTAAAATTAAATTGAGGATGGAAACTGAATATTTAGTAAAAAAGCAAGTTAACTTTAACAAAGTTTGTCATATATGGTATTGTCACATATGCAAAGATTTGATAATTTCCTTAAAGTCATAATCTAACATCCTTCAAAAAAATTCATTTTTTCTCATTTTTAATTTCAAATAAAAGGAAAAGAGAAAAATCATCTGTAAAAATTTTGTATTCCCAATAACAAATTGTGTCAATGATAGCAGTTTTTTAGCCTTCCATGGAATAATATACAAACTGATTAAAATACTGAAATTTTTGAAATAATTTTCAATTAAACGCATATAAATTAGTTTTCAAAAATAATTGGATTAAATTAATAAAAGTAAAATTTTATTATTTTCTTTATGAATTTTAAATTTGCTCCAAAATAAAAAAATATGCCGCAAACAAAAAAAATGAGTTTGATAGCACATATATGGAATGCAACTAACGAAAAAATTGATTACGATAACTTTTTTATAGCTTATGCGGGAAGAAAAATGAAAAGTAAAAGGAAATATTACAGTAACTGAGCTACCGTAATTTAATGTCAGATCATATCGTGTTCTTAAAACGAAAATGGCATAGATATTTTCTCATTGATAAGTAACAATAATTTCACATTAACCTTAGAAATTATATAACTCTTTAAAGCATCAAATAAAATGTAAAAAGACATAAATTTACTTTTACATTAGTATTTGAAATCATATAAATGGCAGAATCTGAATAAAGAAGAATGATAAAAATTAAGTATTGAAAATTATGTAAATGATGTTAACTATATAGGCACAAAAATTACATGATCACATTTTCATAATGATATGATGAATTTTAGCAAGTGATATGATAAAAATTGATCATTTGCAGTGGCTAATACAAATCATCCAAATATTCTATAAAAAATATTGCATATTTTACATACTTTTGAACAAAACTGATGAAAGGGGAAAAAAAAATCAAAAAAGTGCTTAGTAAAGTATGAAATGAAAAGAAAAAGAAAGAGAAGCAATTACTCAGTATATGAAATATGTTCAATATTAAAAAAAGAAAAACTTTTTTCAATCTGGAAAAAATATGGCCAAAAATTTCTAAAAATACATTTATATATTTTTCTTTTTCTATCATTTAAGAAAAAAGCTGCTGAATGAAAATATTTAAATATATATAAATTGTTTTTTAAATAATATCATTGATTGATCAGATAAGAAAGATATAGAATACATATCAAAATTTGCAATTTTAAACAATAACTAAATGGAATCAAATGAAAAATTTAAGACTGGAAAATTTGAGATAATATTGAATTAATTTAATTATTGTAAGATGTTTTAATTTTTTCTTTTTATTCACTTGTTATTTGTTTATTTTGGTGAAATAAATTTAATAATTCGTATAAAATAATATATGCATTCTAAATACATAATTGTTTTATATTTTTATAAATTTCTTTTAGTGCGTTAAATTTAGAATTAAACCATGAAGATGCATTGAAAAATCTTCTGAAAAATAAAAATTCCTAACGTTTTAATCATTTTAGATATTCGATAAAGATGTTTTGATATTTTCCAGTATGTTTTAGAGAAGAATCATACATGCCGAATAAACAAATTTGTAAATCACATTGAAAAAGTCCTTTAAAGGATAAATGTTTATTTAAGAAATATTAAGTTGTACTGACACTTACTTTTAGTGCAAAATTTATGCTATGAATAAATGTTATGAGAATTGACAGTTATATATGATTATTCGATACGGTACTTTGATCAAATTGGTATAATCTTTTATCTCTTGATAAAGCAGTCGTGTCAAGAAACTTGCTAAATGATTCAAGAATAATGGATAATTAAAAATTAATTAAAGATAAATATCTGTGAATTTTCCATTAATTTCTATGAATTATCATATTCTGAATAGAGCGCTATTGCAATTTCAACTTAATGTTAAAAAATAAATGCAAAAAGTTTCAAAAATATGTGCAGTGCTGCTACTCGGTTGCAAAATTTTCCAATTTTTTAAATATCATTTTCCAAGTATTTTAGAATGAATGATTAAACAAATCTTTTAGCTATGCAAAGTTTATTTAGACACTTTGCATAGTTCAAAATCTCAGCATTTTTGATTTCATCATTGTTTGCTTAATTGCAATTACAAATGAAACTATATGAATAATATATATGAGGATAGAGGGAGAGAGAGAGACGGAGAGGGAAGAATGGTAGGGAAAGAGAAAGGAGGATAAAAAAGGGTAAATAATGACAAATCAAAGGAATTTTAAGCATTTTTTCATTTTAATCTAAAATAAAAATAGAAGGAGAAGACCAAAGACCAATAAGCTATTTATGATTCATTCATTCAATCTTTTAATAATAGCTAATCCATTAATTAATAAACTGCCATAACAATGTATAAATACGATAATTGAAATTTTACTATGTTTAAAATAAAAATTTAAATAAAAAATAACATTATATGTTTTTTTCCAAAGAATAAAACTATTTATATGTTTGTAATATTTTGAAGTTTAATCCATTCTATAAAATAATATTGTTGACCATAATGATGGTGATGATGATAATGATGGTGATGATAATGATAATAATAATGATGATGATGTCACATTTGACGGAAAATAACAAAGTGTAATAGATTATTTGCTTCATTGCATCCAACTTGCCAATAATAAATGATTATTGAACAAATAAATAATTATCCGAACAATTTAATTTATGATGCTTAGAAACGATGCTTAGTTACTACTAACGATGCTTAGTTTCCTATCCAATCCAACATACTAAGACTAAAGGATAATTGAATTTCAGGCTAAATGCATGGCTAATATGATTAGTTTGTGTTAGAAACGAAATGTTGTTTTCATTATATTTAGATTTATCGTTATTCAATAAGGTAAATCATGCAAATATTTCATCTTTTCTTGTATTCCATAAAAGTATATTTTACTATTTTTCTTGTTTTTAAACAATAAATTTGAAAGGAAAAATTCTTCTAAAAAAAGCAAAAGAAAAAATAAATGATGATGTCTTTTATTTATTCCGATTTAACATTCAAAGTAAGAAAATAAAAAGCTATTGTTTTTTATTATGCCTGAAATTTGGAATTATTGGAAAAAAAAATTTGATATTTAATATATGTGCTAAACTGAGCCAAAATTATAATCCCAAATTTTTTGTTTATTTAAGTAAATAATTCACTATGCTATTTACGATCTTACTGCATTTAGTTAAATAAATTTGTTTTATTTTTATGTTCACAAAAAATGAACAGCTGCAACCACTTCGATATTGATAAATGATGATATGGTAGAAATATATAGCATAAAGTTAAGATGTTAAATAAATTTAGTTATTTCATAAGGCTAAGTAAATTGATAATTAATTAATTATGATTAGTTATTATTTTATGATCAAGTATTAAATTATCACTACATGCTTAGACTAAATTAGATCGAAGTTATAGATAATTTTTTTTGCATATCTTTTATTTATCAAAATTCACCATTTTGTTTTTTTCTTAAAAACGATTTTTTTACAATGAAAAAAATTAACTGATATAGCATTATCATTATCATCATTAACATTATCATCATTGTTCACCATCATTTGCATACATTCGTTCACAATTGAAAAATAATTGTGAGAATGTTGAGAATGCTAGTTTTAATTCAGTATATTTTATAACAAATATATTTATTATTCGTTATGCTGAAAAAACTAAATTTTACAGTAATAGAGGATCGTCTTCAAAAAATTTTTTCATTAATTTAATTTTTTAGAGATTTATATACATTAGTAAATTTTCCACTTTTTTTGTCTACTTATTGATTTTTTTGCTTTATTGATCATCAATGAAGCATAAATCGATGTCTACAAAATAAATAAATTAATGAAAAATTACTTTAACAAGAAATATTTCATTATTTTGTAGATATGCAAGCAAAATTTATACGATATTTGAAAAATTCCATTTAAAGATAAACATTTTTCGATGTGAGCAACGGTCTAATATGCTGTTGCAATCTTAAATTCTTCAAAAATTTATTTAAGTTTTAATTTTATTATGAATTGATGATGACAATGATGCTACAGCATTTACGGCGAAAAGTTAATGCTAATTATTACTGGTGGAAAATTTTCAACCGATCATCACTACGCGATTGCTAGCATAGTTGTTCTTGCTATTATTATCGTTATTTCTTGCCATCATCATTATTTTCACTAAAAATATTGCTAACAAAATAATTCAAATTAGTAAAAATTGCAAAAAAAATTTATTTGCATATTTGCAAAATTTCTTGTGCATAATCATCGAATAGTCTATAAGATAAGATAAATGAAACGATTGTACTAAAGCGAAAAATGGCAAGAAATTTAAGAATTGAAAATTACTTCGCTATAATATCCTTCAGCTGAAATTTTTCCAAAAATTTTTTTTAGAAAAAAATATTATTGACCAATGCCTAATTGAATTAATTTCCTTTTTATTGATAACGAGAGTAAGGATTTGAAATAACAATGAAAATGTTAAAGATTATGATAAAATTCGATTTTTAATATAAACAAGGGAAAAGTAGCAAATCGATTTTTTGATTGTCTATATATTTAGTAGTATAAATTGCTTTGAAGCTTAATTTATCAATTTTTATAATTAATTACATAAATTTTGCATATAACGTAAATATGCAAGATTTTCTTGTATCAAATCAGGAAATAATCTGTAAGGCAAATGGATATAATATTATTATTATCATTACCTGCTGAATGAAAATAATATTATTATTATTCATACTTACTTGCTGAGTGAAACAAATATTCGACATATTTACATTATCAACATGAACAAAATGCATTATGATGTCATGATAGCTTACGTAAATTGATAAATTTTTGCGGGGATGATAAGATTATATATTTAGGAATATGCAAAAAATATTCAGATTAAACGTGGGATGATAAGATTATATATTTAGGAATATGCAAAAAATATATTCAGATTTTGAACCTAATGATAATGAAAATTGAATACTATTAATAAAATACAGTTTGTTCTGAATTTAAAAAATTTTTTGAAAATTTTTTTCAAATCAATCAAAAAAACTACTTGGTTTAATTTCAAAAAAGTGATACCTACGGAAAATAACTGATAATCATTAAATAAATCGAAAAACTCATGTAATATTGATTGATAATAATATTTTGATAGGGGAAATGAACCGTTAAAAAATAAATCAAATAGATGGGAATAAATTTTGAAATTTTCTCTTTTGCTCAATTTCAGTTCTTTAGAGCATATTTAAACAAAATGTGCAAATTTTTCTATGTGATAAAAATAATGTTTTTTTTGTTTTTGAGCATATTCAAAAACTTTATTGGAAAAGAATTTTTGAATTGATAAGTGATAAGAGAATAATTAAGCAATCACATGTGATAAAGATTTATAATAACAATATGAAGCGAGCAAAATAAATCATTGATATTTAAACAAAATTTCAACGGGAAGTAAGATTATATTTAGGCTGCAAACTAATATGATTAGATTGTATCGGTTTAAGGTATAAATCCTTGTGAAATTCAATTTTGCAATCATTTCAAGCATTCATTTGTGACCACTTTAATGCATGTCAGCATATATTTCATTTTTAATGAAATTAAATATTTAAATAATTTTTTCGATTTTTAAAAATTAACAAATAATTTTAATAAAAGGATTATAAATTTATTGTCCCTCTTGAGTTATTATTAGCTTATTTCTATTTATGCCAACAGTTTATAATTATTAAATATAAAAAATTTGTGGTTCAAAGTATTTTTAAAAGCGAACAACAAGCAATAAAAAAAAAGAAATAGAGAAGAAAAGTTGCTACTGTTAGCGCTTAGCGCATATATTTCGTTCGAATGACTAGAATGGAAATTTAGAAAAGATTGGAAGTTTCAGGCTATTTTTCTAGGCCCATATATAACCATTTTTTCTCTTCCATTCTTTTTCATTCTTTTATTTCAGCACTACAAAAAAAAAAAAATTAAAATTAAAATATTTCAAAATTTAAATTTAAACTGATAAATCATAAGCGAATAAATTTTAAAAAAATATCCATACAAAAA